>JAPKLY010000226.1:629966-671155 GCA_026898435.1 Prunella vulgaris
GTACACTAGCACATATCTCTCACATTTGCTCACTTTGCAACCCAAGTTGATAGGTAGTTTACTCTTTTTGACGCATTAGTAGACAATAGATACCTTTCCCCTTTATTGCTTTGTTTGCTTTTCGAATTGAAACAACAAATTTCCCTTACAATTCCCCATCTCCTTAGGGTTCGATAAATATTAAACTTGGTCAAACTTGCCACGACAATAGCGAACACGTACACTTGCGTGAGGACACATTTCCATTGAACAAGTTTTTGGCGCCGTTGCCGGGGAGACGGCTAGTTTGTTTGGTTGTTTGTTTTTTCACACCATTCCATTGTCTCCTCGTATGGGAGGCACTGAACCTTGCAAGTATGTTCACTGCAAATGCGATATCCGGCCTCGTGCAGTTTGCAAGATAGAGCCAAGCGCCAATCGCACTAAGATAAGGAACTTCAGGTTCTAATAGCTCTTCGGTATCTTCTTTAGGTCTAAATGGGTCCTTTTCCACTTCGAGGGAACGGACAACCATTGGTGTACTTAATGGATGAGATTTATCCATGTGGAATCTCTCCAACACTTTCTTTAAGTAGGCTGATTGGTGTATCATAATTCCTTCAGGGAAGTGCTCGATCTGCAGTCTGAGACAGAACTTTGTTTTACCCAAAGTTTTCATTTCGCATTCAGTTTTTAAGATTGAACTTGCTTCTTCAATCTCTTTCCTTGTTCCTATAATGTTTAGATCATCAACATACACCGAGATGATGCAAAAATCATTAAGGGATTTCCTTATGAATACACAAGGAAAAGCCTTGTTATTTACATATTCCTTCTTCAGGAGGAATTCGCTAAGTCGATTAAACCACATTCGACCTGATTATTTTAAACCATATAACGAGCGTTGTAGTTTTATGCAGAACATACTACGATGTTCATTATTCCTCATTTGGGGAATCTTTAATCCATCAGGGATTTTCATATAGATATAAGTATGTGGTAACTACGTCCATTAACTGCCAGGGATATTAAGAAGCGGAATGTTATTGCATCCATAACAGGAGAGTAGGTTTGATCGAAATCAATACTGGGTCTCTGTGAATACCATTGAGCCACTAACCTCGCTTTGTATCTCACAATTTCATTGTTTTCGTTTCGCTTTTGTACAAATACCCACTTGTATCCTACATGGACAACATTTTTCGGGGTACGAATGATGGAACCGAAAACTTTTCATTTATTCAGCTGGTCTAGCTCTGCCTTTATTGCTGCTACCCATTTCACCCAATCGGAGCGCTTCCGGCACTCGGATATAGTTTTTGGTTCAGGATCTAGATTATTATTCGAAATGGTGAAGGCAATTGATGCTGCAAATGTGTTGTCGACAACAATTGTGTTTCTGTTATAAGTTTCTCCCGTATTTATGAAGTTTGTTGAAACTTCAATATTGACATCGACCAGATGCTCTTCATTTCCCAAAGAGTATCGGTCTGATGATTCCGCAATCCTAGAGTCATTGTTTGCTTGTACACGTGCATTTTGACTAGGATTCTCGTCTTCAGGACGAATCTCTTCAGCAGATTTCAGGGGTGACTTAGTGTTTTTGCTAGCTTTACACTTACGCGAATTTGGTTCGCTTATGTTAATGTTTCCTTTACGCTTCTGGCGTATGGGAGGATTAACATTTGACTTCAAAGGGATTTGTACCCTTTGAGGCGCATTTACTGCAGGTATATGCGACTTAGTCACAACTTTATGATCGGTGAATGAATCTGGCAGATTATTTGCTAAGTATTGCAAATTTATTATCTTTTGAACTTCAAGTTCAGTTTGATTTGTGCGTGGGTCTAAATATTGAAGATCTTTTACGTTCCAAATAATTTCACGGCATTTATTTAGTATGGTATTTTTATCTCCCCCTAATGCCGGAAAGTGATCTTCATCGAATGTGCAGTCAGTAAATCGGGCCGTAAACTGATCCCCAGTTAAAGGTTCAAGGTATTTTAGTATAGTAGGAGATACAAAACTGATGTAAATACCTAGTTTCCTTTGTGGGCCCATAGAGGTTCGCTTAGGAGGTGGTATTAGAACATACACTGCACAGCCGAATATACGCAGATGGGAAATGTTAGGTTGATATCCACGCACGTTTTGTAGAGGGGAATATTCATGATATGCAGTTGGTCGGATTTGGATTAGTGATGATGCATGTAAAATAGCATGCCCCAACATGAAACGGGTAAGTTTGATTTCTGTAGTAGTGGTCTAGCGATTAATTTGAGATGTTTGATTAACGATTCGGCTAGACCATTTTGAGTATGAACGTGAGGGACTGAATGCTCCACTTTAATTCCCAAAGCAATGCAATAATCATGAAATGCCTTAGTGGTGAATTCACCGGCATTGTCCATGCGAATGGTTTTGATGGGATGATCTGGGAATTGAGATTTTAACATAATAATCTGGGCAATAAGCTTTGTAAAAGTAGTATTGCGGGTGGATAATATGGTAACATAAGTCCACCGAGTGGAGGCATCAATTAGGACCATAAAGTACTGAAATGGTCCGGATGCAGGATGTATCGGTCCACAAATATCTCCTTGAATTCGTTCAAGAAATTTAGGAGATTCCGTTCTTACTTTACTACTAGAGGGTCGAATTATTAGTTTACCCATTGTGCAAGCATCACATATATATTCGTTAACAGAAAAGATTCTGTTATTTGTAATGTTATGGCCAGTTGAATTATATAAAATCCGACGCATCATGGTTTGTCCTGGATGTCCTAACCGCTCATGCCATAGTTTGAAAGAATTTGGATCATTAAATTTTAGATTAAGGGCTATATGGAGATTTGAGGGTCTGATGTATGTGTAATACAAACCAGACGAGAAAGAAGGAAGTTTTTCGACAATCTAAATAGTGAGTCATTAATAGATATTCACTATTATCCTCAATGTTCGTCTCAATATGATAACCATTTTCTCCAATGCCTTTAAAACTGAGGAGGGTACGCTTTGATTGTGGAAATAATAAAGCATTTTCGATTATTAATTCGGTACCCATAGGAAGGATTATCGAAGCTCTTCCGGAGCCAACAATTTGAATATTGTCGTTGAAAATTGTAGTGACGCTTCCTTTCTTTTTAATTAATGTTTGGAAAAATTTTCTATCTTTCAAGATAGTATGTGTAGTAGCACTATCTACTAAGCACAAAACATTCATCTCCATAAGCACACAATTGCACGTTTCGATATGAGGAATGCTAAGGAGAGCCAAGATTACAGATGCTGATTTATCAGCTGCACAAGGGGTCACTTAGGTCCTACTATATCAAATACATATTAATTTTGTAGACAATAGTGATCGACAATTGGGGTTAACTGAAAAAATAAAGCATCGATAAGCAATCCATAGTATAAAAAATGTATCATGCAACATAATCAAATAAAAGCCAGTCAAACATGCTGGACAACCAAAACAAATAGTATTAGAAGTCTAATCATAAAAAAACAAGTAAACAACATGTTGGTGTCGATCACTCATTGTCTCCAAAGGCGTCTACAGTCATTTTTCACCCAAGAGGTCATCCTTTTCCATGTCAAAGCCTGCTCTGGGCAGGTCGGTGTGGTGTGTGTCACCTTGAGGAGCCTTCCCCTTTTTGTCTTTTAGCATACGTTGATATAACTCCACTAGATGTTTTGAAGTACGACACGAGCGAGACCAATGGTCGTTGCATCCACACTTGTGACAAACTTGTTTGTTCTGTGCACGTGAGCTCGATAGTTGAGTAGATTTTTGATCTTGAGGTGCATCTTTGTCATTTGCACTTTGTTGTGCATTGTTACGACCTCAGTCTCGTCCCCTTCCATGACCTCGATTTCGGGTCGATCCGATGCCCCCACTCACATCGTTCCCCTTCCCACATTTGTGGCCTCTAGAGTTTTTCCGAGCAGCATGTGCTTCTGGCACTGCTTGTGAGCCAACCGGTCTAGTGTTATGATTTTTCATCAACAGTTGGTTGTGCTTTTCTGCGACTAGAAGTGCAGAAATTAGCTCGGAATGAGTTTGATACTCTTTGGCTCTGTACTGCTGCTGGAGTACAAGAATATTCGATTGGAAAGTAGATAGAGTTTTTTTAATTAACTCTTCATCAGTTATTATTTCTTTGCACAGCATGAGCTGAGAAACAATGTGATGTAGGGCAGAGTTATACTCCGTGATAGATTTGAAATCTTGAAAACGGAGTGTTAGCCAATTGTATCTGGCTTGGGGAAGGATCACATCGTATTGTTGTTGGAATCGATCCTGCAGGGATTTCCATAATACAGATGGAACCTTTTCAGTGAGGTACACATTTTTAAGATCTTTATGAAGATGGTGTCATAAAAAGATCAGAGCTTCTGCCTTCTGGGCAGTTGTGCATTTCCATCCTTGTGTTGTGGTGTCAATAAGGTCTTTTGAAGGTAAATGTATTTCAACGTCTAGAGCCCATGTCAAATAATTGTGACCATCAAGTGCCAACTCATCAAATTCACGTTTAGTAATGTTTGACATGTTTTTGCTACAAAGAGAAAATTAATAAATTAAAATTTATTATTGATTTGTAGCAATTTATAATTAAGGATCAAGAAAAAAAAATGCTAAGACAAAAATTAATAATTAATTAATGTAGGGGGTATTATATTTTTGGGCTTTAATGACATTTATAAGACATATATTAATGGGACTTCGGGCCCAAAAATAATTTATAACAATTAGTTATTTGGGTTTCATAATAATATTATCATGAATTTTATTAATGGGACTTCGGGCCCAAAAATAATTAATTAATTGAAGGTCTAACTAAAAAATAGTCCAAATATATTTTAATGGGCTTCCGGCCCAAAAATTAATAATTAGGACAAAAGAAATGAGGACCAACAAAAAAAAAAAAGAGCCCAATTGAATTATAACCAAAAGGCCCATATATCAAAATCATAAGGCCCAAAATAAAATTAAAGGGCCTAAATGATTAAAAGGAGGCCTATTTCACAGTTTGACCAAAGGCCCAAATTTGTAAAAAAAATGTTTAAGTCTCGGATGAGGACACATGATGTGATTTGGGCGTATCCATCGCCAATCTCTTCGGCGCACGAACACGGAAAAATCGCCGTCATGGTTTCGTGGCGTGGCGCACAAGTTTCGTCATCATCGCCGCACGTGTAGCCTGAAAATGCCATAGCATTTCCAGCGGTTAGCCGTTGCGGCGCAAGGGCTGACGCCATCACGCAAGTCACGCAATGCCGTCGTAGCGCAAGGGCCGATGCCGTCACGACGGTCAGTGTCAAGGCATACCAGGGGTTGCCGTCGCGGGTCAGAGCAGGAGTGATTAGGGTCACAATTGCATGTTTTTACATCCATTTCTCTATGGTTTTGATGTGCTTAAGTTCATTTTTGACCCTAAAATGCTATACTTTGTGCATTTAACTCTTTTTGGTTAGAGAGTTGTGTTTTGTAGTGAAAACGAGCAAAATCGGCAAAGGATGAGCAAGTTCATAAAAGTCCAGAAATTGTGAGTTGATCCAATGAAGGCAAATGATATACCATGTCGAAGAGTTCAAAGAAAGGGTCGCAACAGAAAAAGAATCGAGTCAATCAGAGCTCTAGAACTCAAGATATGAAGGAAACGAGGAAGTCGAGGATCGATCGAACAAGACCAGCTCGGGTTCGTGCGGCCACAAGCTCAGATTCGTGCAACGACCAAGCTGAATTTGTGCGATGAATTGCTGGTTCATTTGTCATGGGTCGCACTAATGGCTCGCACGAATGCATTCGTGCGGCCACCAGCATGTGATCGTGTGAAGGCTTGGACTGGCTCACTTTCGAGGGTTGTTTCGTCTTTTCGCGCGTTTAATGAAGGGCATTTTGGACTAAACATTGTGGGCACTATAAATATTCCAAGGATCAGATTCTCAAGGCATGAAGTCATAATCCAAGTCATAATCTAGTTCATAATTCTTAGATTAGAGAGAGAGAGGTAGTTACTAGTTGGGTTTATAAGAATTCTTCTTACGATTTCATCGATAACTTTTGATCTACTGCTTTGATCATCGATCCATTAATTCCTGCATCTTCGTCTCAGCTAGGGCTACGTTTCTACCATTTGAATTTCATTTTCCATTGCCGGATTGTTAGATAGCTTTTAGAGGTAATTTGTATCTTTCCAATTTTCATTGTAATAGGTAATACTTCTACATTCCTTTATATTTCTTGTATGATGATTATTGCTACTAGCTTAATCGTTCTTATGTTTACCAAATTAGCCATGGGCTAATCCCTTTATGTGTTGGTGTATGATTCCTATGGAGTAATATGGTGTTAATGTTGATCTTATGAATGCTATGAGTTGTTGTACGATCAATTCTCTATATTGATGGATTGTATGAAGGATTTGCATGTGTAGTTGATCATAAGGGCCGTTAGGGAGTTAGTCTCTTACGAGAGTAGGGCTATTTTCCTAAATCTTCTTGTTATTAGGCCAATGCATGCTAAGTGTTTGATTAAATTCCTAAGATAGTGAGAATTATCTTTAGTGAATTGGAAGAACAATTAGAGGCGCTAATGTGTATCTAGGGAGACCTCTTGCATGTTCGAGTGGCTAGCCAATTGATTATACAATACCTCATTGCATGACTAAGTGATACACCATCATGTGAAACATAGGATAGTACACTAGCACATATCTCTCACAACTTGCTCACTTTGCTGTTAGGTTATACTAGAAAGTATGCTTTTACTTTGTATAACTAAACTGAATCTTTGAGCTTTATCTGAAATAAATCATTTATCACTGTGCTTTAGATAAATATGAATGTTATTTATTTATTGCAATCCGTTCATATAATAGTACTAGTTACACTATAGATAAATGTGGTGATCCCCGGATAACTCACAACAAGATCACATTATCAGTTTCTTGTAACAAGTACTAAATTCACAACCTAGATGGGATTTGAACACCTCATTGGTAAACGGTTGATGTGTAGATTCCAGATTGACTTATCTTGACCAAGGGATTGCACTAGTGCATGATGATGCATTGAAGAGGACCTACAGAGAGGTAATTCTTCCTTACTGATTTATGGGATGAAGAATTAGACCTCAGTGGTCGTTTATTTCTAAACCTCTGTCCCTTAAATAATTGTGTGTGATCCGTGCGTGGAACTTTATTTTGTTATGGGTAGAGAGTCAATAAGACTCAATACTTTGTATCTTGGGTGACGCCATTGAGAACATGACAGTTGCTAAGATTTAATACAGAGAAACGTGTATTTGGAAAGTCTTGCATGATTAGTCCCCTTGGTGGGCTCTAAAAGTTCGTCATACTAAATCTTGCAAGTGGAATTTGTTTCCGATATGATGATAAAGAAGAGCTGTCCTTACTCCAAAGTTAAGATGTTAAATTAATTAAAGTGTTCAGTGGCTTGATTAATTAACGGACAAGAGAATCTTAAATACGGGAAATAATGACGGGAGCCATATATTTGTAATGTGGGTTAAGATGGATAGTGCAACATTAATCCTATAGTGGAGTGAGTTAATGGATAGTGCAACACTAATCCTATAGTGCAACATTAATCCTATAATGTTAATGGGTTGAATGACATTGGGCTCAATGTTAGAATTCAAGGCCCATTAGGAGGTCCAATCTTAATTCTCCTAAAGGCCCCTCAAGTAGCCCAATTAAATGTCCAACAATTGACAAGGTGATTAAAAATAAAAGAAATATTTTTGGCCCATTTATTATGAATTTTCGAAAATAATTATATATTAAATTAATGAGAGATTTTATGGAAAATAGACATGTATCTTGAATACAAGAATATCTAATAAAATCAAGATCTCATGGAATTAAATATATGATGTATATTTTCGAAAATTGGGATGATGGGAATATCAAGAATTGAATATTTAGTATTCAAGGTTATCAAGATTAGAATATTTGATATTCATGATAATCAAGATTTGAAATATTAGGTATTCAAGATATTCAAGATCTTGTATTCTCAATATAAATATGAGATGATACAAGACTTCATGAGACACATTATTACTCTTGCAATTTTCGAAAATTGCAGTTAGTTGGGCAACAAAATTATTTTCTTCCTTATGTTGTGATTATTCGTGTGGCCTCCTACCGGGTGTACGAATAAGGACAAGGGAATACTTGAGAAGGTCTTTTGGGTTAATCAAAGCCAAGGAAACACAAAGTAAAGGATCTCAGAGGACGCCTTTTGTCTCAGAAAGTATTTTTCACCAAGGGAACAAAGGACGCCTTTTGTCTCAGAAAAATCTTTTTCACCGAAAGGTATAATTCACTAAATCCCTTAGTTCTGCATGTTTAGGGCTTTATGTGATTATATTTATTCATATGTTTTGCATGCAAAGCCTGTTGTTGGGTATACAATTAATTGATTTAATTATGTTTAAATCATGATATTAATTGTAGGCTTAACTTTGTATTTAGCGTAAATCCCGAATAGATCCGTGTTTAATTCCCCATCAACTGGTATCAGAGCCGGTTTCGGGCTCTATATGTTAAATTGTAATTTAAGTGTTTAATATTAAATTTGAAAATTGGATAGTAGGATTGCTAGATCTTTTTTGCAGGTATCCAATTGTCATGGTATTTAATATTTATTTATGCATGCATGTATGATGATGCGGTTTTAAAATCCGATTCGTTCGGATCTTTTTTCCCGTGAGAAAATCCACAGGTAGACTAGGATGTTTTTATGTAATAGACTAGTCTAGACGATAGGTTTATTTATTTTTTGTAAATAAATTGTAACCGATATCGAAGACGAAGATTAGAGATTTTAAGGCCCGGAGACAAAGTTGGTGAAATTTTGTTGCGGTAGAGTGGGAGCTTAATCGAGATGGACGATAAAGCCAGAAGACGAATGATGATTACGATATCTCGTATTCAAAACGAGAAATTAAACCATGACAATTGGATATAACGTGTCAATTTGTTTAATTTGTTTTGATGCATGCTTTATTTATTTAATTTGATTAGATATTTGAATGCATGAATATCGTGATGAAAATCTCAACTCCGAAAATTACTAAGTATGTTTTAAATATAATTCGGTATTTTATTCTGGATAATAAAATTGAATTATTTGGCCTCCATGATTTATTTGTTTGTGAAGTCTTTTGGCTACGCATTGGCAAGCGCCTTTCTCCCTATCGGATAGGCCAAAAGATAAGTTCACATGAACGAATTCCCAAAAGGATGATTTTGGATTATTATTAGTGGCGATATTGACCCTCCCATTGAGTGTCTTATTCAAAATTGGCGGTATTGACCCTCCCATTTAATCATGGTTAATACTTAGGTATAAAATTGGCATTTTATTACTCCCCATCGGAGTCCCTACCGATTTTATATGGTCAAGTGGGAGCCAACTATTATTTTTTAAATTAAAAGTTTATAATTGTTCTTGTTTGTAACTTGCTAAAATGTGTTTGCATAAACGTCCAAACTCATCGTGGCTCATGTGAACTGTTTTAAGATGTCGGCTGATTTATGCTATGTATTTTTTTTAGATTTTATACAAAGCATAATCGAAATTTGTGATAATCTTTGCGAATCGATGTATGTATTGATGCAATGCTTGTTTTATTTCAGTTCAGCATGTCATTTCCTTTTAATCCACTGTTTACAATACTTAAAGATAACAAATTGGAAGGTGAAAACTATGTTGATTGGAAACGTCACCTATTTATTGTCCTAACCGCACAAGAACACAAATGGGTTCTTGACACCCCAAAGCCCCCTACGCCTACGGATGATGCGGATGTTGCCGAAAGGGAATATCATAGGGAGTGGATGAAATCCGATGAAATGGTTAGGTGTACCTTCTTGGCTTCAATGTCAGATGTGTTGCAACACCAACACCAAGACATGTAATCCGCTTCTGATATGATGCTAAACCTTAGGGAAATGTTTGCTCATCAGAATTGTACGGCTAGGCAAATCACCATGCGAGATATGTTGTCGCTGAAAATGGTGGAGGGAACGCCCGTAAGGGATCACGTTCTCAAAATGATGGGCTACCTCAACAAGTTAGAGGTACTTGGAGCGGAATATGGTGCGGAAACGCAAGTTGATTTCGTTCTCCATTCTCTTTTGAAAAGCTTTGAGCAGTTCCAGTTGAACTATATGATGAATAATTAAGAGTTCACGTTGGCACAACTCTTGCAAGCTTTGGTATCGGCGGAGACACTCATGGGACACCAAACTCAAGTCTTGGTGGCAAGCGGTCCGAATTCTTCCGCACCGAAAGGTGGGAAGAAGAAGAAGAAGACCAAAGGCCCGAACCAAGCTAAGGGTAAGGTGACTAATGAGGGAGGGGTCAAGAAAGCTACCAAAGGGAAGTGTTTCAACTACGGTGAGAAAGGACATTGGAGGACGGCCTGTCCCAAGCCAAAGATGGCTGGGAAGAAGGGTAATTCTCTTGCACTTGTTGTTGAAACTTGTTTAGCGGCGTATGCTTCCCATTCGTGGGTAGTGGATACGGGAGCCACTGATCATGTATGTTTCACTTTACAGGGGTTCCGGAAAACCCGACAACTTAGTGCAAATGAGATCCTCATCATATTGGGCGATGCTACGAGGGTAGCGGCTGTCGCAGTGGGAGACGTGCACCTATCTTTTGAAGATAGAGTTTTAGTTTTAAAAGATGTTTTTTATGTTCCCAGTTTTAGGAAGAATTTAATTTCGGTTTCTAAATTGTACGTTGATGGATACTCAGTTTCTTTTAATAATATGGTTGTTATTTTTCGAAACGATGAGTTCATCTGTTCGGGAACATTAGTGAATAATCTTTATACTATTAAAAGTGCACACCACATGCAAAATGCTTCTTATAACACATCGACTATTTCTAAGAAAAGAAAATTTTCTTCAACCATGAACAAAACACTTCTATGGCATATAAGACTTGGTCATATTAATCTAAAGAGAATTCAAAGGTTGGTGGCGGATGGCTCGTTGGAGTCTCTCCATGTTGAGCCGTTTCCAACGTGTGAATCTTGTTTCGAGGGGAAAATAACCAAGAGGGCCTTCGGGGCCAAGGGGAATAGAGCTAATGAAGTGTTGGAAATCGTTCACACTGACGTATGTGGGCCAATATCGGTTCAAGCTAGTGGAGATTTTGAGTATTTCGTAACTTTTACAGATGATTACTCAAGATATGGGTACATTTACCTTATGCGGCGCAAATCAGAAACCTTTGATAAATTCAAAGAGTTCAAAGCCGAGGCCGAGAAACATAGGGGAAAGAGTATCAAGTTCCTACGATTGGATCGTGGGGACGAATACCACAACAATGAATTTTTTACCTACTTATCAAGTGAAGGGATTATATCCCAATTGACCGTACCCGGTACCCCTCAACAAAATGGGGTTGCGGAACAAAGAAATAGAACTCTTTTAGAAATGGTCAGATCCATGATGAGTTATTCGGAGTTACCCAAGTCGTTTTGGGGCTATGTGTTGGATATGTGTTGAGACACATAAGGATTTGGGGGTGTCCGGCATATGTTTTGGATAAGGAAGCCAGAAAATTGGATCCACGTTCGGAATTGAGGTTGTTTGTAGAATACCCTAGAGGAACGAAAGGGGGTATGTTCTATAGTCCCAAGGACCAAAGAATCGTAATTAGTACGCATTCCAAGTTCTTGGAAGAAGACTATGTGAACAATAGAAAGCCCAAGAGTGAGATTACCTTAGATGAAATAAAAGGGTCTAATCCTATACCAAGGGTACAAGTTGATGTACCACGCGGCACACCAACACAACCGGAGCCTCGTCGTAGTGGGAGGGTTGTGACACAACCTGAGAGATTCATGTTCGTGGGAGAGTCATTTGACTTAGTCCCCGGGGAAGATGAATTAGACCCATGGACATACGACGAAGCACTCCAAGACAAGGATGCAGATTCTTGGCAAACCGCAATGGAAGCCGAAATGGGTTCTATGGATAAAAATGAGGTGCGGGAGCTTGTTGATCCACCTAATGGGGTAAAACCCATTGGATGCAAGTGGATCTACAAGAGAAAAAGAGGATCGGACGGGAAGGTTGAAACCTTCAAAGCTAGACTTGTAGCGAAAGGATATACTCAGAAAGAAGGGATCGATTATGAGGAAACCTTTTCACCGGTAGCCATGCTTAAGTCCATCCGTATTCTCTTGGCAATAGCTGCACATCTTGATTTTGAGATCTGGCAAATGGATGTCAAGACAACTTTCCTAAATGGAAGTCTTGAAGAAGAAATCTATATGCACCAACGTGAAGGTTTCATTGACAAAGGCCAAGAGCACCTTGTATGCAAGCTTAAAAGGTCTATCTACGGACTTAAGCAAGCATCGCGAGCTTGGAATCAATGTTTTGATTAAGTAATAAAATCTTACGGTTTTTATCAAAATGAATTTGAGAGTTGTGTGTACAAGAAGTGTGTCGGAACTGCCGTGGTATTCTTGATACTATAAGTAGATGACATTTTGCTCATTGGAAACAATGTGGCGGTGTTATCAGACGTGAGGGTATGGTTGTCAAATCAGTTTGATATGAAGGACTTAGGGGAAGCCGGTCATGTCTTAGGGATCAAGATTACTCGAGATCGCAAGAAAAGAATGATCGGCTTATCGCAACCTTCATACATAGACACTGTTTTGAAACGGTTTAGCATGCAGAATTCCAAGAAAGGTTTTGTACCTTTTAGACATGGAATTCATCTATCAAAAGAGATGTGTCCGAAGACACAAGAAGAGATAGATTGAATGAAAGGCATCCCATATGCTTCGGCAGTTGGAAGCCTCATGTATGCTATGCTATGTACCAGACTTGATATCTGCTTTACCGTAGGCATGGTAGCACGATATCAAAGTAACCCCGGGAAAGAGCATTGGATGGCTGTTAAAAACATTCTGAAATATCTCAAGTGAACTCGAGATAGAATGTTGGTTTATCAGTCAGATAGTCTAATCCCCGTCGATTACACGAACTCGGATTTCCAATCAGACTTAGATTCCAGAAAGTCTACCTCGGGTAGTGTGCTCTGTTTGGGAGGTGCAGCCGTGACATGGAGAAGCATTAAGCAGAAATGCATCGCTGATTCTACCATGGAAGCCGAATATGCAGCTGCTTGTGAAGCAGCGAAAGAGGCGGTATGGCTTAAGAACTTCTTAGTGGACTTGGATGTAGTTCCGGATTTGCCCGACATCATCACGGTCTATTGTGATAATGCCGGAGCAGTTGCAAATTCAAGGGAACCAAGAGCCCACAAAGCTAACAAACACATTGAAAGGAAGTATGTTTAAATCATGATATTAATTGTAGGCTTAAATTTGTATTTAGCGTAAAACCCGAATAGATCCGCGTTTAATTCCCCAACATTTGCAACCCAAGGTGATAGGTAGTTTACTCTTTTGACGCATTAGTAGACATTATATACCTTTCCCCTTTATTACTTTGTTAGCTATCGAATTGAAACAATAATTTCCCTTACAAATCCCCATCTCCCTATGTTCGATAAATATTAAACTTGGTCAATCTTGCCATGACGATATAGCCATCACGTACACTTGCGTGTGGACACCATTTGGGCAAACAAGTTTTTGGCACCATTGCCAGGGAAACGATCACTTTGTTGGGCTTGTATTGATGTTTACTTTGTTTCTTTGTTTTCTTAACTATTCTTGGTGAGTGTTGATACTTGATTGTTTTTGTAGGAGTGAGCTCGATTGAGATGGGCGAATACAACCATTGCTCGTATTCCCCACAAGACACATATCCTCCTAATTCATACACCTATCAACCTTACCCATATCAACCACCACCTCCACAAGAAGACTCTTATCCTTATTCTCCTAATCCATACACCTATCAAAATTCCTACTCTTATGAGGATCCATATTCCAATACGTCTTATGAAGAGCCATATTCCTATACTCCACCCATTCCTATGCCTTGCCATCAAGAAGAAAATCCTCCTAGCCATTTAGATGAGACTCTAGCTCAAATTCTCAAGAAATTAGAAGAAATGAAAATGGAAGGTAAAAGATGCTTTGAGAGGACAAACAAGAAGTTTGATGAAATGTTCATGTCTCGAAGTCATCTAACCAAGAGTTTGGAGTTCCAAATGGAGCAATTGAGAATTCAAGCCAATGAGATGCGTGAGGAGGAAGATGGGGCTAATGATGAAGATGAAGGGGAAGTGGAAAGCATGGGGGAAGAAGGCATGTGGAAGATGCAGATGATGATCATTATCATAAGGAGAAGAAATCTCTTTCTATTCTAGATTGTATTGGAGATCAAATGTCTATTGAACCTTCTCATGCTTACGTTGACTATGAAATTCCTATTATTAATGATGATATTGCTTATAAATTTCCTCATGCTATATTGATTAGGAATCAAGAAGAAAAGAAGGATGGACTAGAAGAAGAAGAAAGAGAAGAGTGTGAAAAGGAGGAGGAAAAAGAAGAAATTGATGAAAGTGAAGAGGATGAAGAAGTTAAAGATGATTATGAAGAGATCAAATTTACTCATGCTGAAAATACTTCCGATTTTAAGAGCTTCATGAATCCTTTTTACAATTATCTTGAGTATGATATTAATCCTCTTTATGATGATAATGAATATGGTACTTCTGTTGTATATATTGATAGAAATCAAGAAGGAGAAGTGGAGGATAAGGAAGGAGAAGATTCAAAAGGAGGAATGGAGAAAGAACAAGAAGAGAAAGATGAAGGTCCACTCATGGACATGAGCATCATTGTAGAAAAAAAAACAAAATGAAGTGGAGGACGAGCCTACACTTGAAATAAGCATTTCTAAACTCTTGGACTCTTCTACTTGTGCTATATTGGATAATGTTGTTTATTGTGAATTTATCTTTCCTCTTGAATTGATTGATGATAAGATTGAAATGAGAATCCTCTTGAATCTATTTGATAGTAGAAAATGGGGGTGGAATGGTGTTTTGAGAAGAAATGAAGAAGAATTTGCATGTGCTTACAAGTATAAAATGAAAAGGAAAGTAGGTGTATGGGGTAGAAATCCTACTTGTTTCCTTGATTATGAAGTTTTGAGATTAGAGTTAGATGGGGAGGATGAAAAATATCCTTGGCCATTTAGCTAACATTGGTGTCGTCCGGCTAGGGGACGTTAAATCCAAGCGCTAGATGGGAGGCAACCCATCCTTAAAATTTTCTTGCTTATTGGGTTTGCCTAGTAGTTTAAGATAGTGTTAATTGTTTTGATTTGCTTCACATGAGGTAGTGTGTTCTCTTACCTTGGTTGGTGCATGTGATTTATCCTAATTTGGGGTGTTGCCTCTTGTTATATATGGTGATTTCTTGGTTTAGTTGAGCTTATACATGCATTGTTTATTCATTGATTCTTTGCAAATCCTATTTTCATCACTCTTTTCCAAACTTTTAGGATCCTTGATCCCAAAATTTTTGGGAAGGATCCTAAAAGTTTGGGGGTGTGTGTTCGTTCTTCAAATTTTGATTTGCAATTATAATTGATGTGATTTGTGAGCTCGAGAAAGGTGTGATGAGGAGATTTCTCTTCCTACTTGGCCAAGAAGGACATTCTCATGTAAGTGGCAAGCCACTCTCCTATTCTTAATCCCAACTCAAGGTATGTCTTTACACTTATCTCTCCTTACCTTGCTTTCATTCCTAGCTTTGATTAGGTTTGATTGTAGATTTCTATTTTGAGCTTAAATGTTGATTCTTGTTGTATTGTGCTTTGATTGATGCATTGCATGATCTTTTCTCCACTTTGCCAATCTTTTTAGACCCTTGGTCCAAAAAAGTTTGGGGGGTGTCTTCGTTTCGCAAATCTCATTGCAATGCTATGCTTATGTTGATTCTTAGTGTTCCTATGATGTTTTGGATCATATGCTTATTTGATGCCTTGTTTTGCTTGTCATGATTGCCATTATGTTGCTAGTTTAGAGTAGTGTGGCATGAGATATGTTTATGATTGTGTGGATGAGTTGAGAGTACATGTTGGATGTAGTGGAGTTATGTCTTGATTCTTATCTTGTCTTCTGTGCTATGGATTTGATGATACTTGAGATTTTGATTATATGAGCATTTTTTATATGAGATGAGTCATGATCACCCTATACCCGTGAGGTTTTGAGCCATTTTTGCCCGTTTCAATCTTGAACGGATGATATTTCTTTGATGTGAGTTCCACACATGTGCATTATACTCTAGAACTTGGCTTTGGTCTTGTTTGAGGCTACATTAGACATTGATTTCACATGATATGATTTGAGGCATTTCTTTGATCTATATTGAGTCACGTTGCCCTATGAGCCTACCTTGATGTTATTATCCATTGCTAACCATTTTGTACCTATAGACATTTCCTTTGGCTAACCACACTTCAAGCCATTTTTCTTCCTTTTTAGAACTCTCTTGTCCCTATAATTAGTAGAGTGAAAAGAAGGAAGAAAGATTGGTGATATGATGAAGAACATGGTGGCCTAAAGTGGAAGATATGAAGAATTCTATGCATGGATTGAAATTTTTTGAAAAAGGCAAGTGCTAGCAAAGCATGAGAAAAAATTGACTTTTTGTTGAAAATATGGTCAAGTTGACCTTTATTGTGAGTATGACAATTAATTGCAAAGAAAGGGAAGAATGATCTTGAAAGTGTGATTTTGAAGAGCATAAAGAATGTGCACAATTGCATAAAGATGTGAATGACTATTACTTGATTCCTTCTATGCTTTACTAATCATACTTAGTCACTCTTATCCATATCTATCCTTCCCCACCAAAGAGCCAATATTACAACCTTATGAAAGTCCTCATTGATGTATGAATGATTTGTCATTTTAAGTGGTGGAGAATTTGAGACTTAAGCCAAGCTTATGGTAGTATTTGTATCATTGTGTGAAGATTGAAAGAACCTCGAACACTTGATAGTTGAACTATACACTTCTATGTAAGGATCATGACTTGTTGATTTGACAATTTGTACATTGATTCGATTTTGATTGTTGATTTGATGAAATTGAATTTTAGACTTGTTTGATATTGAGCTATGATTCTATGGCATTTGATCTTGTGCTTGATGCTTCATTGATACAATTATTCCCCTATTTTATCGCTTCGTTGCTCGAGGACGAGCAATAATCTAGTTTGGGGGTGTGATTAGGGTCATAATTGCATATTTTTACATCCATTTCTCTATGGTTTTGATGTACTTATGTTCATATTTGACCCTAAAATGATATACTTTGTGCATTTAACTCTTTTTGGCTAGAAAGTTGTGTTTTGTAGTGAAAATGAGTAAAATCGGCAAAGGACGAGCAAGTTCGTAAAAGTCCAGAAATTGTGAGTTGATCCAATGAAGGCAAATGATATACCATGTCGAAGAGTTCGAAGAGAGGGTCGTAACGGAAAAAGAATCGAGTCAATCGGAGCTCTATAACTCAAGATATGAAGGAAACGAGGAAGTCGAGGATCGATCGAACAAGACTAGCTCGGTTCGTGCGGCCACAAGCTCAGATTCGTGCAACGACCAAGCTGGATTTGTGCGACGAATCGCTGGTTCATTCATCATGGTTCGCACGAATTCATTCGTGCGGCCACCAGCATGTGATCGTGTGAAGTCTCGGACTGGCTCACTTTAGAGGGTTGTTTCGTCTTTTCGCTCGTTTAATGAAGGGCATTTTGGACTAAACATTGTGGGCACTATAAATACTCCAAGGATCAGATTCTCAAGGCATGAAGTCATAATCCAAGTCATAATCTAGTTCATAATTCTTAGATTAGAGAGAGAGAGGTAGTTACTAGTTGGGTTTATAAGAATTCTTCTTACGATTTCATCGACAACTTTTGATCTACTGCTTTGATCGTCGATCCGTTAATTCCTGCATCTTCGTCTCAGCTAGGGCTACATTTCCACCGTTTGAATTTCATTTTCCATTGCCGGATTGTTAGATAGCTTTTAGAGGTAATTTGTATATTTCCGAATTTCATTGTAATAGGTAATACTTCTACATTCCTTTACATTTCTTGTATGATGATGATTGCTACTAGCTTAATCGTTCTTATGTTTACCAAATTAGCCATGGTCTAATCCCTGTATGTGTTGGTGTATGATTCCTATGGAGTAATGTGGTGTTAATGTTGATCTTATGAATGCTATGAGTTGTTGTATGATCAATTCTCTATATTGATGGATTGTATGAAGGCTTTGCATGTGTAGTTGATCATAAGGGCCATTAGGGAGTTAGTCTCTTACGAGAGTAGGGCTATTTTCCAAAATCTTTTTGTTATTAGGCCAATGCATGCTAAGTGTTTGATTAAATTCCTAAGATAGTGAGAATTATCTTTAGTGAATTGGAAGAACAATTAGAGGCTCTAATGTGTATCTAGGGAGACCTCTTGCATGTTAGAGTGGCTAACCAATTGATTATACAATGGTGGTCCCGAAACGAGTATAAATCAGTGTATGTGGGGGAATACACTGATGTCAGATTTTCCCAAAAACTCAGGAAAATGCTCTTTCAGACTTAGTCAGTAAGATCCTGAAATGTTCAGTTATACTGATGGTCCACAGGGGCAGCAGGGACTGATCAGCAACGTACCAAATAAGCTAAGTCAGAGTTGTGCTCTCAGAAGCTCAGTAGAGATAACAATACTACTGACCGCTCAGAAGCTAGTCAGTTGGGCTACTATCTCAGTTAGCTCAGTATAGTGCGGAATGTGAGCCCTTAAGTTTCTACTCGTTTTAGTTCCTGAAAACTTATCAGTTTGCTTAGTGAAAACGTGGTTAAGGCTGGTGCACAGTTTTACTGATCAGGATGAAGGATCAATCCTGATGGTTTTCAAAACAATGCAAGTATGTTCCAGTTTAATATGTATGACAATTATGATCCTGAGCAAATAGTAAATCAGCACACAAGGGTCTTTTTAACGTGGTTCAGAGATAACCAACTCCTACATCCACGACCTGATTGAACAAGAAGCTATCCTCAAAACCCTGAGGATAGGTACTTGGGTTTTACGTGCCAAGGGACACGAATAGCCAACTTCCTCTCTAAGGAACTGACCCCTGGGCGTTTTACAAGTCCCAGTCCTTTCAACCAACCAACTCACAACCTGAGGGGTTTGGTGT
The DNA here is from genome assembly GCA_026898435.1 of Prunella vulgaris. Classification (NCBI taxonomy): domain Eukaryota; kingdom Viridiplantae; phylum Streptophyta; class Magnoliopsida; order Lamiales; family Lamiaceae; genus Prunella; species Prunella vulgaris. Next base: position 649,150 of record JAPKLY010000226.1, read on the forward strand.
TCACATTTTCCAACTATTATGTATTGATCCCTCTAACAAAGCAGTTCTAAGGATGAAATCAATACTATACGAAAAATACAGAAAGATTCCTACAACAACACTAGGGAAATTTAAGGTTTCATAGGGTTGTTCAAAGTAAGCTTTGAGTGCTTGGAATTTTGAGAGCCTTCTCTTGGAAATTTCCCGTTGGCCTTGAATGGGAGCAAGGCATTCTGTATTTATAGGGAGGTTTGAAATAGATCCGTTGTCGGAGATCCGTTTCAAACCTTCCTATTTTTGGTAGGTGCAGGTACTGGTTGTCCTTGTCTGACAGAGACCATACCTAGTATGGCAAAGTTTCTGATCTGCCGCCTGTACCTCTGAGAAGTCCGCATTCTTACTGGTCGTTTGTTCAACGGCTAATTTGTCGGCATTGACTTTACTGATCCTCGTACATTTATAACTCTGAGTCCCTCGTTCTTTACTCAGAATAAATGTTTGTCTTATGTTGGAGACTCTGACATTCTTTCTGCTTCATCAGACTTCCATTCGCACGTGTAACCTTTGAGTCTCAGGACTTACAAGTATCAGGTTTACTGATACTAGGCCCAAGTCAGGACTTAAGAACATCAGCAAGATGTTCAGCCTGATCAAGGTTACATTGTGCCTTCACTGATAGAGACTTCCCTGAGCATGCTTAGTTTACTCAGTTCTGTCAGGATCAGTGGTCTTCTTCAGGATGGCTTCTAGGCGTCTTCAGGACTCTTTCTAGGCTTTTCAGGTTGCAGCTTCAGGTTGACCATCTTCAGGATGATCAACACTTTCAGGGTTGGAGATGCTTCAGACTTTAGGCTTCAGGGACGTCACCATCAGTCTTCAATCTTCAACACGTTCCCCTTGAACTAAATGCCTGTGAACAGAAAAATCTATTCTAACCTATCTATCCTGAGCCTATCATCCTGATGAACTATACTTAGGCAAATTCATCAAGGGGTTTTGGGATCTAATCAAAACATTGAGATTGTCCCAACAATTTCCCCCTTTTTGATGCGAAAACCCTTAGAAAAATCCTACCATCTAAACAACTTACTAAAATAATCAGTATTCAGTTCAGGAACCTATATCAGGTCCTTAGTTCTATAAGATGGAAACAGGAAAGGGTTAGTATAGTTCATGATAAAGAGCAGAAAAGTAAATCAGGAGTCAACGAGATGTTGTCTCAGGAATATAAAATAGTTTCATTGATAAGTAAAGATGTACAAGGCATCCTGAAATTATTACAATGATATCCCTGAAACACTAATCCTGATTCTACTCCTCAGTCTTCATCATCCCACTTCATCAAGGTCAGTCCATACTTCGCCAGGACCCTTAGCTTCAGCTCATGGAATTGATCAGGATCCTCAGAAACACCGTTGGTCCGAGCCACCATGGCAATTTCAGCTTGAATAGCAGTACGGTTGAGGTGATGATTAATTCCCATCATCGGTGGTATGTAGATTATGTTTTCAGGGGCTCTGATCTGATATCCTGCCCTGTCGGCATATCTGACGATCTCAGCCCATATGTCAGGATAGTGAAGGGCCATCCACTCCATGAATACATCATTCTTATCATGGCCCTCGCACTTCAGCCAGTTCCCATAAACATAATACTTCTCCACAAATTCTTTCTTGATCGGAACCCAAGTCTGATTGAATTGTGGTAGAATGAAGTTGTCTACATGCTCGTACAAGAGAGGTCCTGCCGGCTCACCAGAGACTGCCTTATTCTTCTGACCAACAGCCTTCTTTTTCACTACACTCGGATCAGGTTTCTTCTTCTCAACTTTCTCCTTTTCCTTCAGGGCATCAAGTTGACCTTGAAGTTTTTCGATCTTCGTATCCTGAGACCTGACCTTTAGTGCAGTTTCCAAAGTTATCTGCTTCTGCTTCTTTTTCATCACTACCAAGGGATCATTAGGATAAAGTTGTTCTTCACATTCCTCCAAGAGTTCTTTCACTTCTTCAGAAGTTGCTGGTTTTCTCTTCTTCTGATCCTGAGTGGGAATTTCAGGATCAGTGGTCTTCCTCTTCTTTGAAGTATCGAACTTGGGATTTTTCTTTCCTTCCCCCTTTTTGGCAGCATCAGGGGAATCCTCCTCCCTATCCACCTTAGCCTCTATATCATCAAGTAGAATCCCCTGCGAAGCAGCCTGGTCAGTCACCAACTTCAGGTCAGAAGCCAGCGCGTCAGTCTTGAGGACGCTTTCAGAGAGATGGTTGTCGAATCTTAACTTCATGGCAGCCAACTCCTTTGTCACGCCCTAAAATTCTATGCATCTCAAAAACAGCTGAAGTCTCACCTTTAATAAATAAATTTAATAAAAACACTCTTTTAGAACGTGTACCATTTTCTATGAAAATTTCTTTTCTTTGAAAATACCTTTTGAACTTATAAAAATCAAACATTCACAATAAATCACTCACTCAATACATCAATGGTAAAATCCTAAAATATCATAATTAATATTCACTTAGCACATTCCTAGAAACCACATAATAACATAACAATTATACATAACATGTTTCAATAATATTCACATGTGAATTAAACTTATTCTAACATCATTCAACATGTAAGTCATCAATTAAACCATGCAATAATACTTAAATAATTCTGGTATAGCAGTTGATACACATAACTTTCGAAAACAGCCTGGGTGTACTCATCAAAATCGAATGTGTATAAAAACAGTCCACTAACTAATACAAAAGCCATTTTCTCTAATACAAATATCTTGCCAATCAGTTAAAGACCTCTAAATAATCAAATAAATCACGTTAAACACAAAATAAACACTTGCCACGAAAATTCATCTTTAAAACACTTGAAAAGCTCGTAAAACAAAGATAAAGGACTAATTGCTAGCTGATACTTAAAACGATCTTTGCTCCAGGTTTAATACTGAAATAACTTGATAATTTTTATGGCTATTACACTGCCAATAATTCGAAAACAGACTAGGCATAATTTGGTATTTTTAAAACAAAAATTTTGAGGACTAGAATCACATAAAGGACTAAAACTGGAACCTCGACTTCTACTAAGTAAAAACTCATGAAAATTGGTCAACATGCATTTTAAATCATGGCAAACATTCTGGCAAAATTTCATAATTTTTGGAGTTATAAACCTTAACTTATCGATCATGCAAACTAAGGACAATAACTAATTTTCTTAAGAACAATTAAACACATAAGTTCATCACTTAATCATGCATATAAAATTCGAATCATCAGCTGCCATATTATTAAACTAAATTCATCAACTTATCTCTTAAAAACTCATGCAAATTAACTCATAATCATAATAATAATAATACCTCATAAAACTCCATAATAAAATCCCATAAGTCTTCAAACCATAATAAATTCTAAATCAAGCATCTACGTGTCCATGCACTCAATGAAGTAAAATATGCATATGTCTAGTCTTGTGGCAAAACATAAAGTGCCAAAAATCATAATAAAAATACTTGCAACTCAAATAAAAGCCTACTTGGAATTTATTAATTAAACTTCATCCATTAACTTCTTCTTCAACTCGCACCACATCCACCTTCCTCCGCATCGCCAATCTCGTCACCTTTACTCTTGAAAATCTGAAAATATGATTCGGTGAAGGGGTGAGCAATTATAAAATAATCACTCTGTGGGGATAGTTAGTTCGAAGTCTAAATATAAAGGACACAATAACATGTAAACATACCCTTCTTTCTTAACATATGATACGACTTTCGTATCCATTCATTGATGATATAGCTGATCATCCTTAACATTCATTTGACAATATAGCTGATTGTCCATTCATAGATTGATGGTAGAGCTGACCATCCATTCATATTAGTACATAAACACATAATTGCATCAAACTAAATATTTAAAAGTCGAACTATAGTTACCACTTTTCACCGTTTAAACCCCCACCTTTTCTTGTCTTGAAAATAAAGAAGTGTTGTACGTTGGCTTAATCTTTGCTCTAAGAACTCACGAAAAACTGCCCTCCTTCTACTTCTACAAGCTGCCGAAAATTCTGGTCCTCGAACTTCAATATATGGCCAAAATTTGGGTGCTCTGCCGATTTTTCTTGGGTGTCTAAGGGTTTTGGGGACTTGATCAATACTTATTTATAGAGTTGGAAAAGTAGGGTTTGGGGCTGCAAAGAGGGCTGCCCGAATTTGACAAGGAAAAGGAAAGAAATTGGCCCATAATCTTGGTGTATCTCTATTTCCATACTTGACAACTTATTTCCTTATTTGAAAGATCCTTACTAACTCCTTATCCTCGTGATACTTAACCTTCAAGCATGTCCTTTTCTCTTGCATAAGAAAATGACTTATTTCTATAATAAAAGATACTAGAAATCATTGTCTTAATACCTCCTAATTTTCAAAAATTGCTTAAGGTCTAAGACTCCTTATTTTCAAAAATATTACTAATACTATCCCAAGTAATATTTAATTCTATTCTTGGTCAAATCCTCATAAAGTCAAATCCCTACCATTAATTCCTCAATTACTAACATGCCCTTAATGAATTAATACTTAAGGAAATACTATTCTTAGAGGACTAATACTATAACCTCAACAATAATACTTCTCTCCCATACACTAATATAATTCGAACTTAATACTATCTTAAGAGTTCAAAATAATACTTATTGGGACAACTAATACGTTGTAAATAATTAAGGAATATTAAAGCATAACAACTTAAAGGACTAAACCTTAAACACACTAAAACTCACGCCTAAAACAATAAATAAAGGACTAAAAGCTGCTGCCTATGCGGGGCGTTACATCCTTCTTCTGATTCGTGCATTCAATCATCAGATTGTTGAAGGACTTATGCCATACTTCGTCATTACCCTTCAAATTCTCACTGATCTTCCTCAGAAGAGATGGATCCTCCTGCCCTTGCATTGCCTCAGCAATCAGTTCCCTGATCCTCCCATCCAGGTTGCTGAGAGCTGAGTCTATAGCACTTTGAACTTGGCCAGAGATTGTGGCAAGCTCGGTAGATCTCTGATTCTCGATGCTCAGGAAGCAATCAGAGTCTTCCTTCCTTGCATTTGAGTATTTTGTCTCCAGCTTCTTGTGCTTCTCCTGCTGACGGTAGAGCTTACCGATAATGCTTCGACCCATCAGTGAAAGTCCCATTGATATGGTTCGGTTCTTCCAGTTCTTCTTCTTCTTCGAGGGATTTTGAAGAACCATAACTGGGGTCTCTCCGGGAGCCTCAGCAGTCCCGACCCCGGGGAGTGCTTCATCGGCCGGTGCAACTGGTCGTGAGCTTGCACCTGCCCCGCCACCTGGAACTATCGCCAGTTCCATGGAGGGGATATGTAACGCCCCAGTTTTTCCAAAATGTTTCTTGGCATTCTAGAAACCCGAGTCGTCACTTAATGTCCAAAAATCCGGACTAAATTTTTTTTTTTGAAAACTACAAGTAACATCACATGAACAGCGGAAGCATACATTAAGGTTATAAAACGCAGTGGCCATTTTCAAAATATCACACACACGATCGTTATAAAAGTTTGGCGCAAAATAGATAGTTCTGATAAATATTACACACCATCATCGAGGAAATTATAAACGTTTACCGCCTCGGCATATTAGTTAAGTCATATTAAAACTACTAGTCTCATTTTCACGAGTAATTTAAAACACTTTGGTAGGGAAGTAGTATCACTCCTCCACTGGCGCAAACTCCCCGTCATCGAGACCTGAAAAAGGATTTAAAAGTAGGGGAGTGAGATTTGAATTCTCAGTGTGGGCGACCTGTACGCTACTATACATATTGGTAGTATGCAAACGTATCATTTTGTAAAAACACTTTTCATAGCCACAAAGGCTCATCATTCATCATATAGCCCGTAGGCTCTGTCCACCGTGGCGCCTAGCTACACAAGCCAGACCACTACATATCATTTGAGATACTTTTAATCATATAGCCCTCAGGCTCTGTCCACCGTGGCGCCTAGCTACACAAGCCAGACCACTACATATCATTTGAGATATAGCCCTGAGGCTCTGTCCACCGCGGCGCCTAGCTACAGAAGCCAGACCACTACATATCATTTGAGATACTTTACCCGTAGGCATTTGGGTAATAACCTTGTAATCGGACCCAAAGGTCAAAACATTTTCATTCAAATACACCAATAGTCCATATAATATTCAAGGCAATACAGTAAATGCCACCCACCTTAAACGCTTTCCTTTTTGCAAAACAATCACCGTTCCTTTCACCAGTAATTCTCGTCACCGTTCGCACACTTAGACCTAGCACCATTCGTTGTATTTCAGTTATTAATGTTTAAGAATTCTTGTTAAGATTTATACAATTAGTCCGATAAGGACATACACTTTACTTAGCATTTTTATTCACTTAAGAAGTTAATAAAATGTTTTACGGTAATTAGTAGCTTGAGGTTCTTATCTAGGTGCATTTAGCATACTCAACTTTGTTAAGATCTTATAAGGTTCTTCGTATTTTCCTTTCTCAAGGCAAATAAGAAACATATGGTCCTTAATCTAAAATCAACACTAAATATCATGCCATTCATATAACTCATGCATTCACATAGAATTCACCAAGGCTTTAGACTAGTTTCCTCATGGGAAAATATTTGTTTTCCTTCTAACAAGGAAATAACACATAATCAACAATATTCAAGTACTGCAGTTTGCATGTTGACCCACACTTATACCAACTTGGAGAATTTTCTAAAAATATCAAAACTCATTAAAAAATCATGAAATTTTTACAGTGACTAACCCATCAAGTCTAAATTACATATAAAATTTATTTCATATCATTTGGTTTAGGAAAATATGAGTTCTAGGCTAGTTCCCAAAACATGGCAGATTGTTCCAGAATTTTCCAGAATTGAGCAACTTTCGAAATAATTTTGGTAAAAATATTTAAACATCTCCAAAAATCGTGAAATAAATCATGAAGATACTTAACTTCATGTAGTAATTTATAAAAATTTTAAAAGAATTCTTTCATGAACAGATTACTCCCAGAAAATCCATACTTTAGAAATAAGAGGCATTTTGTCACACTTTCTTAGAAAATTCATAACTTATTAATGAAAACTCCAAAAATGCTCAAACTAGATTCAAATGAAAGATAACTTGATGTAGTTTCCAACCATTAAAGAATAATCCAAAAATTTATAACATATGAGGTCCGAATTCGGTACGAAATTCGAGGTCAGTGCATAAAATGTGTGATTTGTGTGCATGCTTTCACTTACATTTTCAATTTCATAACTACCATGCAACCAACATTTTAACTCCTTCAAAAACATCATTCTAGACTTCATTCATCATGGTCTCTAAAAATATGGAACAATAAACACACATAGCTCACATATACATGCAAGAAAACCAAATGTTTTGAGTTGGGGTTTTACAACCTTTGGAGCCTTTTTCTTGTTAACAAAAGAAGCTTTATTGTCCCTTGACCCTTAAGCTTGTAGGAATTGAGCACCACTTGGAGGAATACTTTGGTTTTGAGCTAAAACAAGGCAATGGAGCAAGTTAGGAGAAGTGGAGAGGAAAAACATGAACTTAGAAGAGAGAGGGAGAGATGTTGGCTTCCTCTTTGCAAGGAAATGACTCCAACCTTCAACCTAACTCCATGGATTTCTTGATACTTGAGGAAGGAAGCTCTCTTGTTGTTGGAGATGGGAGAAGAAAATCTCTCTACCCTTTGTAAGTATGGTGACCAAAAGTTGAGTGAGGGAGTGAGAAGGGAGTTTGTGGATTTTCTTTTCTTTGGGTTTCTTTGCTCAAGGTAGGGAATGAACTAAGATAATTCATATATAGGAAATGGGAGCATATGACCATTCAAAATCACTCATTTGGAGGTAAGAGAAGTCAAGGTTAGGTAAGGGAATAGGAAAAAAGGTATGGCTCCATAATTTAGGGGTATGGGCATTTTTTGACTTCTCATTTCTTCATTCCAGCTGATAATTTCGGTCATAAGGGGATTTAGGAGAGGAATTTGAGTTCTAACTGTATTTTGGGACGCGATATGGCTTTCGGGGTTGAAAACGAATATTATTCGGTAGCGTTTTGGGCTCCGAAAATTAATATTTTGCTCGTTTTGTAAGCCTAAAATTTTATATCTTGTATTTGTTAATTAAAACTTATGTTTAACCCATTTTATTACTTAAGTTCTAATAAAGATCCGCAATTACTCGTCGGATCGAAGTTTTTCAAATTTTAGAGTTTTCGGTTCGACATTTGGCGACAAACGTCCAAGGTTTTATTTTTTATAAATCTTTTACACCCAAAGGGTCTTAAAATCCCTTTTAGAATGTTATTTCATTCGTTCAAATGATTTATTAATATTTGATTCATAGTTACGGTGCTAGGAGTGTTTTGAACCAACCGTCAAGTAGAAATCACTCATTTTAAAACTTAGTGCCCTCAAAGGAGTAAAAGATCAATCAAGCAAAAATATATAAATATAATAACATGAAATGTAATATAAATAGGAAAAAAAAATCTAATTTGGTTCGGGGTATTACATCCTACCCTCCTAAAAAGAAATTTCGTCCACAAAATTTGACTTACCAAGGTGATCAAAGGCTTGTGGATACTTCGCGCGGATCTCGTCCTCTCGTTCCCAAGTGGCCTCCTCCTTGCCGTGTCGGCTCCAGTGAATTAGTACTAGAGGGACCTTCCGATTCCTCAAGGTGTGCATTTTTCTTCCCAGTATGGACACCGGTACCTCTTGGTATGCTAAGTCACGACTTATCTCTAAGTCCTTGAAGTTGATAATGTGGATTGGGTCCCCAACATATTTTCGGATGGATGAGACGTGGAAGACGTTGTGCACTTGGGATAGCTCAGGTGGTAGGGCAAAGCGATAGGCTACGTCTCCGACCTTGTCTAGGATCTCAAAAGGTCCTATGAAACGGGGTTTTAACTTTCCCCTCTTCCCAAAACGAATTAGCCCTTTCATTGGCGCGACTCGCAGAAGAACCTTCTCTCCAGCCTCAAAATGAATGTCTTTTCTACGAGTGTCGGCGTACGACTTCTGTCGGTCCTGAGCTACTTTAATCCTTTCCTTGATCTTAGAGACAATTTTTGTAGACTCTTCCACTAATTCTGGCTCCAGAACCTTGCGAACTCCAACTTCATCCCAACAAATCGGGGATCTGCACCTCTTTCCATACAACGCCTCATACGGTGCCATTTGGATCGTGGCTTGATAACTGTTATTGTACGCAAATTCCACCAACGGAAGGTGCATTTCCCAGCTTCCTTCAAAGTCCAAGGCACATGCTCGCAACATGTCCTCTAGAGTCTGAATCGTTCTCTCGGACTGCCCATCAGTCTGTGGATGGTAGGCCGTGCTAAACTTTAGGGTCGTCCCTAGGGCTCGTTGCAAACTCCTCCAAAAGTTTGATGTGAAACGAGGGTCTCGATCTGAAATAATTGAGACTGGGACTCCATGCAATCGGACTATCTCTCCAATGTATAGTTGAGCTAGTTTATCCATTGTGTAAGTCATCCTGATGGGGATAAAATGGGCTGATTTCGTCAGTCTATCCACAATAACCCAAATAGCATCATGATTCCTGATGGTCTTCGGAAGTCCTGTGATAAAATCCATGGTCACGTTCTCCCACTTCCACTCGGGCATCTCGAGTGGGTGTAGTAATCTAGATGGCCTCTGGTGATCGACTTTCACCTGCTGACAAGTTAGGCACTTCCCCACAAATTGAGCAATTGATCGCTTCATGCCTCTCCACCAAAAGTTTTCCCTTAGGCCTCTGTACATCTTAGTCTCTCCGGGGTGCGCCGTGTAAGGCGTTTTGTGTGTTTCCTTGAGGATCTCATTCCTTAACTCTTCATCCTTCGGCACACAAACCCTTCGTCCAAAAAGTAACGTCCCATCATTATCGATGGAAAAGTCCTTATTGGTTCCAACCTCCACTCGTACCCTCAGTTTATTAAGAAATTTATCGCTCTTCTGTAACTCCATGATCCTTCCTTGAAGGGTTGGCTGCACTACGAGTGCGAAAATCAGGGATGGAACACAACACTGATTCACAATTTCTAATCTCAAACGGGAGAAATCCTCAATTAACAGCCTCTGTGTGGTAGGCATAGAATTGAGTTTTACGTTTCCCTTTCTGCTAAGGGCGTCAGCCACCCCATTTGCTTTTCCCGGGTGGTAATGAATTGTGCAGTCATAGTCCTTTACCAATTCGAGCCATCTTCTCTGGCGCATGTTCAACTCCTTCTGCGTGAAGAAGTACTTTAGGCTCTTGTGATCCGTGTAGATTTCGCACTTTCCTCCATAGAGATAATGCCTCCAAATTTTTAGCGCGTGGACCACTGCCGCTAATTCCAGATCATGGGTGGGATAGTTTTGTTCGTGCGTTTTCAGCTGTCGTGATGCATAAGCGACGACCTTTCCATGTTGCATTAGCACACATCCAAGTCCAGATAAGGAAGCATCGGTGTAGATGACAAATCCTTCAGGTCCATCGGGGATGGTCAATACTAGTGCTGTGGTCAAACGCTTCTTCAATTCTCGAAAGCTTTCTTCACACACGGAAGTCCAAACAAACTTTTCTACCTTTCTCGTCAGTTGTGTCAAAGGCTTTGCAATGCGAGAGAAATCCTGAATGAATCTTCGATAGTACCCTGCCAAACCGAGGAAGCTACGGATCTCATTCGCATTGGATGGTCTTTTCCAATTCATTATGGCCTCCAACTTGGCCGGGTCCATCTCTATCCCCTTTTCTGAGATGATGTGTCCTAGGAATATGACTTTGTCTAGCCAAAACTCACACTTGCTGAACTTTGCGTAAAGCTTTTCATGCCTCATTGTTCCTAAGACAATCCTAAGATGTTCTTCATGTTGTTCCTTACTGTTGGAGTATATGAGTACATCATCAATGAACACGATGACAAAACTATCCAAATATTGGTGAAACACTCTGTTCATCAAGTCCATGAAGATTGCCGGGGCATTTGTCACTCCAAAAGGCATTACTGTGAACTCGTAGTGTCCGTACCGTGTCCTAAAAGCCGTCTTTGGAATATCACCCTCCTTGACTTTCAGCTGGTGGTACCCGGATCTCAGGTCGATCTTTGAGAATACGCGAGCATCTTTCAATTGGTCGAAGAAATCCTCGATTCGTGGGAGGGGGTATTTATTCTTAATTGTCAGTTGATTTAACCCCCTATAGTCGATGCACATTCGGAGGGATCCATCTTTCTTCTTGACAAATAGTACCGGTGCTCCCCAAGGCGAGGCACTGGGTCTGATGAACTTTTTCTCCAATAGGTCTTGCAGTTGTTCTTTCAACTCTTGCAATTCTTTGGGTGCCATGCGGTATGGGGGTTTGGATACTGGCGCTGCTCCAGGTACTAGGTCGATGGAGAACTCCACTTGTCGGTCTGGGGGCAGACCCGTTAGTTCTTCTGGAAATACATCAGGGTAGCCCTTTACCACTGGTATTGAAACTGGCGTTGCTTATTCCCTCACAACTTCAGAGATACTGATTAAGTATATGTTGGGACAATCTGAGTATTTTGATTAGATCCCAAAACCCCTGATGAATTTGCCTAAGTATAGTGTTCAAGATAAAATATTTCAGGATAGTTAGGTTAGAAATTCAGTACAGAAGGACCGTGCTGAAGACTGAAGAATATTGGAGTCGACCCAATTTACTGAAGTCTGAAGCGTAAACCATTCTGAAGAAGTCAGTCAGTCTCGCTGAAGATTGTCTGTTCTGAAGCTGAAGATCGAAGCCTGCTGATTCATCCTGAAGTCAATCCTGAAGTACCATTGTCTGATGTTTCTACTGAATACACTAAGCATGTTCAGGACAGAAGTCAGTCAGTGAAGAGTAAGTATTACCTATCAGGCTGTGCTGAATGCACATAGGACCTGACTTAGGCCTTGGTTCAGTTCACCTGAATCCTGTAAGTCCGAAGCAAAAAGGTAACACAAACTGAGCTGAATGACCTATCAGGCTGTGCTGAATGCACATAGGACCTGACTTAGGCCTTGGTTCAGTTCACCTGAATCATGGCAGTCCAAAGCAGAAAGGTTATTTATGCTATGGGACAAGAGACAAAAAGAATGTCAGTAAGACTCCATTAAGGCACACGTTCAGACTGAGTTATTACAAGAGACTCAGAGCATTGAATGTACGAGGAAGGATAAATGTCTGAAGGTCAACTAGCCGTTATAGCGGAGAGCCAATGATCTTTTGACACGTAAGCACGGAGTCTGCGCAGCATTTAATGCGGCATTTAATGCGTCTCAAAAGGTTGCAAGTGATGTGACAACTTGCCAGAATAAGCATTGCGGGTAGGTCGAACAGTATTTCTAGCCTGCAATCTACCTAAAATAGGAAAGATTTGATTTGATCTCCTCCAACGAATCTATTTGGAATCTCGCCTAAAAATATGGAGAACCTTGCACCCATTCAAGGTTAACGGGAAATTTCCAAGAGAACTCTCAAGAATCCAAGAACACAAAGCATATCATAAACAACACTCTGCAATTAAATTTCCCTAGTGTTGTAGTAGGATTCACTCTGTATTTGCTTAGATCGATAGCTCTATTATTTAGCATTGATTTGTATTGCTAGAGCTATCTTAGTTGGAAACCAGAATACCAAACCTCTCAAAGTGTGAGATAGGTTGGTTAGAAGGACTGGGACTTGTAAAACGCCCAGGGGTCAGTTCCTAAGAGAGGAAGTTGGCTACTCGTGTCCCTTGGCACGTAAAACCCAAGTACCTATCCTCAGGGTTTTGAGGATAGCTTCCTGTTAAATCAGGTCGTGGACGTAGGAGTTGGTTATCTCCGAACCACGTTAAAAAGTCCCCTGTGTGTTGATTTACTGTTTTGTTCAGGATCATTATATCATCATATTAAACTGAACATACTGCATTGGTTTTAACTTCAGGACGGAATCAATCATCCTGAATCTGAATACTGTGCACTCAGCCTTAACCACCAATTTACTAAGCAACTCAGAGAAAACATTTTCAGAAACTAAAACGAGTAGAATCTAAGGGCTCACTTTCCGCACGTACTCTGACTCACTGAGATAGTAGTCCAACTGACTCGCTTCCGAGCAGTCAGTAGGTTTGTTATCTCTACTGAGCCTCCGAGCACTTTACCCACACTCAGCTTATCTGACTCATTACTGAACCGTCCCTGCTGCCCCTGCGGACATTCAGCATACTGAGTACTTCAGGGAATCCTGACTGAGTGCGTTAGAAGCATTTTTCTGAGTCTTTCAGAAAAATCTGACATCAGTGTATTCCCCCCCCATACACTGATTTACCTCGTTTCGGGACCAACAAGTGGTATCAGAGCAGTGGTTCAAAAGATCACTGACTTTGTTTATCAACAGTTTCTGAGGAGAAACTTTTGGTGGTCTACTGAACTGATCTTGTTTCTGAAAAATTGCATATCATGGCATCCGGTTCTAAACGCCTCGAGGGCAATCTTCCTGAATTCTCTATTGACAACTATGATTATTGGAAATTCAGGGTACTCGCACATCTCTACTCTATCCATGATCAGATGCCACAGGTGATTGAACATGGCCCAATCAGATTTATGAGAAATCTTCAGATGACTTGGCCTGTTGCTGGCAATGTCCCTGTTCCAGCCGCTGGAGATGAAGAAGTGGAGAGGTCCGCGCTTAATTCTGATCAAATTAAGCAAATAGGACTGAATAATGTTGCCAAGAACATTATACTCCACACCGTTTCTTACGAGAACTCGGTCTGGCTAATGCATCTGAAAACAGCTAAGGAGATCTGGGATACTCTGAGGGAGATGAGCGAAGGTTCTGAAAAGATTAAAGAAAACAAGAGAGATCTCGCTATCAGGATGTTTGAGGCCTTCAAGATGCTAGAGGGAGAGTCCATCGATCAGATGGAAGCTCGGTTCATTAAGATGATGAACGAGCTAGCAACCCTTGGGAAGGAGTTTCCCAAGAGGGAGGTGTCTTCTAAGATCCTGAACTGTCTCCCTGAAAGATGGGACACAGGAGTAATTTTATTGAAAAACACTCAGGACCTTACAAACATCACTCACTCACACCTATTCTCTGAGTTAAAGGCTCTAGAATTTGACCTCGATAAGAGGAAGAAGATGGGTGTTGTCAGTGAGGAAGTTAGTGAGGAGAAGACATCTGAAAAGGAAAAGAGCGTGGCTCTTAAAGCTACTCCTGAGCCTGAGGCTGGATCTGGCTCCAAGTCTCTAAAAGACATGAACAAAGATGAGCTAGCCTTGGAGTACAGCCTGATGGCACGGCGATTCAAGAAACTGAACTCTCGTTTCGGTAGGTATAAGAAATTTTATACTGACACCCGTGATCGCAGGTACTCCTGCCCCAGGAGATCTAGCCCCCGGAGAGAAGAAAGAAGAGGTTCAGATTCCAGGAGGGATCGCAATGAGCCTGAGCGACGCAGAGATGAAAAGAGGAGAGAGGATGAGCCCAGAAGATCCAGCTCCAAACCTGAAAGATCATCAGGGAGCAGGAGGGAATCCTCTGATAAAAGGTACACTGACAAGAAGCTTTCTTCTGATGCAGATCAGTGCTACCACTGCAAAAAGTCCGGACATTATCAGTATGATTGTCCGGAGCTCAGTGCTCGTGAGCGAGAAGATCAGAGAGCCAAAAGAGAGCTCAGGGCTTCAGACCGGAGAGCATTGCTAGCTGAGGATTCCTCAGATTCAGATGGCCCTGGACGCCGGTCTCCTGAACTCTTTTCAGATGAGGAGTATGATGACCTCTGCCTGATGGCAGATGATGAGGTATGTTCTTCTGCCTCTTCTCCTGATCACGCACCTGAGTTTAGCTCAGATTCAGCAGGAGAACTCGACCTTCAGCTCGCCCTAGAGCAATTGATGGTTGACTTCTCAAGGCTGCAGGAGACTCATACTCACACAGTGGATGTGAACGCACAACTGAGTGAGAAGAACGATCGGTTAACTGAGTCTCTCAGAGTAAGAGACACTGAGGAAGCCCTCAGATTAGTACATCTTCAGGAGGAGCTACTTAATGCTAAGAATAAGCATGATGAAGCTCCACTGGAGGTAGAAAGACTGAAGGGTGTCATCAGCTCGCTGATTGAGACTCGTGATACTGATTTGTTCCTTGCTCAGGAACAACTGATAATTGAGCGAACTGCTTTAAGAATGATGCTCGAAACTGAGTGGCAAGCTCGCCTTTGTGCTGAGCAAACTGCTTGGGATCTTGAGCTGATCTCAAAAGAAAAAGCTCATTCAGAATTAGTGCTTCAATACACCACTGAAAGTCAAGCTGAAGAAGTTATACAAATCTACCCAAGTGGTTGATGAGTTGACAAATTTCTCTCAGCTGACTGATGGTGCTAAAGCTGGGTTAGGCTATGATGCCTCAAAAGACCCAAAGGGCAAGAAAATGAGAGGTGCTTCAGGAAGCAACTCTCAGAAAAAGTTTGTCCCTGCCCTAACTGATGACAAGAGCTTCAGTGTTGCTCATCAGAATAAAGGCAAAGGGAAGGAGAAAATGCCTGCTGAACCTGTCAGGCAAAGGACTGAGAAACCAAGACAAAAACCTAAGAAAAAGGTCAAAGTTTCTCATTCTGAGTCTAGGAAGACAGACCAAAGGAACTCCAAGGTCCAGCCTAGGAATCCTCAAACTGGGAAGAATTTTGTTCCTAGCACTTCTCAGGCCCAGCCTAGAAATGTTCAGAACAAAAGAAACTCAGGACAAAGGAGACCTCAGGCAAGACCTAGGACTACTGAGGTTCAGACTCCTCAGACAGGGCACAGAACCCATCAGGAGCGTCCCAATTCTCTAAGAAGAAGGACAAACCAGGTGGTTTCTGAAAGGCAATGGAGACCTGACTCCAGAAACACTCAGGCCAGACCTCATGTGCCAAGAGGTCAGGCCAGAGCTGCTCCTTCTCAGGACAGACTTCAGCCCAATGCACCCAGGTCAAGGAGAAACAGGAGGCCCACCCCCAGAAATCATACTAGGGCTCCTGTATCTCAGGCTGACACCCATACACCCTCAACTTCCCAGGCACAAAGGAAGAAGAGAACTGTGTATGTTGACATTTCAGGGAAACAGGTCTACACTTCTGATGCTGTTAGAATTGTCAGACAAATCTGGATCCCGAAGGGTATGGCTGTCTCAGTAGGACCCAATACGAGATGGGTACCTGAGGCCTGATTCTTTTCAGGTCACTGCGGGCTACAAGAAGAAGAAGGAGGATCTGATGGAGGACTGGTACTTGGACTCAGGATGTTCCAGGCACATGACCGGATTTCGTGATCTCCTTCAGGATTATGTAGCTCAAGAAGGCCCGCAGGTAACCTTTGGTGATAACTCTAAGGGTTTCACCAGAGGATTCGGAACCCTTGTTATTAACTCTGTCCGTGTTATGAATGTATCATATGTTGAAGGACTGAGACATAACTTGCTCTCGGTTAGTCAGTTTTGTGACCGAGGATATAGTGTAGAATTTACATCTAACATGTGTCTCGTAAAGGACAAATCTACACTGCAGGTTCTGATTACAGGAGTCAGGAGGGGCAATGTATATTTTGCTGACTTCAAGAGCAGCCCTCCTGAAACCTGTCTGGTCGCTAAGAGCTCCTCTGAGCTCAGTTGGCTTTGGCATAAACGTCTGAGTCACTTAAACTTCAAGATTATTAACAAAATCTCTAGACTTTCTCTTGTAGATGGTCTGCCAAATGAAGTTTTTAGCAAAGACCACGTGTGCGGGGCATGTCAGGAAGGCAAGCAAACCAAAGCCTCATTCAAGGTGAAGGAAGCCTTCTCTACTGACAAAGTGCTTCAGCTCCTGCACATGGATCTCTTTGGTTCAGTAACTCCTGTCAGCATAAATGGTAGGAAATATACCCTTGTTGTTGTTGATGACTATTCCAGGTACACATGGGTTATTTTCTTGCTGAACAAAAAGGAGACACAGGTCAAGCTTCCTGAGTTACTCAAGCAATTGAGTACTGAACAGGGTCAGAGCATTGTCAGGATTCGATCAGATCGAGGAACCGAGTTTATAAACTCTATTATAACTGACTTTTGTACTAACCATGGTATAGCTCATGAGACTTCTGCAGCTAGGACCCCTCAGCAGAATGGGGTAGCTGAAAGGAGGAATCGTACCCTGAAGGAAGCTGCCAGGACCATGTTGGCTGAATCAGGACTGCCCAAGAAGTACTGGGCTGAAGCAATCAACACTGCTTGCTACACTCAGAACCGATCTATGCTGAACAAACAACATGCTCAGACACCCTATGAAACTTGGAACAAGAGGAAACCTCGCATCTCTTATTTCCATATTTTTGGGTGTAAGTGTTTCATCCTGAACAATGGGAAAGACCAGCTGAAAGCCTTTGATAGCAAATCTGATGAGGGAGTTTTCTTAGGATACTCCTCAGTCAGTAAAGCCTTCAGGGTGTATAACTGTCGGACCCTTTGTGTGGAGGAAACACCTCATGTTGTGTTTGATGAAACTGCATCAGTGCATAGGAAACAGGTTCCAAGTCCTGATACTGAGGGAATTACCAAAAGGGTAACAAGGCTGAGTCTGAAGAATCCTGAATTCAAGATCAAACTTGTCAGTGCTCCCAAGGGATGGGATGATGATGATGAAGATCAGGATGGACTTCAGGCCAACCCTCAGCAAGCCCCTGCCTCGGAAAATGTTGAGTCTCAGACGGAGGGACAGACTCAACCTGAGGTACGTACTGTCGGTGATGATGCTTCTGCACCTGAGACAGTTACTGAGTCCAACACTGTAGGGGGAAACAATTTCTCTGATATTGGTCAACCCTCAGGAAATGACTCAGTATCCCCTGTTCTTGCTCGTTCCGCTTCTTTGCCTATTATTATTGAGACTAATGTTTCAGGATCAGGCAATGGAACATCAGTAGCTCCCAGTGCTCCAGTCAGCAGGAGGCGATGGCTAGATGATCACTCATTGGCTGATATCATTGGAGATATCAATGAGGGGGTCAGGACGAG
Organism: Prunella vulgaris; assembly: GCA_026898435.1. Classification (NCBI taxonomy): domain Eukaryota; kingdom Viridiplantae; phylum Streptophyta; class Magnoliopsida; order Lamiales; family Lamiaceae; genus Prunella; species Prunella vulgaris. The sequence goes on from JAPKLY010000226.1 coordinate 667,219, forward strand.
GTTGTCCTTTGGTGAGAGCGCTATGTTTTGTTTCTTTCTGAATGATCAGGAACCTACAAGCATAGAAGAAGCTCTAGCTGATCCCAACTGGATCCTAGCCATGCAGGATGAGCTCAATCAGTTTGAGCGAAATTAGGTTTGGGAGTTAGTGGATAGACCTAGGCGTCAACATGTTATTGGCACCAAATGGGTTTTCAAGAACAAGAGGGATGAGAAGAATGTTGTTGTCAGAAATAAGGTCAGGCTTGTAGCAAAAGGTTACTGTCAAGCCGAAGGTATCGACTATGATGAGACCTTTGCTCCAGTCGCAAGATTAGAAGCAATCAGGTTGTTTCTGGCTTATGCAACATTCAAGAAATTCAAAGTGTATCAGATGGACGTAAAGAGTGCTTTTCTGAATGGCGTACTGAATGAGGAGGTGTATGTTGAGCAACCTCCTGGATTCGAAGTCGGTAATAAAGTATACCACCTGAAGAAAGCCCTTTATGGCCTGAAGCAAGCTCCGAGAGCTTGGTATGATACATTATCCCAATTCCTGATAGACCACGGGTTCGTGAAAGGAACAGTGGACAGGACCCTCTTCCGGATCACCGAAGGGGAAGACATTCTCTTGGTTCAGATTTATGTGGATGACATAATATTTGGATCTCCTAATCTGAAGCTTTGTGAGAAATTTTCCAAGCTGATGACTGGGAAATTTGAGATGTCAATGATGGGAGAAATGAATTTCTTTCTGGGTCTCCAAGTCAGGCAAACTGACTCCGGAATTTTCGTCAATCAGTCCAAGTATGCGAGGGACTTGATTCAGAAATTTGGAGTTCAGTCCAGCAGAGTCTCACGCATTCCCATGAACACGAATGAGAAGCTGGATCCTGACAAAGAAGGAGCCTCAGTAAATCAGACTGAATACAGGGCACTAATAGGTTCTTTATTATATCTGACTGCTAGTCGTCCTGACATCACTTATGCAGTTGGAGTTTGTGCAAGGTATCAGTCTGATCCAAAGAAGAGTCATTTAGAGAGTGCCAAAAAGATTCTGAAATACCTAAGAGGTACAGTCAACTTAGGACTTTGGTATCCCTCTGATGACAACCTAGAACTGACTGGCTACTCAGACGCTGATTATGGAGGCTGTAGACTTGATAGGAAATCAACTACAGGCACATGTCAGTTTCTAGGGAGTAAACTGATCTCTTGGTTTTCTAAGAAGCAAACCAGTGTTGCAACGTCTACTACTGAGGCTGAGTATATGGCGGCAGGTAGTTGTTGCTATCAGATTCTTTGGCTGAAACAACAACTAAGAGACTACCAAGTTGAGGCCACTGAAGTCCCTATTTATTGTGACAATAATAGTGCCATTGCCATATCCCAAAACCCAGTCTTACATACTAGGTGTAAGCATGTAGACATCAGGCATCACTTTATCAGAGATCATGTTGAGAAGAAGGACATCAGGATGGAGAGAGTCCCTACTGAAAAACAGAGAGCTGACATCCTGACTAAGGCTTTGCCTGAAACCAGGTTTGTTGAGTTATCAGTAAAGTTAGGACTCCTTGACCCAGGCTTAGGTGATTCAGTTTGAATCTCTGATAAGAATGCATAAGGTCAGGGGGAATAACTCATATGGACTCAGGATGAAGGGAACTCAGAGAGAATGTGAATGGTTGTAGGGGGAACATTCAGTACAAAATGGATGATCAGTATAGACTGACTAAGATTCAGGACACAGAATTCAGGGCTTGTCACCCTGATAGGGCAATAAATGGTATCAGTCAAAATACATATCTGACTGACTGGTATGTTTCCTGATTTTTGTCTAGTCATCTGATATTGCGTGCATTATCCTTTTTACTGTGCTGTATTGTCAAATCAATTTAATTTGCCAAATGATCCCAGCCGTTCGTTTTAATTTTCGGTTATTATTTAATTCAAATTGTTTGAAATAAATACGGACATGCTCTAATGTGCATTTAATGCACTGTGGGCGGGAACAATTATCAATAAAATTTTGACCAATTACCTTTGAAGAACCGAAAAGGCAAATGCTTTTTACTGCTCAAATCTTGTCCATTGAATCCCATAGGTCACTATTTTCTAAACCGTCCGATTAAAACCGAATTTTTCTTTCTATAAATAAGAGAAGATCGTGTTGTTAAAACTTTTATGCACCCAATATTTTCTTAACTTATCTTCTCTAAAAACCGATTCTCTTCAAATCTCTCAAAATCTTCCATGGCTTCACCTTCTGCAGACACCTTTTTTGGAAACCTTTTCCACTTAAGGAATGAAATACACTATGAGCCTTATGGGGATTTTTCTTCTAACCACCCCGATATTATGCCTGTACGAGACCTATTTGATAATGCAGGTCTTCTGTAGTTCGTCACTGCAAAGCCACAGAGGCTCCACCCCAGACTCATTGCTGCCTTCTACCTGAAGATGGCGAAGAACAAAGTCTCCCAGGAGTGGGAAACTTGTATTCCCTTGACCGCCTGTGTAAAGGGAAAGGATGGTGAGGAGGAGATGGTCAGGAGGTGGGTCACCTTCAACGTTCGGGAGAAGATTAAGGAGGTTTTTAATCTTCCCAACAAAGGACGAAGCCCAGTGGAGTATGAGTTTGGGAATGAGAAGGATTTTCTCAAATCCCTGTGTGATGGAGATGTCGTGCTGAAGTCCGGCCTGAATAAATCAGTCTTGAGGACTGAAAGCCGTCACTTCTTCGACCTGACGAGTCAGGGAGTGATGGGAATTGCTGGAGGATTGGAGCAGATCTCCAGGCCAAAGCTGTTCACAATGATGGCTATATCTGACGCCCCTCTGCATAATTTTGACTGGGAGGGTTACTTCCTCCAAATGCTGGTGGCTGAGACCAGCAAGATCAAGTACTCGCCAGAGGGGCAGGCGACTTTTGAGGCCAAGATGCATTTTGGCACCAAGATCTCCATGCTCTTGGAGACTCTGGATCTCGGTGATGTGGATCAGGCTCAATCACTCGAGATCCCAGCGAAAATCCATCTCTTCAGAGCTTATTCCGATGATGCTGGCATAAGGAGAAGGCCTCGGACTCAGAAGAAGAAGGCCCAGGCGAGCATGACTGGGAAAGTCCAGGCTCAGGCAGGCAAATCTTCAGAGTCTGATACAGCAAAGCCAGCGGAGGATAAATCCAAGACCCTCAGACCCAAGCAACAAAAGCTGAAATTTCTCTACTCTGGGTCAGCTGGGCGACAGAAGAAGGTTCAGGAGATGCAATCTGCTGAATCTGTTGAGAAGGAATCAGCTCAGGCGCAGGATGCTGCTGAATCTGTTGAGAAGGAATCAGCTCAGGCGCAGGAGTCTGCTGAATCTGTTGAGAAGGAACCAGCTCAGGCGCAGGCTGTTCCTGAACTTGCTCCGATTGCATCCCCTGAACCCAACCAGCTGATCCTTACTATTGCTGAAACCTATCAGAGTTTGGGTCAGGAAGAGCCTGCTCAGGAAGGAGGAGTTGAGCAAGAGGCTGATGAACCAGTTCAGACTGAAGCACCATGGCCTTTCCCTGCGCCCGATGGAAACAGTCTATCAGATTTTGAAATAGTTCAAAGGGGAGAGGCTGCTGAGATGGTGGAAAGGAGATTCCCGGATCTTACTGAGGCTCAGAAGGAGGCAGTTGTGCAACTCCGCACTTTTGCCATGATCAGAAATGCTACTTGGTCTGAGCTCAGCCAGCTAGGAGAGTCCAGAGGATGGGACTGCATTGCAGATTTAGAAGCCGCCCTCTTTGATCATTTTGGTGTTAACTCTTTACATCATCTGATCAAAATGGTGGATTTTATGAGAACAGTTCGCGGAACATATCCTGAGCCCGAGACTCAGTTGGCTGAAGTGAAGGGAAAGGAGAAGGAAGCTGAGAAGGAGGTGATTGTGATTGCTGATGACGATCAGCAAGGTGGCACTGAGG
>JAPKLY010000226.1:678008-741486 GCA_026898435.1 Prunella vulgaris
GGTTCCGGTTTTGAACCAACCGTCAAGTAGAAATCACTCATTTTAAATCTTAGTGCCCTCAAAGGAGTAAAAGATCAATCAAGAAAAAATATATAAATATAATAACATGAAATGTAATATAAATAGAAAAAAAAATCTAATTTGGTTCGGGGTATTACAGGATAGGCTGGGGACTGTTGGCTCGAACAACCCTGAGAAAGTCATCTTTCAAAATTACTTGGGCATAAGGTCGAAGACCAAACCTGTCGAGGATGAGTTGCTCTTGATCCCTGAGATATTCCACTCCCTTTGCCTCGATCAGCGAAGCAACTTCAGTAATGGATGCCCTCCGCATCATAATCAAAACTCTAAGCTTCACAACCTCTTCTGCATAAGCAGGATCCAGATCTGGTAGATTCTGACTGATGAACCTTTTGGCCTGAGAATTTGCATCCATCTAAAAAAGGTGTCAGTTTTGGTGGTGGAGCAACCTCTTCCTGATCTCCCTTCTGATGCTCTGGATCAGAGTCAGCATCATCCGAGACCGTCCATTTCCTGCCTTGGACATTCTCCACATCCTCATCTTGGAGCTCCTCCTGAGCCTCCGTCTCCTCTACCTCATGATGCTCTTCATCTCCAGCATCTGAACTTCCTTGTCCCTCCGGGACAACCTCCTCATCATCCTCTTCCTCACCTTCCTTCTCACTCCCTTGCTCCTCCTCCAGTACCTCCACCTCAGCTACTCCACCGGGCTCAGCCTGAGCCTCCATTCTCAGATCCTGCACAACCTGCATAACAGGATCCTCTTGAACAGGCACTTGGGTAGCCTGTTCCCCCCTCAACTGTAGCATCCTCCTCCTGAGGCATGCACTCATCTTCCTGAGCCACCTCCGGCTCAGTTGGGGTATCAGTAATTGGAGTTACTGAGGGTGTTGCTGCTGACTTTTTGGACTTGGCAGCTGGAGCAGTTTTGGGTTCAGGTACGTCTGATTCAGTCTCAGAATCGTGAAGCACAGTCTTCTTCTCAGAGGCCTGAATACCCTTCACTGTGACTCGCTTTGGCCCAGACTTGGCCGACTCCTCCTGAGCTGCTGAGCTTGCTGCCTTGCCATTCCCCTTTCCCTTTGAGATCCTCTTGATCTCAGTATCCTTCATCCTCTTGATCGTATCAGCAGCATTTTGATAGAGGATATGTTTATCCTTGAAGTCACTGAGGCCTTCCCTATCATCATCTCCAAATCTCAGACTTTGGAGCATCACTGAGAGCTTAGAACCAAAGTGGGGATTCTTAGTCAGGATGATCTGATCTCCATCCCTCTCAACCTTCTTGGCCTCTAGTACTAACTTCTGGAGGAAGTACTACTCCCAGTCCACCTTGGCGTTTTCAACCACTACCGCCATAACCCTGATCTTAGGCTGAGACACCTGCTCTAGCCCGCCCACAAATCCCATGATGCTCTGAACGACTACTTCGAACATCAGTTTGTACTCAGGCTTGAACAATTTATTGTTCATTTTTCCAAATATTTCTTGGGGCACGATCAGATAGGTATCAGCACAGCCTTGCTCCTTGCTGAACTTATGCATGGCAGCATCTGACAGTTCCTCATCAGCAGTGGAATGAGGAAGGTTGTAGGTTTTTCTGATCAACTCTCTCACGTTCACCTTCTCAAAGAAGTGCTGAACAATCTTCTTCCCATCTTTCTCCACAGTCCTCCTGAGTGGAATCGCTGATTCCCACTCCCCTGCATCATTTTGCTTCAGATTTGCATAGAAAGCCACAATCTGATGCTCACATGTCTTAGCAGGTTTCTTGGACATGAAATCCAAAAGCCCAGCAGTGTTGATTACCCCATAGACTTGATTTAACTCCTTGATGGATGAACAATGTGTGAAATCAATCAGCCAATCAAAGGTGACCTTTGATTCAACAGCTGAAATGGCAGTATGGAATTTCTTTACTTCTGAGGCTATCATGAATGCTTTGGTGGTGGTGGTGGAAGCCATTGATGCAAGGAAAGATAGAGTGAAATATTGCAGAAGTATTGGGTTAGGAAAATATGAGTGCGTAAATTGTGCAAAATGAATGAACCTTCCTTTTATACCCAAAGAATCAATTTTAATGAATGGGTTGGATTAATAGTCTTTTGAAATTCAACGGATTAGATGAAGGGGTATATCCGGAATAAAAATCTTACCAAATTCAGTTTTCAAAGTTAATAATTCAAAACTTTATTAAAACTGTTCCCGCCCACAGTCGCATTAAATGCATGTCAGAGGTATGTTTGAAATAAATTTCAATTATTGCATTTAATAAAAACCGAATAATAAATGAATGGCTGGGATGAGAGTTTAAAACCCTGTGATTGATGTGGTGTCAGACATGATCAGAAATGATGCAAGCAGGCCATAATTAAAGCAAAGGTTCAATAATACATACCAGTCAGTCAAATATAGAAATGTGACTGATACCTCTGAGTCTGATCAGGGTGACAAGCTCTAAGCTCTGTGTCCTGAACCTAAGCCTATTCTGATCCTGAAGATCCAAATCTGATGTCTGTTCCCCCTGAAGGCCATCCATCTATCTGCAACCTGATCCCGAGTTAGTCATCCCTCCTGACCACCTTGTTCAATCCTGAACTGAGGTTCATGCTGAACCATCTACTCCTGGGTCAAGAAGTTCGAACTCCACTGATAACGCAACAAACCTAGTTTCAGGCAAAGCCTTAGTCAGGATGTCAGCTCTCTACTTGTCAGTAGGGATTATCTCCATCCTTATATCCTTCTTCTCAACATGATCTCTTATAAAGTGATGCCTGATGTCTACATGCTTACACCTTGTGTGTAAGACTGGGTTTTGGGATATGGCAATGGCACTGTTGTTGTCACAATAAATTGGGACATCAGTGGCCTCTATTTGGTAGTCTCTCAGTTGTTGCTTCAACCAAAGGATCTGGGAGCAACAACTGCCGGCCGCCATATACTCAGCCTCAGTAGTAGACGTTGCAACACTTGTTTGTTTCTTGGAAAACCAAGAGATCAGTTTGCTCCCTAGAAATTGACATGTGCCTGTAGTTGATTTCCTATCAAGCCTACAGCCTCCATAATCAGCATCAGAATAGCCAGTCAGTTCTAGGTTGTCATCAGAGGGATACCAAAATCCTAAATTGACAGTACCTTTCAGGTATTTCATTATCTTTTTCGCACTCTCTAGATGACTTTTCTTCAGATCAGACTGATACCTCGCACAAGCTCCGACTGCATAAGCGATGTCAGGACGACTTGTAGTCAGGTACAATAAGGATCCAACCAGTGCCCTGTATTCAGTCTGATTCACTGAGGTCCCCTCCTTGTCAGGATCCAGCTTCTCATTTGTGTTCATGGGAATACGTGAGACTTTGCTGGTCTAAACTCCAAACTTCTGAATCAAGTTCCTCGCATACTTGGACTGATTTATGAAGATTTCGGAGTCAGATTGCCTGACCTGAAGACCTAAGAAGAAGTTCATTTCTCCCATCATTGAAATCTCAAACTTCCCAGTCATCAGCTTCGAGAATTTCTCACAAAGCTTCAGGTTAGGTGATCCAAATATTATGTCATCCACATAAATCTTAACCAAGAGAATGTCTTCCCCTTCGGTAATCCTGAAGAGGGTCCTATCCACTGTTCTTTTCACAAACCCGTGGTCTATCAGGAATTGGGAAAGTGTATCATACCAAGCCCTGAGGGCTCGTTTCAGGCCATAAAATGCTTTCTTCAGGTGATATGCCTTATCACCAACTTCGAACCCTGGAGGTTGTTCCACATAAATCTCCTCGTTCAGTACACCATTCAGAAAAGCACTCTTCACGTCCATCTGATACACATTGAACTTCTTGAATGTTGCATAAGCCAAGAACAACCTGATTGTTTTCAATCTTGCAACTGGGCAAAAGTCTCATCATAGTCGATTCCTTCGGCCTGAGAGTAACCCTTAGCCACTGGTCTGGCCTTATTCCTGACAACAACATTCTTCTCATCCCTCTTGTTTTTGAAGACCCACTTGGTGCCAATGACATGTTGACGCCTAGGTCTCTCAACTAACTCCCAAACCTGATTCTGCTCAAACTGATTGAGCTCATCCTTCATGGCTAGGATCCAGTTGGGGTCAGCAAGAGCTTCTTCTATGCTCTTAGGTTCCTGATCACTCAGGAAACAACAAAACATAGCGCTACCTTGTCCTGACCCTCTCATTGACATCACCAATGATGTCAGCCAATGAGTGATCATCAAGCCACCGCCTCCTGCTGACGGTTGCACTGGGAGCTGCTGACGTTCTCTCGCCTGAACCTGAAATGTTAGTCTCGACAATAATAGGCAAAGAAGCGGAACGAGCAAGAACAGGGGACACTGAGTCATTCCCTGAGGGTTGTACAATATCAGGGACATTTTTCCCCCTACAGAGTTGGACTCAGTAACTGTCTCAGGTGCAGAAGCATCATCGCCGACAGTACGTACCTCAGGTTGAGTCTATGCCTCCGTCTGAGACTCAATATTCTCCGAGGCTGGGGCTTGCTGAGGGTTGGCCTGAGGTCCATCCTGAACATCATCATCATCATCATCCCAACCTTTGGGAGCATTCACAAATTTGACCTTGAACTCAGTATTCTTCAGGCTCAGTCTTGTCACCCTCTTGGTAACCCCCTCAGTGTCAGGACTCGGAACCTGTTTTCTACGCACTGATGCAGTCTCATCAAACACAACATGAGGTGTTTCCTCCACATAAAGGGTCCGACAGTTATACACCCTGAATGCTTTGCTGACTGAGGAGTGTCCTAAGAAAACTCCCTCATCAGACTTGCTATCAAAGGCTTTCAGTTGGTCTTTCCCATTGTTTAGGATGAAACACTTACACCAAAAAATATGGAAATAGGAGATACGAGGCTTCCTTTTATTCCACGTTTCATAAGGTGTCTGAGCATGTTGTTTGTTCAGCATAAATCGGTTCTGAGTGTAGCAAGTAGTGTTGATTGCTTCAGCCCAGTACTTCTTGGGCAGTCCTGACTCAGCCAACATGGTCCGGGCAGCTTCCTTCAGGATCCAGTTCATTCTCTCAGCTACCCCATTCTGCTGAGGGGTCCTGGCTGCAGAAGTCTCATGAGCAATACCAAGGTCAGTATAAAAATCAGTTATAATAGAGTTAATAAACCCTGTTCCCCGATCTGATCTGATCCTGACGATGCTCTGACCCTGTTCAGTACTCAATTTCTTGAGTAACTCAGGAAGCTTGACCTGAGTCTCCTTCTTGTTCAGCATGAAAATAACCCATGTGTAACTGGAATAATCATCAACAACAACAAGGGTATATTTCCTACCATTCATGCTGACAGGAGTAATCGGACCAAAGAGATCCATGTGCAGGAGCTGAAGCACTCTGTCAGTTGAGAAGGCATCTTTCTCCTTGAATGAAGCTTTGGTTTGCTTGCATTCCTGACATGCTCCGCACAAGTGGTCTTTGCTAAAAACTTCATTTGGTAGACCCTCTACAAGAGAAAGTCGAGAGATTTTGTTAATAATCTTGAAGTTTAAGTGACTCAGGCATTTATGCCAAAGCCAACTGAGCTCAGATGAGCTCTTAGCGACCAAACAAGTTTTAGGAGAGCTGCTCTTGAAGTCAGCAAAATATACGTTGCCTCTCCTGACACCTGTAATCAGAACCTGCAGTGTAGATTTGGCCTTCACAAGGCATATGTTAGATGTAAACTCTACACTATATCCACGGTCACAAAACTGATTGACCGAAAGCAGGTTATGCCTAAGACCCTCAACATAGGATACATTAAGCACTCTTACTGAACCAACAACAAGGGTACTGAATCCTCTGGTGAAACCCTTAGAGTTATCACCAAAGGTTACCTGCGGGCCTTCCTTAGCTACGTAGTCCTAAAGAAGATCACGAAATCCGGTCATGTGCCTGGAACATCCTGAGTCCAAGTACCAGTCCTTCATCAGATCCTCCTTCCTCTTCCTGTAGCCCGCAGCGACCTGAAAAGAATCAGGCCTCAGGTACCCATCTCGTATTGGGTCCTACATTGTCAGCCATACCCTTCGGGATCCAGATTTGTTTAACAATTCTGATGGCATCAGAAGTGTAAACCTGTCTCCCAAAAACATCAATATACACAGTCCTCTTCTTCCTTTGTGCCTGGGAAGTTGAGGGTGTATGGGTGTCAGCCTGAGTCTCAGGAGCCCTGGATTGATTCATGGGGGCGGGCCTCCTGTTCCTCCTTGGCCTGGGTGCATTGGGCTGATGTCTGTCCTGAGAAGGAGCAGCTCGAGCCTGACCTCTAGACACTTGAGGTCTGGCCTGAGTGTTATCGGAGTCAGGTCCCCGTTGCCTTTCAGAGGCCACCTAGTTTATCCTTCTCCATTGAGGATTAGGATGCTCCTGATGGGCTCTGTGCCTTGCCCGAGGCTTCTGGACCTCAGTATTCCTTAGCCTTGCCTGAGGCCTCCTCTGACCAGAGTTTCTTCCACCCGGAGCATTCTGAAGCTGAGCCTGAGAAGTGCTTGGGGCTGAGTTCCTTCCAGCCTGAGGGTTCCTAGGCTGAGCCTTGGAGTTCCCTTGATCTTTCTTCCTCGACTCAGGATGAAGAGCCTTGGCCTTTCCCTTGGGTTTTGGCCTTTGGTCCTCAATCCTTTGCCTGACAGGTTAATCAGGCATTCTCTCCTTCCCTTTGCATTTATCCTGACGAGCAACACTTGAGCTCTTATCGTCAGTTTGGGCAGGGAAAAACCTTTTCTGAACCCTCACTCATCTCCTTCAGCGCATCCCAGATTTCCTTCTAGGTTTTCAGATGCATGAGCCTGACTGAATTCTCGTAAGAAATTGTGTGGAGTATAATGTTCTTCACAACATTATCTAGTCCGATTTGCTTAATCTTATCAGCAGTAAGCTCGGACCTCTCCACTAGCTTATCTCCGACAGCCAGAATAGGGACATTACCAGCTACGGGCCAGGTGGTCTGAAGATTCCAAATAAATCTGATAGGACCATGCTCAATCACCTGGGGCATCTGATCATGGATGGAGTAGAGATGTGCAAGGACCCTGAATTTCCAATAATCATAGTTATCAATAGAGAACTCAGGAAGGCTGCCTTCAAGGAGCTTAGAACCGGATGCCATGATATGCAAGTTTTCAGAAACAAGATCTGTTCAGTTGACCACTAAAAGTTTCTCCTCAGAAACTGTTGGTAAACAAAGCCAGTGGTCTTTTGAACCACTGCTCTGATACCACTTGTTGGTCCCGAAATGAGTATAAATTAGTGTATGGGGGGAATACACTGATGTCAGATTTCCCCGAAAACTCAGGAAAATGCTCTTTCAAACTTAGTCAGGAAGATCCTGAAATGTTCAGTTATATAGATGGTCCACAAGGGCAGCAGGGACTGATCAGCAACGAACCAAATAAGCTAAGTCAGAGTTGTGCTCTCAGAAGCTCAGTAGAGATAACAATCCTACTGACCGCTCAGAAGCTAGTCAGTTGGGCTACTATCTCAGTAAGCTCAGTATAGTGCGGAATGTGAGCCCTTAAGTTTCTACTCGTTTTAATTCCTGAAAACTTATCAGTTTGCTTAGTGAAAACGATGTTAATGCTGGTGCACAGTTTTACTGATCAGGAAGAAGGATCAATCCTGATGGTTTTCAAAACAATGCAAGTATATTTCAGTTTAATATGTATGACAATTATGATCCTGAGCAAATAGTAAATCAGCACACAAGGGTCTTTTTAACGTGGTTCGGAGATAACCAACTCCTACATCCACGACCTGATTGAACAGGAAGCTATCCTCAAAACCCTGAGGATAGGTACTTGGGTTTTACGTGCCAAGGGACACGAATAGCCAACTTCCTCTCTAAGGAACTGACCCCTGGGCATTTTACAAGTCCCAGTCCTTTCAACCAACCAACTCACAACCTGAGGGGTTTGGTGTTCGCATTTTCCAATTATTGTGTATTGATCCCTCTAACAAAGCAGTTCTATGGATGGAATCAATACTCTAAGCAAAATACGGAAAGATTCCTATAACAACACTAGGGAAATTTAAGGTTTCAGAGTGTTGTTCAAAGTATGCTTTGAGTGCTTGGAATCTTGAGAGCCTTCTCTTGGAAATTTCTCGTTGGCCTTGAATGGGAGTAAGGCATTCTGTATTTATAGGGAGGTTTGAAATAGATCCGTTGGAGGAGATCCGTTTCAAACCTTCCTATTTTAGGTAGGTGCATGTACTGGTTGTCCTTGTCTGACAGAGACCATACCTAGTATGGCAAAGTTTCTGATCCGCCGCCTGCACCTCTGAGAAGCATTAAAGGTGCTCAGTCTCCATACATACGTGTCGTCTTCTTACTGGTCGTTTGTTCAATGGCTAGTTTCTCGGCATTGACTTTACTGATCCTCGTACATTTATAACTCTGAGTCCCTCGTTCTTTACTCAGAATATATGTTTGTCTTATGTTGGAGACTCTGACATTCTTTCTGCTTCATCAAACTTCCATTCGCACGTGTAACCTTTGAGTCTCAGGACTTACAAGAATCAGGTTTACTGATACTAGGCCCAAGTCAGGACTTAAGAACATCAGCAAGACGTTCAGCCTGATCAAGGTTACATTGGGCCTTCACTGATAGAGACTTCCCTGGGCATGCTTAGTTTACTTAGTTCTGTCAGGATCAGTGGTCTTCTTTAGGATGGCTTCTAGGCGTCTTCAGGACTCTTTCTAGGCTTTTCAGGTTGCAGCTTCAGGTTGACCATCTTCAGGATGATCAACACTTTCTGGGTTGGAGATGCTTCAGACTTTAGGCTTCAGGGACATCACCATCAGTCTTCAATCTTCAACACGTTCCCCCTGAACTGAATACCTGTGAATAGAAAAATGTATTCTAACCTATCTATCCTGAGCCTATCATGCTGATGAACTATACTTAGGCAAATTCATCAATGGGTTTTGGGATCTAATCAAAACACTCAGATTGTCCCAACATACAATACCTCATTGCATGATTAAGTGATACATCACCATGTGAAACATAGGATAGTACACTAGCACATATCTCTCACAACTTGCTCACTTTGCAACCCAAGGTGATAGGTAGTTTACTCTTTTGCTTTGTTAGCTATCGAATTGAAACAACAATTTCCCTTACAATTCCCCATCTCCCTGTGTTCAATAAATATTAAACTTGGTCAATCTTGCCACGACGATATAGCGATCACGTACACTTGCGTGTGGACACCATTTGGGCAAACAAGGAGGCTCCGTGCGTGGCATCGTACATAGGGGTCTCATCGGCGATATGCGTGCGACTGCAGCATTGCTGCCGCGTTAAAGGGCGATATCGAGCAGAACAGAAGGCGTTCAACGACGTGTCGCCATCGCGGCCGTCCGTCGAGCCGCTTCAGGGGCCCGTCGAGTTTTTGGTGGAATTCTCGAACATAGGTAGGTGTTGACTTTTGCGATTTCATTTTTAGATTTCGCGATTGAATTTCTGCTTTGTTTCGGATTACCGATTGAATTTCAGAAAATTAGTTTTGGGAATTTCCGATATTGTTTCGAAAAACATTTCGATTGTAATTTTACAGAAAAAGGTTTTGCAATTCGAACCAATTAATACCATTATTCACAGAAAAAAAAGGTTTTTGCAGAAAATGGTTTTTTGAAAAACCAATTAATATCAGTATTCAATTTTAGAAAAAAAGTTGATTGAGAAATTTTTGATTTTCATAATTTCTGATTTCCAGTTTCTGGTTTACGATCGGTGACTTATGACAATTGTTCGATCGGAGATGATCGATTCTGGAAATGGGTTTTGTTATGCAGTTTAATACAGTATCATAAGTAGCAGATACGAGATATCCAACAAACAAAGTTTGCGCAAACATACAGTTTCATAGCAAACGTATATCCAACAAGCAGCAGATACGAGATATAAATCAAAAGCATAAGCATAAAAGGGGAATCATAACATACAGTTACAAATATCCATACACATGCTTTTGAATCACACAGACAGATCATAAGAATCAAAATTTGAAAGGATCATAACAGCAGGCATATTTACAATCTTATTTTGCAGATAGCATATTCATACAAACAGATTCCTATGCATACAAATTATTCCATGGATTTAATAATAATTATCAGATTAATTTAAAAATGGAAACTTACGGTTTCAGCAGAATAAATTTAGAATTAATCCTGATCCGTTCCAAAAAATTCGTGAGCAATCCTCTCGTAAATCATATTCCTCAGACGACTATAACTCGTGCTGATAACGTGTTGTAATCGAGCAAAGCGATAAAACAATAAATAAATAACAAGGCATTGATTACCCCATTCGTCACAACGTGACTACGTCTGGGGGCGACCAAGCCAGGAGATGTACAGTAATATGACTACGTAGAATGTTCGTGTACAAAGATATGGAATACAAGAGGTAGAGATACAATATATAGTAAAGTATCCTAACCCGAACCCTAAGCCCATAGACCTAAAGCCCACTGGACTAGATATGATATTATGTCCATAATATATATAATATATAATCTAATATATTATAACAACATTGACCGATTCAGGGCCACATTTTGCATGATTTGACCGTCGAATTTTGCGCGCCTGATTTCGTCAGCAGGATGGAATCGTGGCTCATGGAGAAAAGCATCAGCCCCGTGGCTGCGGCATGTCCGGTGCTGACGACAATATTCATCAAACCAGTACCGTGCAGCTGCCTCTCAATTTTGTCATCAGGATGAAGTCATGTGTTATGGAAAATCGAAGAGCGGCTGGGTGTTGATTAATCCAATCGTGGCGACTATCGAATCTAAAAAATGTGGTTGTGTGGCAACGATAGTTTGATTTTCTGATTGATTTCTATAAAGTCGCACAACAAGAATATTTTTTTTCGAAGATTGCGATTTGATTGAATTTCAGATGGGTTGAAACATATTTTATTCAAATAAATGGTTTTGGTTCTGGAATATATATTTTTTTTTGTTTCTGGGTTTTGCTGATGAATTTTTAATTTGGGGTTTGGTTTGCAAATACAATTTTGGGTTATTATTTGATGAATTAAACGATTTTGTATCTGGTTTTGTTCGCAAACAGATTTTATCAAAACATACGAAACTAAACATATGAGCATAGCATATATGAACAACATATGTGAATGCGAATAATGCGTATATATGAACAACTGTTTATGAATAGCCGAGAGGTAATCATTACAACATTAATCACATTAACAAATTTAATTGCTGCATAATAATTGCATAACATACATTTAAATGAACTCATAACAGAAATTTAGCTCATAATTTCTCCCATCTCAAAACTGTGAAAAAGATAAAAGAAATACTTACTTGAATGCATATGCAAAAATCTGAAAATAATTGGTCTGTTGATTGAACAAGTGAAACTCTAAAATCTTGATTTTTTTATTAGCATAAATGAACAATATATATATCACTGAATCAAAATGTACATCAAGTAACCAATCAACCTAACCTAGCCGACAAACCTGGACGTAGGTAGGTTATAATAAGAGAGAAAAATACAAGCTGCACCAATCAAGGTGGGCGAAAATCGAACAAGAAAAAGAAATATCGTCACATCAATAACAAATACAAAAGTCCAATAAGAAATCAACCGAATCGAAAAGCAGGATAACCAATCTGATCCATCTGAACAAGCGTCAACAACTGTTTGGGCGCCGAATGGGACAAAATAAGATGGGGAGCATGAGAATCTGAGCCAAGACGAGCCAAGAAATCAGCTGGCCGATTCCCCTCCCAAAAAATATGTGTGACCCCACTCTGAATTTGGGACAATCGGGAACGAATATGAACAAGAGTATGCTTAAGCTGCCAGGGGCCAACATGATCAGTCTGAAGTAAGCGAACCACCATGAGAGCATCCAACTCAATCCAGACCGGAGCATCAAATCTCCTCGCCAAGTGCAGACCATGCAGAAGGTCCTGTAGCTCGGCATCAAAACTAGATATTGCGTCTAAGGGCAAATAAAAGGCTAACTTGAGACCACAAAGATGATCCCGAATCAAACCACCCCCAGAAGCAACACCTGTGTGCTGATCAAAAGAACTATCGGTGTTGAGCTTTATCCACGGAGCAGGTGAAAGAAACCAACGAACCACAGTAGATCGAACAGGTCACAGAACCGAAGCACTCGCCACAGGAAAGAAATCAACCGAAGAGGAGCAACCTCACCAATGGATAGGCAAGAGCTTCCCAGCAAGCACCAGTAGACGCAAGTGCCGAAGCACCTGCGAAATAATATGTGAAGCAAGGAAAGGAATATCACGGTACTTGTGACTATTCCTCTCCGTCCAAGTAAACCACAGGATCAACAAGGTATCAAGAAACAAATATGTGCAGTGTGTGCATGTGGAATAAGGCGCCTCCAGAAGGAGAGGACGCATGCAATATCAGTAGTGTGTGGAAGTGCACAGTGAAACCAAGATGCAAAGTATAACCACACCGTCCGGACGACAGGACTCAAAAGGAACAGATGGGTAAAGGTCTCAATCGGAGGCTGGAGTAAACAACAATGACATTTGGATGGTAGGGCTAAGCCCCAGGAAGAGATACGAGCATCAACAGGAATATGGCCAGAAAGTAGGCGACGAAGAAAAAAGGAAGTAGTAGGATGAAAAACTCTAAAATCTTGATTGATCCAATTAAGCACCTTTTGATCCGTTTCTGCAAATCCAAAAATCTCGATATTTGTAACTTCAATTGAATTGATCCAGGTCTTAGTACGATGCATGAAATCAACAAAGCAGAAAAGAATTGGTTAGCGAATAATACACAAATATCGATTAAACATTTTTTTTAGATAAAATAAAAATAACTTAGCTTTTGATTTAGGAAATACATGTATATATAATGAACCCTAGCTAACCTAAAGCCCATTAGGCCAAAGGCCCAATAGACTTCATGAATTATTAATGTCCACATTACATCTATATTTTATAACAGTAATGACTTATGATACCAACTGATGCAGCGAGAATATACGATACAATCATAAAATTTGTAGATCTAAGAATACCCAGATAATATGATATTCACATTATCATTATTAATCCATTGATTCACATATTAATACCAGAAGAATAATTAATAAAACACGGTATAAAAGAGATTAAAACACTCAGTTCAATTAATTATCAAATTCAACTTCCTTACAATGATAACTAAACTCCTATTTAGAATACAAAATAAATCCTAAAAAATCTTAATAAATCAATTAAAAATAATAAAAGTCCTATCAAATAAATAAGAGGTAGTCTTGTGTGCACAAGTTACACCGTGCAACTCAAGTTCATTTTTAAAAAGTTACACAAAATACTACTGAAAAGTTACACATGTTATTATTGAAAAGTGTATCTTTAATAGTTTAACTTTTCAGTAATGATTTATGTAACTTTTCAGTAATAAATAGTGTAACTGTTTAAAAATACACTTGAAATGCACAGTGTAACTGGTGCACAAGAGACTTACCTAATAAATAAAAGTTTCAACAATATGAAAATATGATATTTAATATTCTATTTTCCTTATTTATATTAGTATTTATGATGATTAATTAGAATAAACCATGAAGAATTCATATCTATTGAGTAATAATACTCAAAATTGATCATTATCCTATATTGATGATCTCATCTATTCCTCAATCAGCAATTATTTTTGTTCTCTTAAAAATTAGAATATTAGACAAATAATATTATCATCATTAAGACAATCATTTGTCCAGCATATCCTTTTATTACTGAGGTGTAAATAGAAAAGAGATTTTCATTATAATCTTCATTCCAACATATCCCTTTTATTATTAGGGTGTAGATGGAAAAAGAGATTTTCATTATACACTGAAAATTTTGTGTAGAACACCCTCTAAAAATGATATGATGAAATGAACAATTAGGGCTCGTTTGGTAGGCATGATAGGAAAACAACCCAAGAAAGCTCCTGGAAACTGTTTCCTTATCTCACCCAGAAAATAAAGGTTTCTGATGTTTGATAGGATTGATAGGAAAATGTTTATCATGTTTGGTAGACTAAAATAGTTACAATATTTTTTTCATGTTGTTTGGTAGATCAAATCGGAAACAAACATAACGTTAACAGAAAAGATACTATTATCATGGTCAACAACTCGGCCAACAACCCAGCCAACAATAAGCTAAATCGGAAATTTTCAATCGGAATAAGAATTGGAATTCTGGCCAACATTAACTTCATTCTTCTTCTTTAATCGGAAATTTTCAATACAAATGACAGACAACAATTCCAATTGGCTACATAATCAAACCAAATCAAACTAAATCAAACTTAATCAAATTGATGAATCAAATGAATTTGCTACGAAATCAAACCCTAATCAAATGAATTCTACAGAGCATGAATCAGAATCTCTTTTGAAATTTTCCAAATGCTACAAGCCTACAACTGATGAATTCTACAGAGCATGGTTTAGGGCATCTCCCTCAAACTCGGGCTGCTAAATTTGAAATTGCAAAATTGAGGAAATGGGCGAGAAATCAAGGAGGGGGATTGGAGGGAGACATGACCTTCTTATTCGCCGCAAGATTCCTTAAACCACCTACCATGGCCGACCTGCAAAATCGAAAGCCATGGCCGACCTCCAAAATTGGAAGCCATGGTCGACTTGCAAAATCGGAAGCCATGGTCGACTTGCAAAGTCGGAAGCCATGGCCGTCCGCGCCTAAATCGAGTGCCGCCATTCAGAAGCTCCGATCCGTTGGTCAGCAACATGGCATCATCGTCGATATCCGCCTCTGCCTGTCAATGTTGGGAATTGTCCAGGTGCGATACTACGCTGCCCACTCACGCCGTCTTGATAACAATCCATAAAATGTATCGGAGGGGGAGAGACCCTATTTGTTTTCTGGATCTATTGTTGGAGAACAAGTCAAATTGTGAGGAATTGCAAGAAAAATACGGGCAGTCAAGAAAATAATTGGTAGCTAGAAAATGTTTTCTTGTTACCAAACATCATAAAATGGTGGAAATAGTTTCTTTATCTGGGCTTTTCAGCCCTACCAAACGAGGCCTTAATTTAATTTTGAGTGTTTCAGAAACACTATTTGATGTTGTTGCATTATCAACTTTTGTTTGTGCAAAAAAAGAGTGGTCAAAATTCATTTAAATTTCACTTGTAAAAAGATACATATTCACACTAGTGTTTGCATCTTTAAATAATATTGTTATGCATGCACATTTTTTTTATTTGGACGTTCTACACAAATTTAAATATTATTAAACATAATATTGATTTACATACATATTTATAAAACTATACACATATTTACTCATATACCACTATTTTATATATAAAATATATTTTTCTTAAAAAATGTATCATTCCGTAGGGTGCAAATTCCTACGGGACAAACAGAATAATAATTTTAACGTTTATTATAAGTATAAGCTAAAAATGAATTTTAGGTCATTTAAGTTTTTTTTTTTCAAAATATCCTTAAATGTTTCATTTGTTTTGAATAGTTTTTAAGTTATTGAATTATTTTTATTTGGGGCAATCACAACTAGGACCACTTTTTATTCCAAAATTAAAGGTAGGACCAAAAAAAAAATCAATAACAAATAGGGCCAAAATTACTTTTTATAATCCCCAATTACTTTTTCCTAATTGTGATGACATTTTTAGTGGCCCAGGCTATTGCTACAGTAGCCTATTTTTACATGCTACAGTACCCGAATTTAAATTTAAAACACTATAGTATGGTATAAACAAGGAAACTATAGTATAATCGAGAACACTATAGTATAAACGAGTAAACTATAGTATAACGGAGAACACTATAGTATAATCAATCATCTCAAATTCATGCAATAGTATAACAAACTAATCCAAAACAAAATCAGTATTTTTATTTTCAACAATTAGGATCATGGTGAACTAAAAACTTCACATCCCTTTTCTTTTCCCTCTAAAAACTCCATAAAATCATCATTATATTTCCATAACAATTAACATAGTATCTAGCAAATAAATAAAAAAGTAAAATTAATCAAAGGGTACAACTCTGGTTATTGTCTAGTAACTGAAGGAGTCCTTCTCTCCCAAGTTATTATATTTCCATAACAATTAACATAGTATCTAGCAAATAAATAAAATAGTAAAATTAATCAAAGGGTACAACTCTGGTTATTGTCTAGTAACTGAAGGAGTCCTTCTCTCCCAAGCTTTATCGAGTTAGACGTTAATACTCCTTTGTTAATGTCCTCCGAGATACATGCATAATGCAAATAGATGTAGAGTGATCAAGTAAGTAAGTAGAAACAAATTGAAGGAAACACAAACTAGTTAACATAATATAGATGTAGAGTGATCAAGTAAGTAAGTAGAAACAAATTGAAGGAAACACAAACTAGTTAACATAATAATAATAAAGCACAAGACAAGACCCCAAAATGTGCAACACAAGCTAGTTAACATAATAATAATAAAGCACAAGACATAAGGGTGTGGGTCCGACGTTGAACAGGCTCTCACCAACCCTAATCCAGCTCTGTCATCAGAGGTTTGTGGATTTGGGTTATTTCGCCGGTGATTTTTCCATTACTTATTTAAATTCCATTTGTACTTCTTCTTAACCAGTACTCACCTGGCCACCAGGCTCCTCACTTGAGTGAGTGACCCGGGCTCGAATCCCTTTGGGAACGAATAGGAGAGAGATATAAGGTTGGTTTGGAGATATGAGTGTATGGAGACTTGGTGTACTAACTTCTAACTGCTAACCACTAACATTTACCGATAAAAAATAATAATAATAAAGCAAAAGAGAAGACCCCAAAATGTTTTTCTCCTTACAAAAAACGGCTATTGAATGTAAAACCAAACCCTCAAATATCTATTTCTTTTATCTTTTTCCATAATTAGTTTACTTATAGTTTCTTCAACACAATATAGATTGATCCCAATAATTCCATTTGGTCCTCTCTTCCACCACCCACACACATATGCGGCCGTCGTATTGTATGTGATCTTGTAATGCATCAGCTAAGACACAACCTCCAATATTTGGAGCAATTCCTACAAAAAAATTCAAATCAAGAATTAGGATATATAGAACATGACCCTCTGCTAATAATTATCATAATAAAGAAGGCAAAAGTTATCATGTTTATAGTTTTTAAGTTACCCTAAAAAAATAAAGGTGTTTTATCTTCTACTTAATTTTATGCTGCAACAGTTGGACTAATAAACATGAGTAAGTAAAAAAAACTCAACCTACATAAAATTTACTTCATTGCTACGAAGATGATCAAATTTACACAATAGTGTCTCAATTCAAGTTCATAAAATAAGAAAATCAATAAAACATTGCCTAACATTAATATACAGAGTTAAGAATTAGTAGGATATACAACATTGGACGCCATTAATCATCCATTAAAACAGGAATAGTGCAGAGTCCGAAATCAAAACTCCGGAATCAAATAGGAATACTGACCCACAATCTCCAGAATCCACTTAACCCAGAACCAGTAAAACTTGTCTATCAAATATAAAATTATAACAATGCAGACACAACAACACCATAACAAAAGTTCACTGATGATTTTTTTTAATTTTGTGTATATGAGTTAATCTTCTTAAATGTGCTAATGGTATTACTTCGTATGATAAAAATGTATTCTTATATATAGATAATGACTGAAGAACAAGAAAGTTCACCTGATAACAAGATATAATAAAAAAGTTCACTGATAACAAAATATATTCTTGAGTATTACCGCCGATTGAAGTTGTACCCACTCAGACCCACTACACTGTCGCCACTCTCCGCTCATCAGACGTCCATCCGCCGCCCCAAAAGAAATCAACTGGTTCTTCAAAATTGGCAACCGGTGATTCAATTTCCCCCGCTCCTTCCACCGCCTTGAGGTCGTCGTCGTATGAGTCACCACTGGTCAAAGTAGTAATCCACCATCACCATGTCATTTACTCTGTTTTCCCCTGAAAATCTATAACCTCAAATATCTTAATATCGCCGGTAGAAAACTTTAGAGAGAGAGAATGATAAATGTTGAAAACCTCACCTCCTATTGCCAGAAAACCTTGAAGAAAATCCATCGTCGTCCACCTCACCTCCTCTTGCCGGAAACGCTTGATGAAAACATCTCTGCTGACTGTTTGCCAAGATCGTGTATGATTTCCACGCAAGTGTACGTGGTCGTTGTTGTCGTGGCAAGTTAACCAAGTTAAATATCGAACACAGGAAAACGATGCGATATCAAACAAGTATTGAATGTTCACAAAGGTTCTAGCTAGTGAAAACAAGAAAAGATCATGGTTTCTATCATATAAATCAACAAGAAAGAGTAAATCTAACTGTCACCTCAATGAAGTGAGCAAGTGTGAGTGTAGATGGAAGTAATCCTACTATAGTTTCTCTAGTGTCCTATTTATCCTAGCATGCAAAAGCTCTATTGGTGTCTTAATTAAGCCAACTAGTGTCTAGATCTCTCTAACAACACAAGTTAAGGGCTCTATTAAGTGTCTAGATCTCTCTACAACTCCTGACACTCCAATTAAGAGGTCTAGGCTAATATACAATTCTCATTGGTCATACAAGCCAAATATCAAACACTTGGTATGCATAAAGTTCTTATAGCTCAATTCTCATTTCATAGCTAACCATATAGGCTCATTCAATCTAATTAAATATCTCAAGCATTCATACAAGTCATTAATAAGAGAATTAATCCATCAAGATTACTAATTCATGCATAGGATTAACAAGAACTAAATTCACCATAGTATTCATCCAACCATGCAATAAGGATATTAGCCCATGGCTAATTGGAAATTGGAAATCAACAATTAAAAATCTAATTATCATGATTATTAACTAAAAAAAGAGAATTAAAGGAAAACTTACCATATGTAGAAGAAATTGAATACAAGCTACAAACCTCCAAAATGCTAACTCTTGATCCAACGCTTGAAATCATAAATCGAACAGTAGAATCATAGCTAATAACGAGACTAAGCTAATAGAACAAACGGATTAAAGATCCAATGGATGGATCAAAAGTTAATGTAGAAAGAAGTATGAGAAAATCTAATAACCCACTAAGTAACTACCTAATTCTCTCTCTAAACCAATCTAAGAATTTGGAATTATGAAGATGATGATGAAAGATGGCTTTGAGAATTTGATCCTTGAGTATTTATAGTGCCCACAACGCTTGGTCCAATATGGCCTTCATTAAACTTGCAAAAAGACAAAAATGCCTTTAATTTACCAAAATCCGCACCTCGCGCTTGGACACAGCTGGTCGAGTGGTGGCCTTCAGGTGGCCAAGCTCTTGGCTTCGCGTGGTCGAGTGGTTGCCTTAACGTGGTCGAGCGGAAATTTCCGCCGGAGCCTTAGCAAATGGCTCGACCACCCTAAGGCCGGGGCTCGATTGGCTGACTTGTTTTCTTCATATCTTGAACTCTAGAACTCCGATTGACTCGATTCTTTTTGCGTTACGACCCTCTCTTCAAGCTCTTTCACATGGTGTATCATTTGCACCATTTGGATTAGTTTAATAAATCTGAAATTTATCAAACTTGCTCGTCTCATCACCTTTTTGCTTATTTTCACCTACAAACACAACTTTCTTGCCAACAAGGGGTCAAATGCACAAAGTATAGCATAATAGGGTCAATTATGAACATAAAATCATCAAAACCATATAGAAATTGATGCAAAAACATACAATTATGACCCTAATCACTATATCCACCACTTTTCAAAAAGCTCACGGTCTTAACTCCAAAAATCCACCGCCACAACACAGACAGGACCTCCCTGTTGGGGAATTAAACGCGGATCTATTCGGAATTTACGCTAAATACAAATTTAAGCCCACAATTAATATCATGATTTAAACATAATTAAATCAAATAATTGTATACCCAACAACAGGCTTTACATGCAAAACATATGAACATATAATATCACGTAAAGCCCTAAATATGCGGAATTAAGGGATTTAGTGAATTATACCTCTTGGAGAAAAGACAGTTTCTGAGATAAAAGACTTCCTTTTGAGATGCTTTCGCAAGGCTATTAAGATCAAAGACGTCCTTTGAGATCCTTTAGGAGAATGGTATTGTCAGTGGTGGTTGAGATCAAAGGGCGTCCTTCTCGAGACCCTCAACTTGATAAACACAAAAGCATTCTCAAGTATTCCCTTGTCCTTATTCGTACACCCGGTGGGAGGCCACACGAATAATCACAACACAAGGAAGAAAATAATTTTGTTGCCCTTGAACCCAAAATTTTGAAAATTTTGGTTCTATGATTGTGTGTTTGGAGTTTTGTATCATCTCTTATTTATAATGAGAATACAAGATCTTGAATATCTAATATTTCAAATCTTGATTATCATGAATATCAAATATTCTCATCTTGATAATCTTGAATATCAAATATTCAATTCTTGATATTTTTATTCCACAAATTTTCGAAAAAAAATACACCATATATTTTAATTCAATGAGATCTTAATTCTATTAGATATTCTTGTATTTAAGATACACATATCTATTTTCCATAAAATCTCCCATTAATTTAAAATATTATTATTTTTGAAAAAAAAAAACAAGACAATTTGGGCCCAAAATATTTCTTTTATTTTAAACACCTTATTTATTGTTGGACATTTAATTGGGCTCCTTGAGGGGCCTTTAGGAGAATTAAGATTGGACCTCCTAATGGGCCTTGAATTCTAACATTGAGCCTAATGTCATTCAACCCATTAACATTAATCTCACTCCACAATAGGATTAATGTTGCACTATCCATCTTAACCTATATTACAATCATATGGCTCCAGGTCATTGTTTCCCGTGTTTAAGATTCTCTTGTCCGTTAATTAATCAAGCCACTGAACGCTTTAATTAATTTAACATCTTAACCTTGGAGTAAGGACAGCTCTTCTCTATCATCATACCGGAAACAAATTCCACTTGCAAGATTTAGTATGACGAATGTTTAGAGCCCACCAAGGGGACTAATCATGCAAGACTCTCCAAGCACACGTTTCTCTGTATTAAATCTTAGCAACTGTCATATTCTCAATGGCGTCACCCAAGATGTAAAGTATTGAGACTTATTGACTCTCTACCCATAGCAAAATAAAGTGCCACGCACGGATCACACATAGTCCTATTTAAGGTACAGAGGTTTAGAAATAAACGACCACTGAGGTCTAATTTTTCATCCCATAAATCAGTACGGAAGAATTACCTCTCTATAGGTCCTCTTCAATGCATCATCATGCACTAGTGCAATCCCTTGGTCAAGATAAGCCAATATGGGATCTACACATCAACCGTTTACCAATGGAGTGTTCAAATCCCATCTAGGTTGTGAATTTAGTACTTGTTACAAGAAACTGATAATGTGATCTTGCTGTGAGTTATCCGGGGATCACCACATTTATCTATAGTGTAACTTGTACTATTATATGAACGGATTGCAATAAATAAATAACATTCATATTTATCTAAAGCACAGTGATAAAAGATTTATTTCAGATAAAGCTCAAAGATTCAGTTTAGTTATACAAAGTAAAAACATACTTTCTAGTATAACCCTAACACAAACTAGGCTTATGCCCGGTCCACAATTCTGTGGGAGTTTTAGGAACCGATTTGGATGGCACCAAGTTTAGAATGTGAGCCGTTGTTTCCAAGGCATAGCCTCAAAACGACTTGGGTAACTCCGAATTACTCATCATGAATCTGATCATTTCTAAAAGAGTTCTATTTCTTCGTTCTGCAACCCCATTTTGTTGAGGGGTACCGGGTGCGGTCAATTGGGATACAATCCCTTCACTTGACAAGTAGGTCAAAATTTCATTGCTGAGGTATTCGCCCCCACGATCCGATCGTAGGAACTTGATATTCTTTCCCCTATGTTTCTCGGCCTCGGCTTTGAACTCTTTGAATTTATCAAAGGTTTCCGATTTGCGCCGCATAAGGTAAACGTGCCCATATCTTGAGTAATCATCCGTAAAAGTTACGAAATACTCAAAACCTCCTCTAGCTTGAACCGATATTGGCCCACATACGTCAGTGTGAACGATTTCTAACACTTCATTAGCTCTATTCCCCTTGGCCCCGAAGGCCCCCTTGGTCATTTTCCCCTCTAAACAAGATTCACACGTTGGAAACGACTCAACATGGAGAGACTCCAACGAGCCGTCCGCCACCAACCTTTGAATTCTCTTTAGATTATTATGTCCAAGTCTTAGATGCCATAAAAGTGTTTTGTTCACGGTTGAAGAAAATTTTCTTTTCTTAGAAATGGTCGATGTGTTATAAGAAGCATTTTGCGTGTGGTGTGCACTTTTAATAGTGTAAAGATTTGATTAGTGTGAAATTTGCTCGAAATTATTGTGCTTTTATTGCCAATTTTGATATGATTTCTTGAATTTTTTTACACTAAATTGATTAATTGAGCATTAATTGTAAAAATTACTTGTGTTGCAATTTTATTGAAAATTTGAGATAAAATCCAGATTTAAATTGTAAAATTATTATTTGAGTTTACTTTAAATATTGTTCCATGTAATTAAGTGAAGGCAAAAGAATTCTTAATTTATTGGGCTGAATTTTCTTGACAACTCATGGCCATTTCTAGTAAGTGAAATTAAATTTCAAAGCCCATTGAATTGAAATACAACATCAGGATGCAGTTTCATTTTCCAAGCTTACTTTGACCAAGTTTCAATTTCAGAAACGTGGCTGCACAACCACCACCCACTTCCAAAACACCTCCACGCCGGAAAAGCTGCTACAGTCGCATCCCCTGCCTCGCCTTCTCGCTGGAAATGCCCCTGCTGCCGGATTTCGCCGGAAATTGAAGCCGCCACAGCTGCAAGCCACCACCGCTACAGTCCTGTACTTGCCGCTCGGAAATCTGAAATTCCAGCCACACTTGAAGCCGGAAATTGAAGGGATGAAGAAGACCCAGCCGTCGCCGGAGAAATTGAAGAAATCGACGCTGCCCAGTTGCGAATTCCACCGCCCCTTCTGTCCAATTCCACAGCCCAACGTCTTTACCCCCTGTTTGTTGCCGGAAAAGAAATCCTCCATGCCGGAGTTGCGCCAGAAAAGCCTCTGTTTCACCACTCACTTGCCGGAAGCCGAAATTGCCGTAGCTCAAGATGTACCAAGGAGCGTGAGTGCTAATTGAAGAATTGCTTGTCCATTTAAAGAATTGCTGAAAAGAGAGAGGTAAACACGCTTTTACTTTTTCGATCCGTGCTTGAAATTTGGCCTTCACCCGTGCTGAAGAAGGTTGCTCGAACATGTAAATTCGAAGAATTATGAACGGGTCAGCCCTTATGTCTCGACCCGTGCATCCCTTCAAACTCGTGCCTTTGTATTTTATTTTTTCAAAGAGCACGGGTTAGAGTAAAGCACGATCCGTGCTGAAAATTGCAAACCGATCAGGAGATATCAAAGAATTATGCACGGGCGAGACATTCTCACACGACCCGTGCTACTTCTCAAACCGTGCATGTTCTGAAATTCAAATTTTGGCTTGCAAGTGGAGGCCCATTTCACTTATCATTATTCTGAAACCCATGAATTAAGAAAGGAGTGCAGCCCATTTTGTAAAGTATAAAAGGAAGCATGATCAGATTATCAGAAAGACACATTCTTGGCAGATTCTTGGAGGCCAAGCCAGGGGGAGCTCCTCTTCCCCATTTTTTCACACACTACACACATTAGAGATTAGGGTTTTGATTTTTCTTACAATTTCTTAGTTAGATATTAGTAGATTTTTAATTTCCTTGCAAGATTTTGAAGTATTTGAACTCCATTTGAGGTGATATTCTTCCTATCTATTCATTTTGAGTTGGTATTTTAATGTTATTGGTTTATTGGTTTATTATTGTTATAGGTTTGATGAGATTGATCATGGGCTAATTTTATTGTGCTTTGGGTGATGAATATTTTGTGAGAATTAGTGATTTTATTGTGTTTATTGTTTTAATTTTATTTTGTTAGATGATTGAACTCCTAATTTGTGGATTAATTGGGCTTGAAATGATTGTTCTTATTCGATTATGTATATTAATTAAGTTAGCAACAGGCGAGAGCTGCATTTGCTTGATTGAGTGTGTGATTGAGTGGAATGAGTGATTAAATTATTAATCATTGGATTTCTTGAGCATTAGTGGATTGTTCTTCTATAATTGTACATTTTAATTGAGTAGGCAACAAGCGAGAGCTACGCTTGCTCTATTAGGTGTATCGTTGTGTTGAATGATTTATTAGATGTTATTGTTGTGACGTCTATTACACCGAGAGGAAATAGGTCGTCGAGAACACTCACGATTAGGCACTAGATTGAGTGGACAACAAACGAGAGCTGCGTTTACTTAATTTAGTGAGGGTTTTTCTCTAATTTGATCGTTTGATGAATCGAGATTAGACATAGACACAATAGGTCACGAAACTCAGTTAATTGAAATTACCCGAAGGACTTCAATCCTCTTCTCGTCGTAGTTGGCTTAATTAGGTAGTTTAATTAGTTGCTTTGATTTTATTTTTGCTTAAAACCCAAAAACCCGAAAACATTCACCGCTTTCGTAGTTATAGTAGCACTCCATATTTTCTTGTCTCCTTGCACTAGAACACCTCCCTAGGGTTCGATATTTTTTATTACTTGGTCAAGCTTACCGCTACAAAGATCCTATACACTTGTAGGCTAAGTGAATTGTGTGTGAACACAATTTGCGCAATCAAGATTATTCACTAATGTTCCAGAACAGATGAACTCATCGTTTCGAAAAATAACAACCATATTATTAAAAGAAACTGAGTATCCATCAACGTACAATTTAGAAACTAAAATTAAATTCTTCCTAAAACTGGGAACATAAAGAACATCATTTAATACTAGAACTCTATCTTCAAAAAATAGGTGCACGTCTCCCACTGCGACAGCCGCTACCCTCGTAGCATCGCCCAATGTGATGAGGATCTCATTTGCACTAAGTTGCCGGATTTTCCGGAACCCCTGTAAAGTGAAACATACATGATCAGTGGCTCCCGTATCCACTACCTAAGAATGAGAAGCATACGCCGCTAAACAAGTTTCAACAACAAGTGCATGAGAATTACCTTTCTTCCCGGCCTTCTTTGGCTTGGGACAGGCCTTCCTCCAATGTCCTTTCTCACCGCAGTTGAAACACTTCCCTTTGGTAGCTTTCTTGACCCCTCCCTCATTAGTCACCTTACTCTTAGCTTGGTTCGGGCCTTTGGTCTTTTTCTTCTTCTTCTTCCCACCTTTCAGTGCGGAAGAAGTCGGGCCGCTTGCCACCAAGATTTGAGTTTGATATCCCATGAGTGTCTCCGCCGATACTAAAACTTGCAAGAGTTGTGCCAACGTGAACTCTTGATTATTCATCATATAGTTCAACTGGAACTGCTCAAAGCTTTTCGGCAGAGAATGGAGAACAAAATCAACTTGCGTTTCCGCATCATATTCCGCTCCAAGTACCTCTAACTTATTGAGGTAGCCCATCATCTTGAGAACGTGATCTCTTACGGGCGTTCCCTCCAGAATTTTCAGCGATAACATATCTCGCATGGTGATTTACCTAGCTGTACGATTCTGATGAGCGAACATCTCCTTAAGGTTTAGCATCATATCAGAAGCGGATTCCATGTCTTGGTGTTGGTGTTGGTGTTGCAACACATCTGACATTAAAGCCAAGATGGTACACCTAGCCATTTCATCGGATTTCATCCACTCCCTATGATATTCCCTCTCGGCATCATCCGCATCATCCGTAGGCGTAAGGGGCTTTGGTGTGTCAAGAACCCATTTGTGTTGTTGTGCGGTTAGGACAATAAATAAATGACGTTTCCAATCAACATAGTTTTCACCTTCCTATTTGTTATCTTTAAGTATTGTAAACAGTTGATTAAAAGGAGACGACACGCTGAACTGAAATAAAACATACATTGCATCAATAAATACATCGATTCGCAAAGATTATCACAAAATTCGATCATGCTTTATATTAAAATCTAAAAAAAAATATAGAGCATAAATCGGTTGACATCTTAAAACAGTTCACATAAGCCACGATGAGTAATTGTCGGCTCCCACTTGTCCATATAAAATTGGTAGGGACTCCGATGGGGAGTAATAAAATGTCAATTTTATACCTAAGTATTAATCATGATTAAATACAGGATTATTACTTCGTTTTGAATAAGCCACTCAATGGGAGGGTCAATACCGCCATTAATAATAATCCACAATCATCCTTTTGGGAATTCGTCCATGTGAACTTATCTTTTGGCCTATCCGATAGGGAGAAAGACGCTTGCCAATGCGTAGCCAAAAGACTTCACAAACAAATAAATCATGGAGGCCAAATAATTCAATTTTATTATCTAGAATAAAATACCGAATTATATTTAAAACATACTTAGTAATTTTCGGAGTTGAGATTTTTCATCACGATATTCATGTAATCAAATATTTAATCAAATAAAATAAATAAAGCATGCATCAAAACAAATTAAACAAATTGGCACGTTATATCCAATTGTCATGGTTTAATTTCTCGTTTTGACTACGAGATATCGTAATCACCGTTCGTCTTCAAGCTTTATCGTCCGTCTCGATTAAGCACCCACTCGACCACAACAAAATTACAACAACTTTGTCTCCGGGCTTTAAAATCTCCGTTCTTCGTCTTCGATATCGGTTATAATTTATTTACAAAAAATAAATAAACCTATCGTCTAGACTAGTCTATTACATAAAAACATCCTAGTCTACCCGTAAATTTTCTCACGGGAAAAAACGATCCGAACGAATTGGATTTTAAAACCGGATCATCATACATGCATGCATAAAAATATTAAATATCATGACAATTGGATACCTGCAAAAAAGATCTAGCAATTCTACTATCCAATTTTGAAATTTAATATGAAACACTTAAATTACAATTTAACGTATAGAGCCCGAAACCGGCTCTGATACCAGTTGTTGGGAAATTAAATGCAGATCTATTCGGGATTTACGCAAAATACAAATTTAAGCCCACAATTAATATCATGATTTAAACATAATTAAATCAAATAATTGTATACCCAACAACTGGCTTTGCATGCAAAACATATGAACATATAATATCACGTAAAGCCCTAAATATGCGGAACTAAGGGATTTAGTGAATTATATCTCTTGGAGAAAAGGCAGTTTCTGAGACAAAAGTCGTCCTTTTGAGATGCTTTCGCAAGGCTGTTGAGATCAAAGGCGTCCTTTGAGATCCTTTAGGAGAGTGGTATTGTCAGTGGTGGTTGAGATCAAAGGGCATCCTTCTCGAGACCCTCAACTTGATAAACCCAAAAGCATTCTCAAGTATTCCCTTGTCCTTATTCGTACACACGGTGGGAGGCCACACGAATAATCACAACACAAGGAAGAAAATAATTTTGTTGCCCTTGAACCTAAAATTTTCGAAAATTTTGGTTCTATGATTGTGTGTTTGGTGTCTTGTATAATATCATATTTATAATGACAATACAAGATCTTGAATATCTAATATTTGAAATCTTGATTATCATGAATATCAAATATTTTAATCTTGATAATCTTGAATATCAAATATTCAATTCTTAATATTTTTATTCCAAAAAATTTCGAAAAAAATACACCATGTATTTTAATTCAATGAGATCTAGATTTTATTAGATATTTTTGTATTCAAGATACATATATTTATTTTCCATAAAACTCCCATTAATTTAAAATATTATTATTTTTGAAAAAAAACAAGACAATTTGGGCCCAAAATATTTCTTTTATTTTAAACACCTTATTTATTGTTGGACATTTAATTGGGCTACTTGAGAGGCCTTTAGGAGAATTAAGATTGGCCCTCCTAATGGGCCTTGAATTCTAACATTGAACCCAATGTCATTCAACCCATTAACATTAATCTCACTCCATTATAGGATTAATGTTGCACTATCCATCTTAACCCATATTACAATCATATGGCTCCAGGTCATTATTTCCAGTGTTTAAAATTCTCTTGTCCGTTAATTAATCAAGCCACTGAACTCTTTAATTAATTTAACATCTTAACCTTGGAGTAATGACAGCTCTTCTTTATCATCATACCGAAAACAAATTCCACTTGCAAGATTTAGTATGACGAACGTTTAGAGCCCACCAAGGGGACTAATCATGCAAGACTCTCCAAGCACACGTTCCTCTGTATTAAATCTTAGCAACTGTCATGTTCTCAATGGCGTCACCCAAGATGCAAAGTATTGAGTCTTATTGACTCTCTACCCATTACAAAATAAAGTGCCACGCACGGATCACACACAGTCCTATTTAAGGGACAGAGGTTTAGAAATAAACGACCACTGAGGTCTAATTCTTCATCCCATAAATCAGTACGGAAGATTTACCTCTCTGTAGGTCCTCTTCAATGCATCATCATGCACTAGTGCAATCCCTTGGTCAAGATAAGCCAATTTGGGATCTACATCAACCGTTTACCAGTGGGGTGTTCAAATCCCATCTAGGTTGTGAATTTAGTACCTGTTACAATAAACTGATAATGTGATCTTGTTATGAGTTATCCGGGGATCACCACATTTATCTAGAGTGTAACTTGTACTATTATATGAACGGATTGCAATAAATAAATAACATTCATATTTATCTAAAGCACAGTCATAAAAGATTTATTTCAGATAAAGCTCAAAGATTCAGTTTAATTATACAAAGTAAAAGTATACTTTCTAGTTTAACCCTAACACTCCCTCCATACCACACCTGGTCTTTTGTCATCACCATGAAGCTACCCCACAGAACTCACGGTAGAAGCTCTCTGTTCACCTCATCGTCGATGTCCATGTTCAGCTGCATCGCTTGAGCCGTTCAAGGTCCCTAAACCTGGTACCAAATTAAAGCTCAAAACAAGAGGATAAAACCCCTCAATTTGTTTGATGATTCGACTCCGGCAAAGACCTTAAATTTTACCCGAAATAACTCCGGTTGAAAAAAAGAGAGAGAGAGAAAATTAGTTTGAAAGAGAGAGAGAGAATGAAAGTGATGTGCGTGATATGTGGTTGAAAGAGAAAGAGAGAGAAAATAATTCAAAATGACAAAAACTTGTATAGAAATTTCTATAGTAGAAATTACTAAAAATAAACTTTAAAAAAATATAAAAAATGTGCATACCCTTTCACCTTCCAACATTATTCTCGCGCCTGCTTAACCTTCTTCTCCCAGCATATTTCATCTAATTTTTTTTCTTCAACCACATAACTCTCTCTTTCTTTTCTTTTTTTTTTAAATTAATGTGTTAACTAAAAAAAATTAAGTAATATTATGTCACAAATTTAATAATTCGCTTCCAAATTGTATTACTATATAGGCATATGTGTGTTACTAAAAAATAAAATTTGTGTTACTATCATATTAAATATGTGTTACTATAAGAAAAATATTATTTTTATACAAATATTTATTTATTATTATAGAAATAATTAATTTTTCATATAATAACACATATTAAATTGTAAAAAATTTGTTATTGCATGAATCATTATACCTAGATTTCAAGATATAATGATTAAATTAAAAACATGTATTTGTCCATATAGTAACACACATTTGCCTATTTAGTAACACAAAATAAGGAGCAAATGTGTGTTACAATTAAGACAAATGTATGTTACTATCATTTAAAATATTATTCTTTTTACATATATTCATTTATTTTTATAGAATAAATATTTTATATAATATAAAGAGTAAAATATGTTTAACTATAAGAATAAATATTAGTTTTTCACAAATATATTATTTATTTTTATAGAAATAATTAATTTTTCATATAACAACACATATAAAATAGTAAAAAGTGTATTACTACATGATTCATTATACATAGATTTTAAAAGAATGATGAATAAATAAAAAATACATATTTTTTCTTATAAAAACTTATTTTGTCCTTATAGTAACATACATTTGCTCATATAGTAACACAAAATGAGGAGCAAATGTGTATTACAATTAGAGCAAATGTATGTTACTAGCATATAAAATGTTATTCTTTTTACATATATTCATTTATTATTATAAAATAAATATTTTTAAATAATATATAGAATAAATTTGTGTTACTATAAGAATAAATATTAGTTTATCACAAATGTATTATTTATTTTTATAAAAATAATTAATTTTCATATAATAACACGTATAAAATAGTAAAAAAATATATTACTACATGATTAAACATATCTAGATTTTAAGAGGATGATGAATAAATAAGAAACACATATTTATTCTTATAAAAACTCATGTTGTCCTTAAAGTAACACA
The DNA here is from genome assembly GCA_026898435.1 of Prunella vulgaris. NCBI lineage: Eukaryota > Viridiplantae > Streptophyta > Magnoliopsida > Lamiales > Lamiaceae > Prunella > Prunella vulgaris. Next base: position 708,484 of record JAPKLY010000226.1, read on the forward strand.
CATTTGCCCATATTGTAATACCCCGAACCAAATTAGGATTTATCTATTATATATATATTAAATGTTATGTTACATGTATATATATTTTAACTTATTGATTTTTATTTCTTTAAGGACATTATATTTTTAAATGGTTGATTTCTACTCAACGGATGGTCCAAAACCGGAACCGGAAGCACTCCTAGCACCGTAACTGCGAATCAGACATAAATATATCGATGGAATGAGTAAGATAAGGTCCTAAATAGGCTTTTAAAGGCCTTTAAGTTTAAAAGAATTATTAAATAAAAATTTAGACGTTTGTTGCCAAATGTCGAACCGAAAACCCTAAATTTCAAAATTCGTCAATCCGGCGAGTAATTACAGTTTCTAATCAAGACTTAATTAGTAAAATGAGTTAAATACAAGGTTTGATTAATAAATACAAGATATAAAAATTTAGTGTGCCAAAACGATCAAAATATTAATTTTTGGAGCCCAAAACGTGACCGAATAATATCCGATTTCAACACCGAAAACCATATCGCGTCCCAAAATACAGTTAGAACTCAAATTCCCCTCCTAAATACCCACATGACCGACACCAAGCTGATAGTTTGAAGAAAATTGGGTCAAAGTGTACCATACCCCTAAATTAAGGAACCATGCTTTCTTTTCCTACTCCCCAACTTTCCATACCTACCCTTAACTTCTCCTACCCTCTCCTACACACTCAAATTCAGCCAAGACAAGAATTTACCTCTATATATATGCATTATCTTGATACTCTTCCTTCATTTGACAAGAAACCTATGAAAGAGAAAAACAAGCAAAGCATCTCTTCCCCCTTCACTTACAACTTTCGGCCATTATCATTTCAAGGGAGAAGGAAATTTTCTTCTACCATTTACAACCATAAGAAGCTTTCATTATCATGTATAAAGTCATCTATGAAGTTGTATTGAAGTTTTGAAGCCAACTCCAAGCAAAAAAATAAGCTCTCCATCTCTCCTTCTCTCTTTAATTTCATGTTTTTCTCTCTATTTTTCCTAACTTACTCTATTGCCTTGTTTTAGCTCAAAACCAAAGTATTCCCCCAAGTGGTGCTCCATTCCTACAAGCTTAATGGTCAAGGGACAAATAAAGCTTCTTTTATTAACAAGAAAAAGGCTCCAAAGGTTGTAAAACCCCAACTCAAAACATTTGGTTTTTCTTGCATGTATATGTAAGCTATGTGTGTTTATTGTTCCATATTTTTAGATACCATGAAACCTTAGGACTTTGTTACTTTTAATGTTCAAATGCATGATAAATGAAGTCTTGGATGATTTTTTTGAAGGTGTTAAAATGTTGGTTGCATGGTAGTTATGGAATTGAAAATGTAAGTGAAAGCATGCACACAAATCACACACTTTATGCACTGACCTCGAATTTCTTACAGAATTCGCACCTCATGTGTTAAATATTTTTGGATTATCTTTATATGGTTGGAAACTAGATCAAGTTAGCTTTCATTTGAATCTATTTTGAGCATTTTTGGAGTTTTCGTTAATAAGTTATGAATTTTCTACGAACGTGTGACAAAATGCTCCTTATTTCGAAATTATGGATTTTCTGGGAGTAATCAGTTCATGGAAAAATATTTTAAAAATTATGGTAAAATACTACATGAGGTTTAGTACCTTCATGATTTATTTCTTGATTTTTAGAGGTGTTTAAATATTTTTACCAAAATTATTTATAAAGTTGCATAGTTTCTGGAATTTCTGGAACAATCTGCCATGTTTTGAAAACAAGCCTAAAACTCGTATTTTCCTAAACCAAATTACATGAAAGAAATTTTATTTGTGAACTAGACTTGATGTGGTAGCTACTGTAAAAATTTCACAGTTTTTGGATTAGTTTTGATATTTTTATAAAATGCTCAAAGTTTGTATGAGTGTCGTCCAAAATGCAAACTGCCCTACTTGAATGTTGTTGCTCATGTGTTACCTTCTTGTAAAAGAAAAATGTAAATGTTTTCCATGATAAAACTAGTCTAAATTCTATGTTTAGTGAAGGCTATGTGTTAATAAATGCTATTTGAATGCATGATTTAAGTGAATGGCATGATGTTTGGTGTTGATTTTAGATTAAGGACTATATTTTCTTGTTTGCCTTGAGAAGTCCCCAAATTCGGAATTCTTTGAATTTTTGAGAAAAATCGGCTCAAGCACAACTTTTGGGAAATACACAAATAAATACTAGGTGAACTTGGGGATCTCCATGATTTATTTCAAAGTTTTTGAACTAGCCTAAATATTTACAAAAAATATTTTGTTAAGGTCGTGTTGGAATTTTCTATGGAAACCTAAGAAAATCATTGTCCTCTTTCTAAACATGATCCAAAACCTAAAATTTTCACTTACAAAATGAATTGCCACAAGGTGTTATACACCTAATTATGATCCCATTATACAAGTTTTGTGATTTTTGGTTATATTGAAATGTGTTTAGAAAATACTTAAGAATATAAAATAAAAGATATTTCTTTTCAAATTGTTTCTTTCTAAAATAAATCATATTTGATGAGCATGATGTGATAGTGATTTGGAGTTCTAAAATGCTATGTATGGAATTTTGTTTGCATGGTTTTGAACTCATTATTCTAATTTTATGATGATATGTTTACCATTTAAAGGTTTAGGGCACTAGTTATTGCAAGTTTTAAGCCTTAGCAAATTACATGCTATATGTTCTTTTTATTTAATGTTTAGGACATTAAAATACTACATGTTCATCTATTTTAAGGTGTATGTGCTATATACTCTTCAAGTTTATATTATTATATTTCCTTGCAAAGTTTAGGATATTATGTTTCCTTGCTATGTTTAGAACATCATGTTTTCTTGCTATGTCTAGTACATAAAGTTTTCTTGCTAATTTTAAAACGTTATATTCTCTTGTTTGAATTTATGACTATATGTTTTCTTAAGTGATAAGAATAAAGAGAATAAGACTTTAAGTGCTCAAAATGTCCCCTTTCGGACAAACGTGTATAAAATCAAAAAAAAAAATTCTAAGACATCAATAACTGAAACGCAACGAATGATGCTAGGTGTAAGTGCGAGAACGGTGTTGAGGATTTCTGGGTGAAAAGAATGGTGATTGTTTTTACAAAAGGAAAACGTTTAAGGTGGGTGACATTTACTGTATTGCCTTGAATATTATATGGACTGTTGGTGCATGCAGATGAAAATATGTTTTGACCTACGGGTCCAGTTACGAGGTTATTACCCAAATGCCTACGGGCGAAGTATCTCAAATGATATGTAGTGGTCTGGCTTGTGTAGCTAGGCGCCGCGGTGGACAGAGCCTCAGGGCTATATCTCAAATGATATGTAGTGGTCTGGCTTGTGTAGCTAGGCGCCACGGTGGACAGAGCCTGTGGGCTATATGATTAAAAGTATCTCAAATGATATGTAGTGGTCTGGCTTGTGTAGCTAGGCGCCACGGTGGACAGAGCCTGAGGGCTATATGATGAATGATGAGCCTTTGTGGCTATGAAAAATGTTTTTACAAAAATGATATGTTTGCATACTACCAATCTGTATAGTAGCGTACAGGTCGCCCACACTGAGAATTCAAATCTCATCCCCCCTATTTATAAATCTTTTTCAGGATATGACGAGGTGGAGTTCGTGCCAGTGGAAGAGTGATACGGTTTCCTGTATTGGTATTTTGTCATGCATCAAAAGAAAAGGAGTTAAGAACGATAACTTTTATTATGACTTTATGAATATGCAAAAGTGAAGAACAGTTATAAAATCTCTGGATGATAATGTATGATAGTTATTTTGTTGTCTATTTTGTGCCAAACTTTTTATAAAGATCCTTGCATATTAAATCATCAAAATTATCTCCATGTCTTTCATAACAAAAAAATTATCTTTCCGCTGTCTACGTGTTCTTTTAACGAAACACATGCTTCCGCTATCTATATAATGTCATTAAAAGTGTTTCATATTTAAAAGAAAAAAAAATAGTATGGATTTTCAGTCACTAAGTGATGACTCGGGTTTCTAGAATGACGAAATTGCATTTTTGAAAACCGGGGCGTTACACATATAGTAACACAAACTCGGAGCAAATTTGTGTTACAATTAGAGCAAATGTGTGTTACTGTAAAATTAAATTGTGTGTTACTCTATTTATTTGAATTTTATCAAATCAGTACATAGTTTACAAAAAAATAAATAAACTTAAAAAAAAAAGATAAGAACGGAACTTTAGCCAGGAAAAGAATATATGACTAATTCCATTAGCCACAGGGAAGAAGCCGGTAGAGAAAATAGTGCTAGGGTAAGACCGTCAATTTCTTTTTTTAAATTTATTTTTAGAAAGATTTCTAAGGTAGAAATTTTTACGCAAGTGTAGCTCTTTCAAAACAGGGACAAAAAGAAATTACCCATTTTTATAAAAATAAAAGTTTTTTACCCATTCCTTTAAAAAAAAAAAGATTTTTACTCACTCTTCCTAAAAAAAAGTTTTCTACCCAAGTGGCCCACTCTCTTACCTCATACCCCATTCATATTCATCTGTCCCTACTTCACTCTTTTAATTTTTTTATTCAATCATAAATTAATAAATTAGTTAAAAATTAATAATTTTTTTATCTAATTAATAAAAAAATTTATTTATATTAATAAAGTATGACACTTTTTAAATCAATTATTATAAATTGTGCTTATTATTTATAAATTTTCTCATTAATTACTAAATGGTAAATAATTAGAACTAATATAAGAAATATAAAATTAATTTGAGTAAGGGATATTTAATTTATGTATTGGGTTGAGTTGGAGGGGGTGGGGTGGATGGGATGGGGGAAGAGGATGTACATGAGTATAAAACTTTTTATTTTTGGGTGATGTGTAAAAAACTTTGTTTCTTATAAAAATGGATATTTTTAGCCTTTTCCACTCGTGGCTGACTCTTTTCCCAATAAAATCCATAAATTATCCTAATTAATGCTAATTTTCCTGTTTGTAATTGGTAAAAAAAGTGGACTAGAATGCACTTAGGGTTAAAAAAAAGTGTCTCTAGTTGTGATTTTTACTTTTTAGATTTTACAAAGGTCTTTAGACTATGCATTTATTTTTAAAGAGATTAAATTATAAATTTTTTATTTCGGGAGGTACTTAAACAAATGAATAGTTTTAAGATATTCTCTTCGTGAGGGATTTTGTGACACAAAAGATGTAATAATTGAAGAATTTTTTTAAAACAAACAAATAATCTAAGGATCTTTCAAAATAAAACTTAATAACTTAAGGAGTTAAAAATGCATTTTACTTTGGTATTATTTGTTCATGTTAATAAATGCCATCCTTGGCGGTTAAAGAAAGGTGACAATAGTTGTCCGTATGGACGGTTAGAAAGAGGGATAATTTTTTAATTTTATTAAAAAAAGAATAAGTGTGTATTTTTATAATATTTGTATACTTATTTTTAGTGTGCATTTTTATAATTTTTGTACTTTTTTTAGTGTGTCTACTGTGCACTGTGGTGCATAGTATGCACTCTTGATTGAACCTAAATTTCTACTATTTCCACTCCAATTTTTCCTCCGCCAAAAAACTTTATCACCATCTCAATCATTCTAGAGAAGCTCATCTGCAAACTCCACCTCTTAATTCCGCAAATGACAACGTTCTCGTCGTGCCACCAAATCACTGTCTACTGTTAATGAAAACTATATAAAAGGATTTTGTCTATCTACCACCCTTGAACAACACCTCAACTCTCTGTATATAATTATTCTACGAAAAAAATCTCCTTGCGCTTCAGCTTTCCTTTCTCTATAACCATACTTAAAATGCCATTTAAAACGTCATTAAGAAAAGTAAATATGAATTAAACTGAAATAAAACGTAAAGAAATTTAACTTTAGGTGACTTCCAGGTGGCTTTTTCCGGCAATAGGGGAATGGCTCTTGGTTTATAAAGGGGGATTCATCCAACACCGATTTGATGTTGTTTAGGGTTGGTTTGTTGGTTACAGATTACTAATGGACAAAAATGAGCTTTACTTATAATACCCAAAGAACAATTTATAATGTTGAAGGAATTATCTAAATGGGAGATTATGTGGCTAATTATCTACTGAGTTCCACCAAACAATAATCAAAGATATAAATTTTTGAGAGTGTTTGATAGGGAGAGAAAGTAGTGAGAGAAAGTAGTCTTGGTATTATGAGCTTAGAGAGAGAAATGAGTTACAAGAGACCTATTTATAGGTTTGCATGTAATGAGGTGGCACTTAGCGGGCTTATTTAGCCTAATGTGTTGACAAGTGTCCTTAAAACATGTCTTTACTCACTACTATGTTTTTAATCACATTGCTTTGCCCTACTACATAACTACTAATACCCTACGAACTTATGGGCTTCACATCGTACTGGGCGAGCTCCTTTGCCTCGTGTTGCTTTAAGGTGTGATGATGGTAGTAGGATCAGACCTCGGTCACTGGTACTAGGCGAGCTCCAGGCGAGCTCCCTTGCGAGCTCTTTCTCTCCCTGGTGTTTACTTGGTTAAGTGCTGACGACGTGGCCCTTGGTCAACTGGGCGAGCTCCTTGGCGAGCTCCCCCTTGCATCATGGTGTTAACTGGTCAAAGGTGGTGACGTGGCGGAGTGCCAACCTGGCGAGCTCCTAGAGAACTCCTTAACCTTGAGTCATTTATTTCATAAATCCTCCATTAGTAGTTCGCCTATCAACATTTGCCCCCCAGCTCGTCCACATCATGATATTTCTAATGTGTGGGCGAGCTGATTTGCCTCTGTGAGCGAGAGCTATAGTGGAGGCGAACTCACTTTCGTGTAGTGCCGAGCTCCTTGGTGAACTACCTAAGGCGGTGGACGTGCTGACGTGGGGTGGAATTCGAGGCATCGTGCACACCTTTCCACACCTCAATTCCCGCGCCCATCATTCCACACTTTCAAATTTGTTGCACATAGGTCCCTGGACTCTTTCCAAACTACACCTCGCCCGTTTTCTTTCTATAAATAAGGAAAATCAAATTCATTTCACACTTTCAACTCCTTGAATTTCCAGAGGATTTCAGAGCAATGGAAGTACTTTTCCGGCGGTTATTCCTTAGCATTTTGGATTTCCGTTGGATCTTCTAATGTAGTGACATTGAATCTTCATATCCCTTAACTCTTTCTTTTGCAGAATTTCCTTTTTCTTCTTTTTCCCTGCTTTTTTGTTGGTTCACCATTAACTCTGGTGACCCTCGAGTTCTCCGACCGTCGGAATCTCGCACTCCATCAACACTAAGAAACCTCCGAAATTTAAATATTTAAGACCTCGCCTCTATAAAATATTATGTCTTCTAGATCTTCAAGTCAGACTTTATCAAACCGAAATCTGGAGAAACGACCTATGACAAGTAACATACCGATCCCTTAAATGACCCCAATCATGATTGGTTCTAGTTTCGAGGCGACCTCGGTAGCTTGCCCTGGATCTGGCGAGCTACTCGGTGAGGTCCGCTCTGATTCTGGTGAGAGGGCCACCAACTCTGGAGGTGGTCCTGAAGAGGAACTTCGCGAGCTCTGGGAGGAGCTCACCCCAAGAAGGGAAGGAGAGGCCAGTGGGGCTGCTGAAGAGGTCACCGAGGGCAAAGAGGAGGTCGTCGAGTCTGGCGGTCCTTCTGGCGAGGTACGCGATCTAGAGGTAGAGGAGGAGGTTACTCTTGAGTACCTTTGCTCCATTAACTTTCCAACTCCCCAACTCCCTGAGCATAGCATCCCCATGGCTATTGAGCATGAGCTTGACTGGGCGGAGTACATGGAGAGGTACCAGGCGAGCTTCTCCACTCCCGAGCGAACTACCAAGAAGGTAGAGGGCAAGTCGGACTACAAGGCAAACTCTGTCAAGAGCATTATCTCAGAGTTTGTGCTCCCCCACCTTCGTGAGAAATATCGCATTCCTTTGGACATCCACCTTTATGCTCCGGGTCCAAAGGAATGAGCTGACTTGTCTCCATCGAGTCTCACCGCTATCAATGTTCACACATTGGACGTTGGGCTTACGCTGCCCCTGCACCCGATCATCATCCAATTCTTGATGGACACAAATCTCGCCATTACCCAGCTTACTCTAAACACTTGGAGTAACTTTTTAGCTATGCTGACAGTTTTTGGGTTAGAGGGGTACAAGAATCGTCTAACCACCGCCGAGATCAATGAAGCTTTCAGTATGACGAGGTAGTCCAACTAGGGCAAAGGGTACTACTACCTGAAGGCTCGGCTCGGAGAGAAGTTCATAGAGAGCCTCCCGATCAAAATCCGCGATTGGAAGGAACAATTTATTTTCATCGGCGGGGACTGGAGGGCTTCCAATAACTATACCGGGCGAGGAGGCCGTATCAATTCCCCTGAAGAATATGGAGAGGCTAGCAGTAGGTGGATGAATTCGGTGTGCGTGCGTTGAATTAGATTTACTAATCTAATTTCCTTTCTTTTTGCAGCTCCGAAGCATCACAAGTCTGGACGTGCGCCTTCCAACGTCTCCAAGACGTTCAAGTTTGTTCGAACGTTGTGTTGTTTGAGGAATCGTATGGATCGGGACGTCAAGCACCTGCGTAAGCATCATTGCAGGCGAACTGCCCTTGTCCTTACGTCTCCTTACCATCTCACTGCGCAGGCCCCAGAGCTCCCAGGTAGTTATCTCTTAGTAGCTCGTCTGGTTGATGTGGTTTGCCAGGCTCTCTCCCTGATTTTCATAATTTGTCTATTTTTATTTTAACTCTTTTCACTTGTGCAGACCAAGGTGTGACAGTTGCAATCCCACCAATTGAGGTTCCTAAAGCCTTTGATATACTTGTTTAGAAACTGAAGATGGGACCACCTCGCCCCAATAAGCAAGGGCTGCCCTCCTCATCGGCCTTGGCGGTGAATAAGAAGGCAGAGCTCACTCAGCTCGCCTCAAAGGAAGGTGCTGGGGGTTCCGGAGCCCAATAAAAAGCGCCCTTTAAGGCTCCGGCGAAGACACAGGTCGCCAAGACCAGGAAGGAAGGAAGGTGGGCGAGCTGCCACCACACCTGAGCGAACTCCTCAACCACCACCACAACAAACAAAGAAGAGTATTAATCATGGTGACGGGTCGCGAGTGGGCGAGGAGGACGCCCAGGCTAAAAAAGGACCAGATTCGCTTTACGCGATGAGGATTCCGAGCGAGGTGGGCGAGGTAGATCCGACTCAGGCCAGGGTGGCTCCGTGCATTCCACCACTCCTCCACCGACTGCCCAAACCGCTCTATCACCCGCTCCTCAATCACCATTTTGTGTCCAAGTGTGGACGATACCATCTTGGGTTGGGACCCCGCCATGGGTTGGGACCCCGCTCTATCACCCGCTCCTCAATCTCTTTTAAACACATTTTCCAGTAGTAAGTTTTCTTTCAAGATTTTTTGACCCTTGCAGGTATGCCTCCATCGCTCACCCTAACAGGAGCGAGGTCCTCCATTCTTACGAGTGCTCCCGGTCCCTCTCATCTCAATGTAGTTTCCCTGATGGACTCGCTGTTTAGGCCGTATGGAGGTCCCAAGGCACTGGACTCATGCCCAACTGGCCACCGTGCAGAGGTAATCACCGGTTGATAATATTCGGCTGGCAATGCACCATGCCAGCGGGATTTTACTTGCTGATCAAAAGGCGATTGACCAGGTGTCAGAGATGGAAAAAGTTCGCCTGGAGAAGAATTCTTCCTATTTAAGGATGGCTGAACTACTCTCTGAAGCAAGAAAGATAGCGGATATCGTTGAGGAAAAGGCTGCAGCGTCTTTGGCGGCCGAGAAAAGTTTGCTTAACCAGCTTGGGGAGCTTCAGTGGAAGTTCGCCAACATCCAAAAGAATGCTGATGTGGCCTTAAAGGCTAAGGTTGTAGAGCTCGCTGAAAAGCTAGCCGCCGAGGATGGGGAGCTCGCCTTGTCCAGGAGGGAGCTCGAGCTGGAGAGGGAGTTGAGCAGGGGAGCTCAGGCTTGAGTGCTCCCAGTTAAGAGAGGAGGTCACCACCAAGGCCAATGAGATCGCTGAGCTTTGGAGTCAATCAATTTCTCCAGAGGCCTTGGTAACTTTGAAGGCGGAGGCATCAGACCGAGGCTTCATCCAGTGTTATGCCGAGGTCCTCCGATCCATTCATAGGGCCAGATCCCACAAGGATGATGAGTGGGATGCGGTGATTGGGGACTTCAAAGAGTGCATGGCAAATGCAAAGATCCCCGCTGGCACAAAGCTGGACATCGGCGACCTCGCCCAGCTGGGGGTTGAGCTGGATTTTGTTCCCGCACACTTGAAGGTTATTCAAACCCTCGAAGCTCCCGTTGTTGGTGAGGGAGAGCAGCAAACTCCCCCAACTGATGAGCAGATGCAGGACCTCACGGGGGACATCATGATTGATTCCATCACACTAGACACCAGTAGGTTGGGAAACATCACCAGTAGGTTGGGAACATCACCGGCAGGTCAAGAGGTCGCTGGCGAGGTCCCTTCTGAAGTCGCCCCTGATGCTGTTTCCGCTCCCCCGACTGAGGCCCCCACTGCTTCTTAGACTTGTGATCTTTTTACTTTCTTTTGTTTTTGTTAAAGTTGTAATAGCTCGACGAGCTAGTGTAGTTCGCCCGGCAGGGGCTTTTTGTTTTCAAAGAAAGCTAGTTGGTTGGCTTTTGTAACCATCACCACTTCCTATACTTAGAAAATTTCTAAGTATTTTTGAATGAATTGCAATTCTGTTCACCTTGGCCTCTAGTTTATTTTCGTCTCACGTTATTATTTATTATTAGCTCGTATTCATATTTTGGTATGCAATAGTTCGACTCATACCACTTCGGGAAGTGAATTGTTCATTTTATGTTGCTTAGAACTACGAACCGTACTTTTTATTTGGTACTTATTTGTTCATCTTACGCCGCTTAGGGCAGCGAATTGCTCGTGTTAGGCCACTTAGGGCAGCGAGTTGTACTTTGGTTATTCATTTGGGCGATTGGGTTTTATAACCTTGCCTTAGACGTTTTAAACCATCTTTTGTGAATTTTTCTAACTTTGAGCAGTGGGTGCTTAGTGATCCTTTAAGAAGGATACTTCGCGATCCTGGGCACTTTGGCTTTTGCCTCGAGCTTTAGATAATAACGTTTTTTGGACCTAAGTCTTTACGTGTTTTGAGCTTGAACAGATAATTTTCGATAAAACTACATCTTTATTGAGTAACGCTATTTACATAGGTCGTCATCAACATTCCTGATGCGAACCATTGACTAGTCTATTTACAAGTTATGGTTCACCTTCCCCTACTGCCAACAACTGGATATACTCTGTTTTCTTCCAACTTCTTGAACCAATGCAGACACTGACCACTAGTTTCTTCACTTCATCTTCAGTGTCTGATACACGTTTATACAATGAATCTATCATTTTGACCTTGGGAGACGGAGTAGGTGACACACACATGGTCTTGGACAGACTCCTCAAGAAAATATAGCAGATTCTCCTTCCAGGGCATATAAGCATTCTTCTGAGCATTCACTTCGTGGTGACTTCTTTTCATACTCCAACCCTTCCACTGCTACTGATAATACTTCTTCAGGTGTGTTGCACTCCAAGTATATGATGAAGCTTTCACGTCCATGTCTTCAAGGTCATATGTCCCGTTTGCCCAACTTGCAGTGACCCGGAACAGTCCTTCCCAATTTGGTCCAAACACGTCGGGCTGCATTGCTAGCTTCTTTCTCAATACCACTCCCCAACCTTGAAACTTCTATATCGCACTTGGGAGTTGTAGTACTTCTCCGCCCTTTGCTTGTAGGAGCATTCTTTAGCTCCGACGAGGCTCTGGTTTCTTCAAGCAGGTCTTTCTCTACTGCCAGAGCTTCATCATTTCCTTCTTCATCGTACCCCACTACCTTCCAAGTCTGCTTCTGGACTTCCACCGGTACGACTGATTCTGTTCTGAAAGCTAAGGTAAATGGGGTTTCACCAGTACTGGTTCGTTATGAGATTCTGTAGGACCACAACACTTCTGGAAGCTCATCCGCACAACTACCTTTCTTATCTTAGAGATGGATCTTCAGGACATGCTTTAGAATCTTATTCGCCGCTTTGATTTGCCCGTTCGACTGTGGATGATACGGCGTTGAGTAGTGTTTCTTGATATTCCATGAACTGTAGAATTCTCTCAACTTCTGACCGTTAAACTGTCTACCATTGTCCGTCACAATCGAATGCGGGAGTCCAAACCGACATATCAAGTTCTTCCAGATGATGCTGGTCATTCTCTCCTGCATTACTATTGTGAGTGCCTCAGCTTCAGCCCATTTCGTGTCATAATCCACCGCTACGACGACAAACTTTACACCGCATCTGCCAGGTGGGAATGGGCCGATCAAGTTGATACCCCATTTTACAAAAGGCCATAGGCTGAAGACCGATTTAAGTTGGCTCGCAGGAGTGTGAATGTTTGGTGCAAACAGTTGACACTTTCGACACCTCCGGGCGAAGCTAATGGCAACTCTGCTCAGAGTGGGCCAATAATACCCTTGTCTGATCGTCTTATATGCCAAGGCTTGCCCCCCAGCGTAACTCCCACAGATTCCTTGGTGGATTTCTTCTAACACCTCAAACCCTTACTTTTCTGATAAGCATTTGAGTAGGGGTAGAGAGAATTCATGCTTGTACAGCTGGCCATCTACCAGTGTGTATCTGGCTGCTTGTTTCACTAGCCGACTAGCCTCCCATGCATCTTCCATCCTTCAAGTAATTTTCTGTAGGAGTGCGCCAATCATCTCCTTCCTGCACCCCACTCGAAGTCTGATTTATTTTAGAATCGGACATCGAGGGGTCCTTTAGCTTGGTGACGATGACCTCTGTCCGTTCTGCTTCACCTGTCAGTTCTGCTTCACCGCTACTTGTAGCTAGTTAGGCTAGTGCATCTGCTTGTGTATTCTCCAGTCTCGGGATCTGCTCGATATAGACTTGCTTGAACATCAAGATCAGGTGTGCCACTATCTTCTGGTACAGCGCCATCTCCTGGTCCTTGGCTTCATATTCCCCCCGGACTTAGGATATTATTAGCTGGGAATCTCCGAAAATCTGAAGATTGGTTGCCCCCACAGCTAATGATAGCCTAAGTCCAGCTATTAGCCCTTCGTACTCCGGTTCGTTGTTTGTGGCTCTGAATTCAAACCGGATTGCTGAGGTGAAGACTTGTCTGTCTGGGCTAGTCAGCTCCTGCTTATTAGTACCACACTGGCTCCTGCTGCTGTGCAAGTCGATGATTCGTCTACGTAGAGGTGCCACGGAGCTATATGCCCCCTCGTCAGATCTTGTGGAAAAGTTAGCTCGACGATGAAGTCGATGAGCGCTTGTCCCTTGATCGTTGTTCGGGGTGCGTAGGTTATACCATATTAGCTGACCTCTGGTGACCATTTCAACAAGCGTCCAACAATGTCCGACCGGTGCAGTATTTGTCTTAGTGGGAATGTCGTCATCACCTCCACCAGGTGGTCAAAGAAATATGGTCTCAGCTTTCTAACGCTCATCACCAGTGCGTAAGCCAGCTTCTCTGTGGGTGAGTACCGTAAATCTGCTTCGTGTAAGGCTTGACTTACATAGTACACCGATAGATGTGTTTTTCCTTCGGCTTGAACTAGCACTGAGTTGATGGCCACTTCTGATGCCACCAGGTATAAGTATAGCTTCTCTCCAGGCTCCGACTTTGACAGGATCTGCGTGTTGGCCACGTACTCCTTTATGTTCTCGAAGGCCCTTTGACACTCGTTTGTCCAATGGAAATCGTCTGGATGTTTAACTTTGATTGCTTCAAAGAATGAGCGATTCCGATCACCGAATTTGGAGATGAATCTGTTCAAGGCTGCCAAGCACCCGGTCAGCCTTTGAACCTTTTTCACCGAGTCGGGCATCTTTATTTCCAGGCTGCACTTCACCTGGGATGGGTTGACTTCAATCCCTCTTTAGCTCACCAGGTTCCCTAGGAACTTCCCTGAATGTATGCCAAAGCTACTCTTCTTTGGGTTCAACTTCATTTTGTAGAGGCGCAGTATGTCGAAGGCCTGCTTGAAGTGGTCTAAGTGATCCTCCTTCCGTAAACTCTTGACTACTATGTCATCCACGTACACCTCCATCGTGTGTCCGATGTGTTGGTCAAACATCTTGTTCACCAATCTTTGGTAGGTAGCTCCGGCGTTGATTAGTACAAATGGCATCCTCTCCCAGCAGAACAAGTTCTTGTTGGTGTAGAACACCGTGTGTTCCTGGTCGTCCGGGTGCATCGCTATCTGGTGAAAACCTGCAAAAGCATCCATAAATGTCAACATTTCATGGTCTGCAGTGTTATCAACTAGCTAATTAATGTGGGGCAGTGGGAACTTGTCCTTTGGGCACGCTGCATTCAGATCTATGAAGTCAATGCACAGTCTCCACGTCCCATTCGGCTTCGCCACTAAGACTGGATTGGCCACCCACTGCGGACATAGCGCCTCTTTGATCAGCTTGTTCTCTAGCAGCTTCTTCACCTCCATGGTTAACGCTTCGTACTTGTCTATTCCATATTTCCTTCGCTTCTATCAGATGGGTTTCCTCGTCGGGTCAATGTTCAACCGGTGGCATGCATACTCTAACGGGATTCCCGTTATATCCTCATGGGACCAGGCAAACACGTCCAGGTTGGACATCAGGAACTCCTCCATCTTGCTCCTATATGGTTCTGGTAGCTCAGAACCTATGAAAAATTCTAAGTCTGCTCTATTGGGGTCCACCAGGATGGCTCTTAACTCCTCCACGGGGGTGGCTCCCCTCTTCTTGTTCTTCCACCTTGGATCTGAGTTGAGCTCATCCCAGTCCTCCTTCATCATTGCTCATAACCCACTCAGGAATCGAGGTCATCACCCCCTTCATCTACACCGGTGGGTTCACGAACCTTCTCCGAGTCCTGCCGGACTGGGTTAGCTGGCTCATCTTCCTGTGGGACTTTGTCCACCTCCATCGGTGCCGGCTGTTGATGTTCTTCGTTTGGTCCAGTCTGGGCAACCTCCATCACCTCCGGCCTGTCGTCCACCTCCATTAACTCGGTCTCCACTGAGATAACATCTAGAATGTTTGGCTCAAGTGCCAGATGTTGTATCTCATCTTCAAGTACTAGTACATGGGTTACTGACTTTTTAACTTGACAACTTTTAATTTGGAGTAAACACTCTCTAACTTTCTTTTGATCGCCCTTGACTGTGTCGGCACCTTTAGGAGTAGGGAATTTAAGACAATAGTAGTAGGTTGAACATGTCGCTTTGAATTCATGAATGAATGGACGACCGAGGAACCCGTTGTAGGTGGGTTGTTGATCTACTACTAAGAAATCTACAAGTCTAGTCAGCCTCCTTTCTGGGTCCTCGACCGGTACAAGCTCGACACTCAACCTAATATAACCTAGGGAATGGTTACAACTTCCCCAAACCCCACTATCCTATGATTACATTGTTCGATATACAACTCATAGTCACCTAGCAGATCTAGGGTCTTCTTGAAGAGTATATTGGTGAAGGTGCCAGTGTCCACTAGCAACCGGTGGACCTTTGTGTTCATTATGTTGGCACTAATCACCAACGAGTCGCTGTGGGGGGTCAGTATCCCTTCCAAGTTTGCCTGAGAGAAAGTGAGCTCAGCAGTGGGTTTGACGGCGGGCTTGGTGCCGAAGCTGACTTCTTGGACTTTGTTGACAGCCCGGACATCTGCTTTACTCTGCCTCTTGGAGATGGACTGCCTTCCATCTTCAAGGCCCCCGGCAGGTCCTGTCAAATCCTCAAGGATGAGGATTTCCCGGTTTGGTTCTTGCTACGCAGGTAGAGGGGGAGGTCCTCTACGTCTGTTGTTCGGGCCGCGACGGTCCTCATCTTCTTCGTCCACATTATCATTCTCAACCCTCTTCCCCTGCCTTGGCCTCTTTGCCGGGGCCTTTTTTACAAACTCGGCCAATTAGTGAAGTGACCAATACTTTGATGGTAAGGGCAGAATTTGTTAGGGTTGAGTTTGTTGCGGTCCTGTTGGATCTTCCTCGGCTCGTTCAGCATCGTCTTGTCCTTCACCGCAGTAAACACATGGTCGATGGAGACTGTTAGCACCTGATTCAACTTCTCCTTGAACTCGTCTCCATCCCCGAACACCTTCAAATTTCTGGGGGCCTTATAAGTGCCCCCAGACTTCTTCACCTGCGTCTTCTTGTCTTCGGCACTACCCACTTCCTTCAGTAGTGCCTCTTACATAGCCACGTATTCCCTTGCCTTATGTCAGAATTCAGCGTATGTGTTTTGGCAGGACAGGTGCATCTCCTTCCACAACTCGGTCCCCTTCTTTAATCCGGCCATGACGGCCACAATCTTGGTGTCCTCGCTGACTGGCTCACCCTCCAGCAGGATCTTGTCGAACCTTTCGAGGTACTGCTGGTCCGACTCTCCATCTCCTTGGTGGATTCTAGCGAGCCTGTGCTTCTGGGTTAGGCATGGCCCATGGGTTAATTAAATTCACATTTTTATTAATATTTAAAAGATTTTGGTGGTATTAACTCACTAATAAATTTTGGTATTTAAATATTAACAAGTGTTGTTTTAAAACAATAAAATTTTTATATTGAATATGAAATTAATATGTGATATAAAAATTAAGTACATTTGTACAAATTCAATCTAAAATCATAACATAGTTAATAGCAAATAAATAAATGGTATTGGATTATAAAAATTCTGCAAATCAACAAAACAACTTGACTCAATAATATGAAATTTACATGCAATGTTTTTTTTTTTTTTAAATATGGGGTGGACTTACTATGTAAAATTGTTGTAAATTGATAAAATAATAATCTAAAACAAGAATGAAATAGACACAGTATTTGATAACCCAGTTCATCACAAGGACTACATCTGGGGGCGACCAAGCCAGGAGATGATCAATATAATTCTGCAGAATATCATCGTACATTTACAATAGGAAATACATGTATATATAGGGATGTAACCCTAGCTAAACCCTAAAGTCCATTAGGCATAAGGCCCAATGGACTTATTGAATTATTAATGTCTATATTTATCTATATTTTATAACACTCCCCCTTGGACATTATAATTATAATTTGGAAGTATACATTAGTTAACAAGAAATAGTACAACGGTCAATTTTTGTGATACAATCTTCAGGATTATTTTAATGTTAATACTCCCACTGAAGATAACAATCTTCCATGTCAACGCAACCCGATCCCATGAGCATATCTTTCATATGTGGAAGTAGGAAGGGATTAAGTGAACAAATCTGCAAAATTGTCACTTGAGCGTACTTTTTGTATTGTAATTTTACCACTCTTCTGGAGTTCGTAAGTATAAAAGAATTTAGGGGAAATGTGTTTCGTCAAGTTCTCTTTGACATGGCCGTTACTCATTTGAGCAATACAGGCAGCATTATCTTCATGAATTACAGTAAGATTTATGTCACTTAAAGTGATACCACACGAATCGTAAATGTGCTATACTAAAGATTTTAACCAAACATATTCTCGTGCAGTTTCATACAGAGCTATAATCTCTGAGTGGTTTGAAGAGGTGGTCACCATAGTTTGTTTAACAGATCTCCATGAGATGACTGTACCACCATAGAGAAAAATGTAACCAATTTAATATTTGGCATTGTGAGGATCAGACATATAGCCAACATCTGGATAACCTACTAGTGTTTTTTCTTGGTTTCTATGATAAAATAAACCAAAATTTTGTGAATCTCGAAGATACTTTAATATGTGTTTAACATCATGTCAATGTGTCCTTGTAGGAAAGACACTGAATCTTCCAATTAAATTTACTGCAAAAGTGATATCCGGTCTAGTGCAGTTTGCAAGATAAAGTAATGCGACAATCGTGCTAAAACAAGAAACTTCTTGTCCTAATATTTTCTTGGTATTTTCTATAGGTTTAAATAAGTTCTTTTCCACTTCAAGGGAACAAACAACTATTGGTGTTCTTTAGTGGATGAGATTTGTCCATATAGGATCTCTCAAACACTTTCTTTAAGTAGGTTGACTGGTGTATATAGATTCCTTCAGGAAAATGCTCGATCTAAAGGTCGTGACAAAACTTGGTTTTATCCAAGATTTTCATTTCGAATTCAACTATTAAGATTGAACTAGCTTCTTCAACCTCTTTCCTTTTTCAGGAGGAATTCACTAAGTCGATTAAACCATATTCGACTTTATTGTTTAAAATCATACAATGATCTTGACAGTTTACAAACTGCGATTTTCACCATTCCTCTTCTGGGGAATTTTAAATCCATCAGGGATTTTTATATAAATATCGAAATCTAATGATCCGTATAAACATTTTTCGATGTTCATCAAGTGCATTTCTAAATTAATTTAACTGACAGTGATATACGGTGGAACTTTATAATATTCACAATAGGAGAATATGTTTGATCACATCAAACTCAATAATGAGTCTCTGCGAAAAAACCATTAAGCTATTAAAACTCGCTTTGTATCTCTCTATTTTATCATTTCATTTTGTTTTCGTATAAATACCCATTTATATCCTTCAGGGATAAAATATTTAGGGGGTATGTACGATAGAACAAAATACTTTCTTTATTTAGTGAGTCTAGCTCTTCCATACTTGCTTCTTTTTATTGCATCTAATCAAAGTGCTTCGAGCACCCAATTTAGATACTGGTACCAGATTTCAGAAAGAGCAACTGTGGGTATGAATAAGTTATCGACAACAGTGATATATTTATCTCATATATTTATTTCTTTTAAGATTCGTATAAACCAGATCTTCATCATTTCCCAAAATATATATTGATCTAGGTGTTCCACAATCCTACTGTTTTGGTTCCTATGTGCACGTGCTTTTTACAAGGATTACTATCTTCAACACAAATCTATTCAGGAGATTTCAAGAGTGACTGAATATTATATTAGCTTTAATATACCATTATCTTCAGAACAAATCTCTTCAGGAGAGGTTCATTACGCTTCCGGCGTACAGGGGCATCAATATTATTTGATTTTATTGTAACCTCAACTATTTGTAGTCACTTCTTTATAATCAGTAATGCATTTGATAATGCATCTGGCAGATTACTTGCTAGTTATTGCAAGTTTATTAATTCTTTGAACTCCCAGTTCAATTAGACTATTACTTGAGTCGAAATATTTGAAGATCTTTGTTTTTTTAGAATATTTTCTCGGTATTCATTTAAATTTTGATTTCTAATATCTCCCTAATGCCGAGAAAATGATCTTCATCAGATGTACATTCAGCGAACCGGGCCATAAGGTTATACTAGAAAGTATGCTTTTACTTTGTATAACTAAACTGAATATTTGAGCTTTATCTGAAATAAATCTTTTATCACTGTCCTTTATATAAATATGAATGTTATTTATTTATTGCAATTCGTTCATATAATAGTACAAGTTACACTATAGATAAATGTGGTGATCCCCGGATAACTCACAGCAAGATCACATTATCAGTTTCTTGTAACAAGTACTAAATTCACAACCTAGATGGGATTTGAACACCCAATTAGTAAACGGTTGATGTGTAGATCCCAGATTGACTTATCTTGACCAAGGGATTGCACTAGTGCATGATGATGCATTGAAGAGGACCTACATAGAGGTAATTTTTCTGTACTGATTTATGGGATGAAGAATTAGACCTCAGTGGTATTTTATTTATAAACCTCTGTCCCTTAAATAGGACTGTGTGTGATCTGTGCGTGGCACTTTATTTTGTTATGGGTAGAGAGTCAATAAGACTCAATACTTTGCATCTTGGGTGACGCCGTTGAAAACATGACAGTTGCTAAGATTTAAAACAGAGGAATGTGTGCTTGGAGAGTCTTGCATGATTAGTCCCCTTGGTGGGCTCTAAACGTTCGTCATACTAAATCTTGCAAGTGGAATTTGTTTTCGGTGTGATGATAACGAAGAGTTTTCCTTACTCCAAGGTTAAGATGTTAAATTAATTAAAGCGTTCAGTGGCTTGATTAATTAACGGACAAGAGAATCTTAAACACGGGAAATAATGACCGAGAGCCATATGATTGTAATATGGGTTAAGATGGATAGTGCAACATTAATCCTATAGTGGAGTGAGACTAATGTTAATGGGTTGTATGACATTGGGCTCAATGTTAGAATTCAAGGCCCATTAGGAGGTCCAATCTTAATTCTCCTAAAGGCCCCTCAAGTAGCCCAATTAAATGTCCAACAATTGACAAGGTGATTAAAATAAAAGAAATATTTTGGGCCCATTAAGTGTTAATTTTTTTCGAAAAAAATGAAATATTAAATTCATGAGAGATTTAATGGAAAATAGACATATATCTTGAATACAAGAATATCTAATAAAATTAAGATCTCATTGAATTAAAAATATGTGACATAATATTCGAAAATTGCATGTAAAAAGAAATATCAAGAATTGAATATTTAGTATTCAAGATTAGCAAGATTAGAATATTTGATATTCATGATAATCAAGATTTGAAAGAATTAGATATAAAAGATATTCAAGATCTTGTATTCTCATTATAAATATGAGATCATACAAGACTTCAATACACTAATTTTCTTGATGCAATTTTCGAGAATTACAAGAATTGTGGGCAACAAAATTATTTTCTTTCCTTGTGTTGTGATTATTCATGTGGCCTTCCACCGGGTGTACGAATAATGACAAGGGAATACTTGAGAAGGTTTTTGGGTTTGTCAAATTGAGGGTCTCAAGAAGGACGCCTTCAAGTCCATTGTTGACACTATCTGCCTATAGAGGATCTCAAAGGACGCCTTTTATCTCAGAAACCTTTTCTTTCATCTCAAAGAACGCCTTTTGTCTCAGAAATTGTCTTTTCTCCAAGAGGTATAATTCACTAAATCCCTTAGTTCCGCATGTTTAGCGCTTTATGTGATATTATATGATTCATATGTTTTGCATGCAAAGGCTGTTGTTGGATACACAATTATTTGATTTAATTATGTTTAAATCATGATATTAATTGTAGGCTTAAATTTGTATTTAGCGTAAATCCCGAATAGATCCGCGTTTAATTACCCAACAAAAGGTTCTAAGTATTTCACAATTGATGGAGATACAAAATCAATGTGTATACATAGAATCCTTTGTGGGCCAATTGAGGTACTTGTTTAGAGATGATATAATAATATATACTGCACAAGCAAAATTTGCAGATGGGAAATAATTTTTATTTTCGACGCACTAATTGTAAAAACGGAGTAGTATTTTAATGCAGTATGTCGGATTTAAGCTACATGTAAAAATTTTATGCCCCAACATGTAGCAGCTAAGTTGGAATTTGTATAACAACTGTCTAGCGATAATTTTGATGCATCATACTAGTGATTCAGCTAGACCATTCCAGGTGTGGACTTAATGGACTTAATATTTTACTTTGATTTTCCACTGTCATATAATAAAGAACTAAATGCCTTTAATGTGAGCTCGTTCTCACTAGCATTATATATTCGATGAATTGAATTTACAATTTGAGAATGGAGACACAATCTCAAAAGATGTTGCAAATAAATTATGCAATATGACATGTGGATAATACATATAAGTCCATTGTGTAGAAGAACCAATTATGGCCATAATTTGATAAATAATCCGGATACTATATCTCTAGTCCACAAATAATCTTCATTAAAAAAAATATTAATAAAGTATAGGAGATTTTATTCCAACTTTAATATGAGACTGTCATTTAATAAGTTACCTAGACATGTCTCTCAAATAAATGCATTTATTGAAGAGTTTATGTTATGTGGCATAGTATAACTCTTTTCTTTAAAAAAATCCGACAAATTATGTTATATTATGGATGGACAAATCACTGATGCTATAATTTGAAATGAATCTAAATTAGGTTTTAAGACCACTATTAACCTCTTCGAGAGGTTAAATGTTATTGTTGAATTCAATTTAGAATCTAAGGGTCTTTCACGCTTCAAGCATCTTTTAGATTCATTAGCATCTAATATTGTATCAATCATAAATATTACTCTTTACCGGAATATTTTTCATAAATATGTGCTTTGGTAACTCTTCTGGAGATATTAAAGGCCTGGAAACATATGATTAAGATACATAGCCACATATCTCTACAAATTAATTACTCATTTTCTTTAAAGTTATTGACTCAACTTTAAAAGAATTTTTATTGTACATGCCCATGTTTGGTTCAGGCAAACTAATATAATGAGATTCATTTAAAGGGCAATCGATCTGGACCATCTCAATCATTCTCTTGGCCTTTGCCATACTTTTGTCTATCAATTTATATAATTGATAGTTTTCATCAAATTTTTTCGTTAATAATTTTATTTATTCACTTAAACGATCCTTCAGGGATAAGCAACGTGAAATCTTTTTAATAAGATATTCATTTGTCATTCAATTTTTTATTGAAATAATGTCGAAAGATAATATATTTTTGTTTTTTGGACTAAAAAAAATTGAATATCTTATTGAAATGGTGTTAGAAAATAATTTGTATCTTTGTCTTCTGAACATAGATAAATTCAAACTTTTGGTTCAATTGTCCCACTTAAAATAAATTGAATCTCAATCTCGAAAGCTCAGCAAATAGCTATAATTATTAAGGGCAAGTTTCAATAAGCTTTATGAGTAATTTTGAAAATTTAATCTAATATCCTTCAAACTGAGGAGGGTACATCTAAATGGTGGAAATAATCACACAATTTGAAAAAATAATTAACTCGATACCCATACAAGAATAATTGAAGCTCTGCCTATATAAGGATATAGTCATTCACAATAGATGTGACACTTCTCTTCTTTTAGTGGTTAGTAGCCATGATTTTCAGCCTTTTACAAAAATTATTTAGGCCGAAAATTATTTTCAGGTGGGCTATCAAATAGTATCAAATAATGTTTGTCCAGAATATATGTTTTTGCTCATGGACAGGTTTGGTGACATAAAAGTAGTTTCAAAAACTAGCTAGAAGTTTCCTCCAAAGACATGTAAAAGTCTAGCTGAAGTCTGCCCCTAAAAGCCATACTTATCATGTCTCTAACATATTGATCAAGCAATCAAATATGTACACATAAATCAACACAAACATATCATTATTTCTTGTCAGAATATGTGTGCACTATTCTTGGTAGAAAATATCATTCATAAATACCATATTACCAACAGAGTTCCTTTCTCATTTGGTTCGTAAGATAAAAATATCTATCCGTCAAAATCATGCATATTTTTAACGGATAGATATTTTTATCTTACGAACCAAACATACCATTAGAGAATCAGAAAGCCATCAGCCATGAAGTATACTGTTATCAGTAAGAACTGGCTCAAATAAATGTAATTTTGGAAGCCTTGCAAACCTATCAAATAGAGTTATATAAGCAGTCCCACATTCACAACTCAATTAATGGTCAACTGGCCAACAGAGCAACAAGAGTTGAAACATTCGTTGGCCTTGAACTCATACTAGCCTCAATTTCTTATACGAGGAATTGGCAGTTGCTAAAAATCAATTCAGCAAATTTCAACTACTTCAGGCAATTAGAGCACCCACAACTCTTAAGTCTTTTAACTTACGGGAATTAGGGTATTATCCCATTTGTGAAATAAATACGCATATCTTAGTTCCCCTAGATTATCTAAGGAATTCGAATTATAATCCCGAATTGAGCATGTCATATTGTTCATTTTTCTAGAAACTGAGTAATTTTAAGCAGAAAGTGAGGTTACCTCCACCATACATAGAGGATGAGCGCTTTGTTTCAGAGCAGTGTTGGGTTTAACTCAATGAAAGTCAAAACATGGAGTTAATTGACTCAACCAGAGTGGCTTTATGAGGGACTTGCCAAAGAGACCATGATGCTCGATGAGTCAAACGAGAGCTACCATGTTGAAATAAAACAAAACAGAGACTTCATACACCGGCATGAATTAGTAAGGTGACATTCTCTTCTTTGTCCCTTTCCATGTTGAAATCGGCATCAGATATTTCCCTTCAAATCTACACAACTCAACCCGGGGTTGAATGTGTTCAAAACAAGGACCCAAAAGTAAAGGCGGTTGTAGAGGTCGTTCAGATTGTAGTGGTGCTCCGACTGTGAACAGACACCATTTATAGTTCTCTCCTGGAGGTGTTTATTCTCGAATTCTCTCAATGGGATTTTTCTATTACAAACAATGAATTAAACTAATAATTCATCTTAAATCAAATAAGAAATGATACGAAATTTTTTTGAGAGAATGAAAACTTAGCTTTAAAAGAGATGGTAACAATAGTGACAAGGTTTCTAGCCTTTCAATGGAGGGTTTGCATCGCTGGTGAATAATATGGGTTTAATCGACTTCAAATTAGCGCATGAGACACCTAATGGACTCATTCTCAGTGACTTGCCACATATTTGATGGAGAATTGACGCGAGAAGCGGCGGTTTTGTCGCTGCGAACAGGATGGTTTGCATTAGTGGCCTGGTCAAGGCGAGAAACGCGCTCACAGTTGAGACCCACGATGGAGGAAATTAGATGTTGTACGAAATTCGGAAAAATTGGGCGACAATTGGACCATGGTGTTTGACGAGAATGGGCAAAGATTATGCGTATCTTCCAACCTTGCTTGTTCAACAGCCGGCATGGTTGAGCCCTCGAGTGGCTAGAGGGTGACGATACTCGGCTCATTGTTTGCCAAAATCGTGATTATTTCCACGCAAGTGAACGTGGTCGTTGTTGTTGTGGCAAGTTAACCAAGTTAAATATCGAACACAGGGAAACGATGCGATATCAAGCAATTATTGAATGTCTACAAAGGCTAATAGCTAGGAAAGCAAGAAAACAATCAAGGTTTCTATCTACTAAATTAAGCAAGAAATAGTAAATCCTAACTATCACCTCAAAGAAGTGAGCAAGTGTGAAGTGTACATGGAAGTAATCCTACTATGGTTCCTTTAGTATCCTATCCATCCTAGCATGCAAAAGATCTCTTAGTGTCTTAGTCAAGCCAACTAGTGTCTAGATCTCTCTACAACACAAGGTAATGCTCTATTAGGTGTCTAGATCTCTCTACAACTCCTAACACTCCAATTAAGAGGTCTTAGGCTAATATGTAATTCTCATTGGTCATACTAGCAATATATCAAACACTTGGCATGCATTAAGTTCTTATAGCTCAATTCTCATTTCATTGCTAAAACATATAAGTCATACAATCCAACTAAACATCCCAAGCATTCATACAAGTCATTAATAAGAGAACTAACACATCAAGATCACTAGTTCATGCTTAGAATTAACAAGAACTAAATTCACCATAATATTCATACAACCATGCAACAAGGAATTAGCCCATGGCTAATTGGAATTGAAAATCAACAATTAACAATCTAATCATCATGAATATGAATTTAAACAATAGAATTCAAGAGGACTTACCAAATGTAGATGGAATTGAAATACAATCATCAAACCTTTAAATGCTATCTTCTAATCCAGAGCTCAAAATCATAAAACGAACCGTAGAATTGAAGCTATTAACGAGACTAGTCTAATGGAGAAAACAGATTAAAGATCCAATGGATGAATCAAAAGTAATTGTAGAGAAGTATGAAATCTAACTAAGAACCCACTAATAACCTCTAATCTCTCTCTCTAAAACTACCTAACGATCTAACTAATGAAGATGATTGAGAATCTGATCCTTGAGGTATTTATAGTGCCCACAATGTTTGGTCCAATATGCCCTTCATTAAACACGCGAAAAGACGAGAATACCCCCGAAAATGTGGAAATCCAGACTCGCGCTCGGTCGTTAGAAGAGCTGCGCTCGGACGCTGAAGGGCTGTGGCTCGGTCGCCCTTAAGCCGGTGCTCGGTCGCAGTGTAACTTGTGACGTCCGATTTCGATTTTGGCATATTCAATCCCACGACTCATCTAGGCCTCCTAGGGTCTTCAATTGAGTATTAGAAACATCCCTATGAGCTCGGATTCCATCATATCATATCAAATAGTCGGGAATTGCTCATTTTTGCTCGTTTTTACCTACAAAGTACATTTTCTTGCCACCAAACGGTTAATAGCACAAAGTATACCAAATTAGGGTCAAATATGATTATAATCTCATCAAAACCATGTAGAAATGGATGCTAAAACATGCAATTATGACCCTAATCACTCATGTAGCATCGATTTGATGGTGAAGAGAGGTAATTCATCTACGCAGAGGTGCGAGAAGAATCGTGGCCATCAAATTAGACCGGCGACTGTGCAGCATCGATTGTCCTTTGGTCTGATGTGAGCATGATGGTGGTGGCGCCGTTGAGTGAGGTGGTTCAGTAGATTTAATTTCTGGCCAGTGGGTGAGGCGCAGTGTTTGCCAAAATCGTGTATGATTTCCACGCAAGTGTACATGGTCGTTGTTATCGTGGTAAGTTAACCAAGTTAAATATCGAACACAGGGAAATGATGCGATATCAAGCAAGTATTGAATGTCTACAAAGGTGGATAGCTAGGAAAGCAAGAAAAAGATCATGATTTCTATCTACTTCACAAAGCAAAGTAAAAGCTAACTATCACCTCTAAGAAGTGAGCAAGAGTGGTGTGTGTGCATGGAAGTAATCCTACTATGGTTCCTCTAGTGTCCTATCCCTCCTAGCATGCAAAATGTTGGGACAATCTGAGTATTTTGATTAGATCCCAAAACCCCTGATGAATGTGCCTAAGTACAGTTGTTCAGGATTGTATAAGTTCAGGACAGTTAGGTTAGAAATTCAGTTCAGGAGGAACGTACTGAAGACTGAAGAATATTGGAGTCGACCCAATTTACTGAAGTCTGATGTGCAATCCATCCTGAAGAAGTCAGAGTCTGTCTGCTGAAGATTGCCTGAACTGAAGCTGAAGAACGAAGCCTGATTTATTCATCCTGAAGACTATCATGAAGTACCATTGGCTGATGTTTCTACTGAGTACACTAAGCGTACTCAGGACAGAACTTAGTCATTGAAGAGTAAGTGTTAACCTATCAGGCTGTGTTGAATACACTTAAGACCTGACTTAGGCCTTGAGTCAGTTTATCTGACTCATGTAAGTCCAAAGCAAAAAGGTTACGCATACTGGGCTGAATAACCTATCAGGCTGTGCTGAATGCACTTAAGGCCTGACTTAGGCGTTGGTTCAGTTTACCTGAATCATGTAAGTCCAAAGAAAAAAAGTTATTTACTCTATGGGACAAGAGACAAAGAGAATGTCAGTAAGACTCCAATGGGACAAACATTCAGACTGAGTTATTAACAAGAGACTCAGAGTATTGACTGTACGAGGAAGGACAAAAGTCTGAAAGTCAACTAGCCGTTAGAACGGAGAGCCAATGATCTTTCGACACGTATGTACGGAGTCTGCGCAGCATTTAATGCGTCTCAGAGTTGCAGGCGGTGGGACAAACTTGCCAGAATAAGCATGGCGATTAGGTCAAACAGTACTTCTAGCCTGCAACCACCCTAAAATAGGAAAGATTTGATTTGATCTCCTCCAACGGATCTATTTTGAATCTTGCCTATAAATACAGAGAGCCTTGCACCCATTCAAGGCTAAAGGGAAATTTCCAAGCGAAAGCTCTCAATAATCCAAGCTCTCAAGCACACTATAAGCAACACTCTGCAATTAAATTTCCATAGTGTTGTAGTATGATTCACTCTGTATTTGCTTAGATCGATAGGTCTAATATTTAGCACTGTTTTGTATTGCTAGAGGTATCTCAGTTGGAAACCAAGAATACCAAACCACACAGGGTGTGAGATTGGTTGGTTAGAAAGACTGGGACTTGTAAAATGCCCAGGGGTCAGTTCCTAAGAGAGGAAGTTGGCTATCCGTGTCCCTTGGCACGTAAAACCAAGCACCTATCCTCAGGGTTTTGAGGATAGCTTCCTGTTAAATCAGGCCGTGGACGTAGGAGTTGGTTATCTCCGAACCACGTTAAAAAGTCCCCTGTGTGCTGATTTACTTTCTTGTTTCGGATCATAATTTCATCATATTAAACTGAACATTCTGCATTGTTTTTACATTCAGGACTGAACCAATCATCCTGAATCTTAATACTGTGCACTCAACCTTAACCACCAGTTTACTAAGCAAACTCAGAGAAAATGTTTTCAGTAAACTAAAATGAGTAGAAACTAAGGGCTCACTTTCCGCACGTACTCTAGCTCACTGAGATAGTAGTCCAACTGACTCAATTTCGAGCAGTCAGTAGGTTTGTTATCACTACTGAGCTTCCAAGCAATTTACTCACACTCAGCTTATCTGACTCGATACTGAACTGTCACTGCTGCCCCTGTGGACCTTCAGCTACTGAGTAATTTAGGAAATCCTGACTGAGTGTGTTAGAGCATTTTTCTGAGTCTTTCAGAAAAATCTGACATCAGTGTATTCCCCCCCATACACTGATTTACTCGTTTCGGGACCAACAAGTGGTATCAGAGCAGTGGTTCAAAAGACCACTGACTTTGTTGACCAACGGTTTCTGAGGAGAAACTTTTGGTGGTCTACTGAACCGATCTTGTTTCTAAAAACTGCATATCATGGCATCCGGTTCTAAACGCCTCGAGGGCAATCTTCCTGAATTCTATTTTGACAATTATGACTATTGGAAATTCAGGGTACTCGCACATCTCTATTCTATCCATGATCAGATGCCATTGGTGATTGAGCAAGGTCCGATCAAATTCATGAGGAATCTTCAGATGACCTGGCCCGTTGCTGGCAATGTTCCTGTTCCAGCCGCCGGAGATGAAGAAGTGGAGAGGTCCGTGCTTAATTCTGATCAGATTAAGCAAATAGGACTGGATAATGTTGCTAAGAACATTATACTCCACACCGTTTCTTATGAGAATTTGGTCAGGCTCATGCACCTGAAAACCGCAAAGGAGATCTGGGATGCCTTGAGGGAGATGAGTGAGTGATCAGAAAAGATCAAGGAGAACAAGAGAGATCTTGCAATCAGGAAGTTTGAGGCCTTCCGGATGTTAGATGGAGAGTCCATCGATCAGATAGAAGCTCGGTTCATTAAGATGATGAACGAGCTAGCAACCCTTGGGAAGGAGTTTCCCAAGAGGAAGGTGTCTTCTAAAATCCTGAACTGTCTCCCTGAAAGTTGGGACACAGGAGTGATCTTGTTGAAAAATACTCAGGATCTCACCAACATTACTCACTCTCACCTATTCTCAGAGTTAAAGGCTCTGGAATTCGACCTCGATAAGAGAAAGAAGAAGGGTGTTGTCAGTGAGGAAGTCAGTGAGGAGAAGACTCCTGAAAAGGAAAAGAGCGTGGCTCTTAAAGCTACTCCTGAGCCTGAGGCTGGATCTGGCTCCAAGTCTCTGAAGGACATGAACAAGGATGAGCTGGCCTTGGAATACAGCCTGATGGCGCGGCATTTCTAGAAACTGAACTCTCGATTCGGAAGGTATATGAAATTTTATACTGACAGCCATGATCGCATGTACTCCAGCCCCAAGAGATCGAGCCCCCGGAGAGAAGAGAGGAGGGGTTCTGATTCCAGGAGAAATCGTGATGAGCCTGAGCGGCGCAGAGATGAGAAGAGGAGAGATGATGAGCCCAGAAGATCCAGCTCCAAACCTGAACGATCATCAGGGAGCAGGAGGGAGTCATCTGATAAAAGGTACACTGACAAGAAGTTTGCTTCTGATGTAGATCAGTGCTACCACTGCAAGAAGACCGGACACTATCAGTATGATTGTCCGGAGCTCAGTGCTCGTGAGCGAGAGGATCGGAGAGCCAAGAGAGAGCTCAGGGCATCAGACCGGAGAGCTTTGCTTGCTGAGGATTCCTCAGATTCAGATGGCCCAGGACGCCGGTCCCCTGAACTCTTCTCCGATGAGGAGTATGATGACCTCTGCCTGATGGCAGATGATGAGGTATGTTCTTCAGCCTCTTCTCCTGATCACGCACTTGAGTTTAGCTCAGATTCAGCAGGAGAACTAGACCTTCAGCTCGCCCTTGAGCAATTGATGGTTGACTTCTCAAGGCTGCAGGAGACTCATACTCACACAGTGGATGTGAATGCACAGCTGAGTGGGGAAAACGATCGGTTAACTGAGTCTCTCAGAGTAAGAGACACTGAGGAAGCCCTCAGATTAGTACATCTTCAGGAAGAGCTGCTTCATGCTCGGAACAAGCATGATGAAGCTCCACTGGAGGTAGAAAGACTGAAGGGTGTAATCACCTCGCTGATTGAGACTCGTGACACTGATCTGTTTCTCGCTCATGAACAACTGATGATTGAGCGAATTGCTCTAAGAGTGATGTTTGAAATTGAGTGGCAAGCTCGCCTCTGTGCTGAGAAAACTGCTTGGGATCTTGAGCTGATCTCAAAAGAGAAAGCTCATGAAGAGTTGGTGCTTCAGTACACCACTGAAATTGAGGCCCTGAAAGAAACAAATGGGCATCTTGAGGTTAAGCTAAAGAAGTTATACACATCTACCCAAGTGGTTGATGAGTTAACAAGTTTCTCTCAGCTGACCGATGGTGCTAAAGCTGGGCTAGGCTATGATGCCTTAAAAGACCCAAAGGGCAAGAAGAAGAGAGGTGCTTTAGGGAGCAACTCTCAGAAGAAGTTTGTCCCTGCCCAAACTGACGACAAGAGCCCAAGTGTTGCTCGTCAGGATAAAGGCAAAGGGAAGGAGAAAATGCATGCTGAACCTGTCAGGCAAAGGACTGAGGAAACAAGGTCAAAACCTAAGGGAAAGGTCAAGGCTCCTCATCCTGAGTCTAGGAAAACAGACCAAAGGAACTCCAAGGTTCAGCCTAGGAATCCTCAAACTGGAAAGGATTCCGTCCCTAGCACTTCTCAGGCTCAGCCTAGATATGCTCAGGGTGGAAGGAACTCCAGTCAGAGGAGGCTTAAGGCAAGGCCAAGGACTACTGAGGTCCAGACTCCTCAGGCAGGGCACAGAGCCCATCAGGAGAGTCCCAATCCTCAGAGGAGAAGGACAAACCAAGTGGCCTCTGAAAGGTAACGTAGACCTGACTCCGGTAACACTCAGGCCAGATCTCAAGTGCCAAGAGGTCAGGCCCGAGCTGCTCCTTCTCGGGATCAAACTCAGCCCAATGCATCCAGGCCAAGGAGGAACAGGAGGCCCGCCCCCAGGAATCAATCCAGGGCTCCTGAGAATCAGGCCGACACCCATACACCCTCAACTTCCTAGGTACATAGGAAGAAGAGGACAGTGTATGTTGATGTTTCTGGGAGACAGGTTTACACTTCTGATGCTATCAGAATTGTCAAACAAATCTGGATCCCGAAGGGTATGGCAGACTCAGTAGGACCCAATACGAGATGGGTACCTAAGGCCTGATTCTTTTCAAGTCGCTGCGGGCTACAAGAAGAGGAAGGAGGATCTGATGAAGGACTGGTACTTGGACTCAGGGTGTTCCAGGCACATGACCGGATTTCGTGATCTCCTTCAGGATTATGTAGCTCAAGAAGGCCCGCAGGTAACCTTTGGTGATAACTCTAAGGGTTTCACCAGAGGATTCGGAACCCTTGTTATTGGCTCTGTCCGTGTACTGAATGTATCATATGTTGAGGGACTGAGACATAACTTACTCTCGGTCAGTCAGTTCTGTGACCGAGGATATAGTGTAGAATTTTCATCTAACATGTGTCTTGTGAAGGACAAATCTACACTACAGGTTCTGATTACAGGTGTCAGGAGGGGCAATGTATATTTTGCTGACTTCAAGAGTAGCCCTCCTGAAACTTGTTTGGTCGCTAAGAGCTCCTCTGAGCTCAGTTGGCTCTGGCATAAACGCCTGAGTCACTTAAACTTCAAGATTATTAACAAAATTTCAAGACCTTCTCTTGTAGATGGTCTACCAAATGAAGTTTTTAGCAAAGACCACGTGTGTGGAGCATGTCAGGAAGGCAAGCAAACCAAAGCCTCATTCAAAGAGAAAGAAGCCTTCTCCACTGACAGAGTGCTTCAGCTCCTGCACATGGATCTCTTTGGTCCAGTTACTCCTGTCAGCATAAATGGTAGGAAATATACCCTTGTTGTTGTTGATGACTATTCCAGGTACACATGGGTTATTTTCTTGCTGAACAAGAAGGAGACTCAGGTCAAGCTTCCGGAGTTACTCAAGCAATTGAGTACTGAACAGGGTCAGAGCATAGTCAGGATCCAATCAGATCGAGGAACTGAGTTTATAAACTCTATTATAATTGACTTTTGTACTAACCATGGTATAGCACATGAGACTTCTGCAGCCAGGACCCCTCAGCAGAATGGGGTAGTTGAAAGAAGGAATCGGACCCTGAAGGAAGCTGCCAAGACCATGTTGGCTGAGTCAGGACTGCCCAAGAAGTACTGGGCTGAAGTAATCAATACTGCTTGCTACACTCAGAACCGATCTATGCTGAACAAACAACATGCTCAGATACCTTATGAATCTTGGAACAAGAGGAAGCCTCGCATCTCCTATTTCCATATTTTTGGGTGTAAGTGTTTCATCCTGAACAATGGGAAAGACCAGCTGAAGGCCTTTGATAGCAAATCTGATGAGGGAGTTTTCTTAGGATACTCTTCAGTCAGTAAAGCTTTCAGGGTGTACAACTGTCGGACTCTTTATGTGGAGGAAACACCTCATGTTGTGTTTGATGAGTCTGCATCAGTGTATAGGAAACAGGTTCCGAGCCCTGACACTGAGGGGGTTACCAAAAGAGTAACAAGACTGAGTCTGAAAAATCCTGAATTCAAGATCAAACTTGTCAGTGCTCCAAAAGGATGGGATTATGTTGGGAGAAATCCTAGCAGTCCCTGCCTTGGAGGCGAGCTACGCTCAAGTCCACTCGTTCGCTCGATTAAAGGCATAGTTGCGTGCCGCCCGTGGCGCTGAAGCTAGATATTGG
>JAPKLY010000226.1:741496-755648 GCA_026898435.1 Prunella vulgaris
AAGAACTCTAAAGTTAAGCGTGCTTGGCTTGGAGCAATTTCATGATGAGTGACCCCCTGGGAAGTTCTCAGGGTGCGTGCGAGTGAGGACATAAGCACGCTAGAAAAGACCTGTGTTGGTTTGCGAGGATAGTACATCAGTTCTACTCAGGTCAACCGATCTAACAGATTATGATGATGAAGATCAGGATGGACCTCAGGCCAACCCTCAGCAAGCCCCAGCCTCAGAGAATGTTGAGTCTCAGACGGAGGGACAGACTCAACCTGAGGTACGTACTGTCGGTGATGATGCTTCTGCACCTGAGACAGTTACTGAGTCCAACACTGTAGGGGGAAACAATATCTCTGATATTGGCCAACCCTCAGGAAATGACTCAGTATCCCCTGTTCTTGCTCGTTCCGCTTCTTTGCCTGTTATTATCGAAACTAATATTTCAGGATCAGGCGAGGGAACATCAGCAGCTCCCAATGCTCCCGTCAGCAGGAGGCGATGGCTAGATGATCACTCATTGGCTGATATCATTGGTGATATCAATGAGGGGGTCAGGACGAGGTTATCCTTTGGCAAGAGTGCTATGTTTTGTTATTTCCTGAGTGATCAGGAACCTAAGAACATAGAAGAAGCTCTTGCTGATCCCAACTGGATCCTAGCCATGCAGGATGAGCTCAATCAGTTTGAGCGGAATCAGGTTTGGGAGTTAGTTGAGAGACCTAGGCGTCAACATGTTATTGGCACCAAGTGGGTCTTTAAGAACAAGAGGGATGAGAAGAATGTTGTTGTCAGGAATAAGGCCAGACTAGTGGCAAAGGGTTACTCTCAGGCCGAAGGAATAGACTATGATGAGACCTTTGCTCCGGTCGCAAGGTTGGAAGCAATCAGGTTGTTTCTGGCATATGCAATATTCAAGAAATTCAAAGTGTATCAGATGGACGTGAAGAGTGCTTTTCTGAATGGTGTACTAAACGAGGAGGTCTATGTTGAACAACCTCCAGGGTTTGAAGTTGGTGACAAAGTATATCACCTGAAGAAAGCTCTTTATGGCCTGAAGAATGCTCCGAGAGCTTGGTATGATACACTATCCCAATTCCTGATAGACCACGAGTTTGTGAAAGGAACAGTGAACAGGACCCTCTTTAGGATATCCGAAGTGGAGGACATTCTCTTGGTTCAGATTTATGTGGATGACATAATATTTGGATCTCCTAATCTAAAGCTTTGTGAGAAATTCTCCAAGCTAATGACTGGGAAATTTGAGATGTCAATGATGGGAGAGATGAATTTCTTTCTGGGTCTCCAAGTCAGGCAAACTGACTCCGGAATCTTCATAAATCAGTCCAAGTATGCTGGTGACTTGATTCAAAAATTCGGAGTTCAGTCCAGTAAAGTCTCACGTATTCCCATGAACACAAATGAGAAGCTGGATCCTGACAAAGAAGGAGTCTTAGTAAAACAGACTGAATATAGGGCACTGATAGGATCTTTATTGTACCTGACTGCTAGTCGTCCTGACATCACTTATGCTGTAGGAGTTTGTGCAAGGTATCAGTCTGATCATAAGAAGAGTCATCTAGAGAGTGCCAAAAAGATACTGAAATACCTGAGAGGCACAGTCAATTTAGGACTTAGGTATCCCTCTGATGACAACCTAGAACTAACTAGTTATTCAGATGCAGATTATGGAGGCTGTAGGCTTGATAGGAAATCAACTACAGACACATGTCAGTTTCTAGGGAGTAAACTGATCTCTTGGTTTTCTAAGAAGCAAACCAGTGTTGCAACATCTACTACTGAGGCTGAGTATATGGCGGCAGGCAGTTGTTGTTCTCAGATTCTTTGGTTGAAACAGCAACTGAGAGACTACCAAATTGAGGCCACTGAAGTCCCAATTTATTGTGACAATAATAGTGCCATTGCCATATCCCAAAACCCAGTCTTACACACAAGGTGTAAGCATGTAGACATCAGGCATCACTTTATCAGAGATCATGTTGAGAAGAAGGACATCAGGATGGAAAGAGTCCCTACTGATAAATAGAGGGCTGACATCCTGACCAAGGCTTTGCCTGAAACCAGGTTTGTTGAGCTATCAGTAGAGTTAGGACTCCTTGACCCAGGCTTAGGAGATTCAATCTGAATCTCTAATCAGAATGCATAAGGTCAGGGGAAATGACTAACTAGGACTCAGGATGAAGGGATCTCAGAGAGAATATGAATGGTTGTAGGGGGAACATTCAGTATGAAAGGGATGATCAATATAGACTGACTAAGTTTCAGGACACTGAATTCAGGGCTTGTCACCCTAATAGGTCACATGTGGTATCAGTCAGAATACAAATCTGACTGATTGGTATGTTTCCTGATTTTCTTTCAGTCATCAGATCTTGCGTGCATCATTCTTGATGTTATATCCATGGCCATTCTTGGTTCAATTTATTTTTTCATTTAATCCCAGCCATTCATTTAATATTCAGTTATTATTTAATGCAATTTATTTGAATTAAATACGGACATGCTCTGACGCGCATTTAATGCACAGTGGGCGGGAACAGTTTCCGATAAAGTTCTTGACCCATGACTTTTGAAAACCGAAGAGTCTCAATGCATCTTGCGTTTTAATCTTAACCATTGAATCTCATAAGTCACTATTTTTTTAGCCATCCGATTAAAACTGAATTTTAGTATAAATAAGGGAAGTTTGTGTTATTGCAACCTTTATGCACCCAAATCTTTTCTTGATATATTTCTCTCTGCAAACCGATTTTCCTCATATCTTCATGTTATATCCATGGCATCTCCTTCTGTGGACTCATTCTTTGGGAATTTATTCCATCTTAGGAACGAGATTCACTGGGAACCATTTGGAGATTTTATCTCTAATCATCCTGATATATTACCTGTAAAGGAGCTTTTCGAAAATGCAGGTCTTCTGCAATTTGTCACTGCCAGACCCCAGCGACTCCATCCCAGACTTGTTGCTACCTTCTATCTCAAAATGGTGCAGAACAAGGATTCCCAGTAGTGGGAGACGTGCATTCCCCTGACTTCATGCGTGAAGGGGAATGATGGTGAAGAAGAGATGACCAGGAGGTGGGTTACTCTCAACCTCAGGCGGAAGATTAAGGAGGTTTTTAATCTTCCCAACTCTGGACGAAGCCCGGTTGACTACGGGTTTGGGACCGAGAAGGATTATCTCCAGTCCCTCTGCGATGGTGATGTGGTCTTGAAGTCGGGTCTAAACAAGTCGGTTCTGAGAACAGAGAATCACTACTTCTTCGACCTGACAAGTCAGGGAGTTATGGGGATTGCTGGAGGGCTGGAGCAGATCTCGCGGCCGAAATTATATACGATGATGGCAATCTCTGACACCTCAGTGCATAATTTTAACTGGGACGATTACTTCCTCCAATTGCTGGTAGCTGAGACCAATAAAATCAAATACTCGCCGTAAGGTCAGGCGACATTTGAGGCCAAAATGCACTTTGGCACCAAGATTTCTCTGATCTTGGAGACCCTGGATCTCGGTGATGTGGATCAGTCCCAATCACTCGTGATTCCAGCAAAGATTGATCTCTTCAGAGCTTACTCCTGTGATGCTGGCACCAAGAGAAGACCGAGGACTCAGAAGAAGAAGGCTCAGGCGAGCACGACTGGGAGAGTCAAGGCTCAGGCGGGAAAATCTTCAGAGTCCGATATTTCGAAGCCAGTGGAGGACAAACCTGTTGGTCCCGAAACGAGTTAAATCAGTGTATGGGGGGGAATACACTGATGACAGATTTTTCTGAAAGACTCAGAAAAATGCTCTAACGCACTCAGTCAGGATTCGCTGAAGTACTCAGTATGCTGAATGTCCACAGGGGAAGCAGGGACGGTTCAGTAATGAGTCAGATAAGCTGAGTGTGAGTAAAGTGCTCGGAAGCTCAGTAGAGATAACAAACCTACTGACTGCTAGGAAGCGAGTCAGTTGGACTACTATCTCAGTGAGTCAGAGTACGTGCGGAAAGTGAGCCCTTAGATTCTACTCGTTTTAGTTTCTGAAAATGTTTTCTCTGAGTCGCTTAGTAAATTGGTGGTTAAGGCTGAGTGCACAGTATTCAGATTCAGGATGATTGATTCAGTCCTGAAGTTAAAACCAATGCAGTATGTTCAGTTTAATATGATGACATTTATGATCCTGAACAGAACAGTAAATCAGCACACAGGGGACTTTTTAACGTGGTTCGGAGATAACCAACTCCTACGTCCACGACCTGATTTAACAGGAAGTTATCCTCAAACCCCTGAGGATAGGTACTTGGGTTTTACGTGCCAAGGGACCCGAGTAGCCAACTTCCTCTCTTAGGAACTGACCCCTGGGCGTTTTACAAGTCCCAGTCCTTCTAACCAACCTAACTCACACTTTGAGAGGTTTGGTATTCTGGTTTCCAACTAAGATAGCTCTAGCAATACAAATCAATGCTAAATAATAGAGCTATCAATCTAAGCAAATACAGAGTGAATCCTACTACAACACTAGGGAAATTTAATTGCAGAGTGTTGTTTATGATATGCTATGAGTTCTTGGATTCTTGAGAGTTTTCTCTTGGAAATTTCCCGTTTACCTTGAATGGGTGCAAGGTTCTCCATATTTATAGGCGAGATTCAAAATAGATCCTTTGGAGGAGATCAAATCAAATCTTTCCTATTTTAGGTAGTTTGCAGGCTAGAAATACTGTTTGACCTACCCGTCATGCTTATTCTGGCAAGTTGTCACATCACCTGCAACCTTTTGAGACGCATTAAATGCCGCATTAAATGCTGCGCAGACTCCGTGCTTGCGTGTCGAAAGATCATTGGCTTTCCGCTATAACGGCTAGTTGACCTTTAGACATTTATCCTTCCTCGTACATTCAATGCTCTGAGTCTCTTGTTAATAACTCAGTCTGAACGTGTGTCTTAATGGAGTCTTACTGACATTCTTTTTGTCTCTTGTCCCATAGCATAAATAACCTTTTGCTTTGGACTGACATGATTCAGGTGATCTGAACCACAGCCTGAGTCAGGTCCTATGAGCATTCAGCACAGCCTGATAGGTTATTCAGCTCAGTATGTGTTACCTTTTTGCTTCGGACTTACAGGATTCAGGTGAACTGAACCAAGGCCTAAGTCAGGTCCTATGTGCATTCAGCACAGCCTGATAGGTAACACTTTACTCTTCACTGACTGAGTTATGTCCTGAACATGCTTAGTGTATTCAGTAGAAACATCAGACAATGGTACTTCAGGAATGACTTCAGGATGAATCAGCAGGCTTCGATCTTCAGCTTCAGAACAGACAATCTTCAGCGAGACTGACTAACTTGTTCAGAATGGTTTACACTTCAGACTTCAGTAAATTGGGTCGACTCCAATATTCTTCAGTCTTCAGCATGGTCCTCCTGTACTGAATCTCTAACCTAACTATCCTGAACTATTTTATCCTGAACACTATACTTAGGCAAATTCATCAGGGGTTTTGGGATCTAATCAAAATACTCAGATTGTCCCAACAATTTCCCCCTTTTTGATGATGCCAAAACCCTTAAGCAAATTCCTATTCATCAATACAATCAACTGACTTAGTCAGTGAAAATAACTCAGTACCACCTGATAAACTAGGTACTTAGTCTATAAGATGAAAACAAGGAATGGGTTAGTACAGTTCTTGATAAGGATTCAGAAAAGTAAATTCAGGAGTCAACAAGAAGTTGTACTCAGGAAAAATAAATAACTTCATTGATTGATAAGAAAATACAAGTATCCTGAAGCTATTACAAAATTCCTGAACAACTAACTCCTGGTCTAATCTTCATCCTTATTCCAAGCAGTCAGTGGAATCTCGTACATCTCCAGTACTCGATTCAGGACCTGCTTTATCCTGTTCCGATCAACAACGGTCCCGGCAGCTCGTCCTACTCTGACGACTTCTTCAGAAATTGCTTTTCGGTCCAGCTACTTAGAATTCCTAAAGAGTGGAGGAGGGTACTTGATGAATTCCGGAGGAGCGATCTCAACACCTTCAGTGTCAGCATGTCTGATGATTTCAGCCCATAGATCAGGATGCTCCTGTGCCATCCAGTGATGGAGTATGACGTCTTTTTCTTCAGTCTGATCGTCCCATAACCCCACCACATAGAATAGGTATGCCCACCTATTCCGGATCGGAATCCAAACCTCCAGCATCTCAATCGGAATGAAGTCTTCAACAAACTTCGATGGAGGATGACTTTGATCTGGTCTGACCACCATCTTCCTCTGAGTCTTTATCCGAGATCCAGATGATACAGATTTCTTCTTCTGGACCTGAGAAGTCAGATACTCATTAGATTCTTTTAGGCGCTGGATCTGACTGAGCATCGAAATTTCTTTCATTTTTGCTATCTTTTCAGCATCAGTCATCACCAATTTCTTCTGAGTGGTCAGCCCAGATGGCATTATTTGTTCCTCCATCTCCTTATATAATGGCTCGAGAGCCGAATCTTCAGAGGGTCTCAACTTCTTCGGATCTGAGCCTTCAGCAGTTTCGATGGCCGCTATGGATCTAGTCCTCTTTCTATCCGCAGCCTTCAGTTCAAGGGGAAAGTTCTTCTTCTTCGCTTTGCCAGTAGTGGCAATTTGCTTCTTCCCTTCTTCCCCCTTTTTGGTATCATCGTCATTAATACGTTTGATAACTTCATCCACTGACTCCGCCAAAAGATTGAACTGACTATCCATCTCAGTCTGCTTCACCTGCAATTGCCCAATCTGCCCTACCATTCCTCTCAGGCCGATACTGAGCTGATCAATGGCTGAATTGTGTGCAGCCTTCAGTCGACCCACGAAGTTTTCCATCCTTAAGTCTAGGGCAGATGCAATTTTCTCCTTCTCCTGAGTAGACAACTCCCTCAGCAGGTCCTCCTTCAGTTCAGTTCTTAACTTGACCAACTTCTCATCAACCAGTTGATCAACCTTTTCAGATAGTTGTTGATCCAGAAAGTTGGCAAGTTTAGTCTCCTGCTGAGTCTGCACATCTGAAACCATCTGATTGCAGTTCTGAATGGCATCCTTGGCTTGCTCGGAAATGACAGTGAGCTCTACATTGATTTTAGTCTGAGCTTCCCCAAGAAGATCAATTGCTGCATGCATATCAGAGGCCATATCATTCAGGTCTTTATCCAGCCTTTTCATCTTCTTACTCAGAGTTTTAGAATTTGAATCAACCCTTATTGCCTGTCGCTCAACGAGAGTTACCCTTCTGTGTATATTCGAAAGAGCTCGTGAGGAATTTTCAGTGAACATAGCCGCTGGGGTGATCCAGTTTCCTCTAACTCGGATAAGACCTGATCGACCCTCTCCTGAAGCCTCCGCTGCCCCGGGTCCAAGGGGTGCATCATCGGCCGGTGCACTGACTCCCTCAGTGCCACCTTGCTGAATGTCATCAGCAATCACCACCACCTCCATTTCAGCTTCCTTCTCCTTTCCCTTCTCATCAGCTAACTGAGTCTCGGGCTCAGGATACGTTCTGCGAACTGTTCTGATAAAATCCACCATTTTGATCAGATGATGTAGAGAGTTAACACCAAAATGATCAAAGAGGGCGGCTTCTAAATCTGCAATGCAGTCCCATCCTCTGGACTCTCCTAGCTGGCTGAGCTCAGACCAAGTAGCATTTCTGATCATGGCAAAAGTGCGGAGTTGCACAACTGCCTCCTTCTGAGCCTCAGTAAGATCAGGGAATCTCCTTTCCACCATCTCAGCTGCCTCTCCCCTTGCAACTATCTCAAAATCTGAAAGAATGTTTATATCGGGCGCAGGGAAAGGCCATGGTGCTTCAGCCTGAACTGGTTCAGCAGCCTCTTGCTCAACTCCTCCTTCCTGAGCAGGCTCTTCCTGACCCAAACTCTGATAGGTTTCAGCAATAGTAAGGATTAGCTGGTTGGGATCAGGGGATGCAATCGGAGCAAATTCAGGAACATCCTGCGCCTGAGCTGATTCCTTCTCAACAGCTTCAGCAGCTTGCACTTCCATAAGCTTCTTCTCTCGCTCAGCTGACCCAGAGTAGAGAAATTTCAGCTTTTGTTGCTTGGGTCTGGAAGTCTTAGATTTATCCTCCGCTGGCTTTGCTGTATCAGACTCTGAAGACTTGCCT
This sequence comes from Prunella vulgaris, assembly GCA_026898435.1. Taxonomy (NCBI): domain Eukaryota; kingdom Viridiplantae; phylum Streptophyta; class Magnoliopsida; order Lamiales; family Lamiaceae; genus Prunella; species Prunella vulgaris. The sequence goes on from JAPKLY010000226.1 coordinate 749,640, forward strand.
GCCTGAGCCTGGACTTTCCCAGTCATGCTCGCCTGGGCCTTCTTCTTCTGAGTCCGAGGCCTTCTCCTTGTGCCAGCATCATCGGAATAAGCTCTGAAGAGATGGATTTTCGCTGGGATCTCGAGTGATTGGGCCTGATCCACATCACCGAGATCCAGAGTCTCCAAGAGCATAGAGATCTTGGTGCCAAAATGCATCTTGGCCTCAAAAGTCGCCTGCCCCTCTGGCGAGTACTTGATTTTGCTGGTCTCAGCCACCAGCATTTGGAGGAAGTAACCCTCCCAGTCAAAATTGTGCAGAGAGGCGTCGGAAATAGCCATCATTGTGAACAGCTTCGGCCTGGAGATCTGCTCCAATCCTCCAGCAATTCCCATCACTCCCTGACTTGTCAGGTCGAAGAAGTGACGGTTTTCAGTCCTCAAGACTGATTTATTCAGGCCGGATTTCAGCACGACATCTCCATCACACAGGGACTGGAGAAAATCCTTCTCATTCCCAAACCCATAATCCACTGGGCTTCGTCCTCTGTTGGGAAGATTAAAAACCTCCTTAATCTTCTCCCGAATGTTGAAGGTGACCCACCTCCTGACCATCTCCTCCTCACCATCCTTTCCCTTCTCACAGGTGGTCAAGGGAATACAAGTTTCCCACTCCTGGGAGTCCTTTTTTTGCGCCATCTTCAGGTAGAAGGCAGCCATGAGTCTGGGGTGGAGTCTCTGCGGCTTTGCAGTGATGAACTGCAGAAGACCTGCATTATTAAAAAGGTCTCGCACAGGCATAATATCGGGGTTATTAGAAGAAAAATCCCCATAGGGCTCGTAATGTATTTCGTTCCTTAAATGGAAAAGGTTTCCAAAAAAGGTATCGGCAGAAGGTGAAGCCATGGAAGATTTTAAGAGATTTGAAGAGAATCGGTTTTCAGAGAAGATAAGTTAAGAAAATATTGGGTGCATAAAAGTTTTAACAACACGATCTTCTCTTATTTATAGAAAAATTCGGTTTTAATCGGACGGTTTAGAAAATAGTGACCTATGGAATTCAATGGACAAGATTGAGCAGTAAAAAGCATTTGCCTTTTCGGTTCTTCAAAGGTAATTGGTCAAAATTTTATTGATAACTGTTCCCGCCCACAGTGCATTAAATGCACATTAGAGCATGTCCGTATTTAATTCAAACAAATTGAATTAAATAATAACCGAATATTAAAACGAACGGCTGGGATCATTTGGCAAATTAAATTGATTTGACAATACAGCAAACAGTAAAAAGGATAATGCACGCAATATCAGATGACTTAGACAAAAATCAGGAAACATACCAGTCAGTCAGATATGTATTCTGACTGATACCACTTATTGCCCTATCAGGGTGACAAGCCCTGAGTTCAGTGTCCTGAATCTTAGTCAGTCTATACTGATCATCCATTTTATACTGAATGTTCCCCCTACAACCATTCACATTCTCTCTGGGATTCCTTCACACTGAGTCCATATGAGTTATTCCCCCTGACCTTGTGCATTCTTATTAGAGATTCAAACTGAATCACCTAAGCCTGGGTCAAGGAGTCCTAACTCTACTGATAACTCAACAAACCTGGTTTCAGGCAAAGCCTTAGTCAGGATGTCAGCTCTCTGTTTTTCAGTAGGGACTCTCTCCATTCTGATGTCCTTCTTCTCCACATGATCTCTGATAAAGTGATGCCTGATGTCTACATGCTTACACCTTGTATGTAAGACTGGGTTTTGGGATATGGTAATGGCACTATTATTGTCACAATAAATTGGGACTTCAGTGGCCTCTATTTGGTAGTCTCTCAGTTGTTATTTTAGCCAAAGAATCTGAGAGCAACAACTGCCTGCCGCCATATACTCAGCCTCAGTAGTAGACGTTGCAACACTGGTTTGCTTCTTAGAAAACCAAGAGATCAGTTTACTCCCTAGAAACTGACATGTGCCTGTAGTTGAATTCCTATCAAGTCTACAGCCTCCATAATCAGCGTCTGAATAGCCAGTCAGTTCTAGGTTGTCATCAGAGGGATACCAAAGTCCTAAGTTGACTGTACCTCTTAGGTATTTCAGAATCTTTTTGGCACTCTCTAGATGACTCTTCTTTGGATCAGACTGATACCTTGCACAAGCTCCAACTGCATAAGTGATGTCAGGACGACTAGCAGTCAGATATAATAAAGATCCTATCAGTGCCCTGTATTCAGTCTGATTTACTGAGGCTCCTTCTTTGTCAGGATCCAGCTTCTCATTTGTGTTCATGGGAATGCTTGAGACTCTGCTGGACTGAACTCCAAATTTCTGAATCAAGTCCCTCGCATACTTGGACTGATTAATGAAAATTCCGGAGTCAGTTTGCCTGACTTGGAGACCCAGAAAGAAATTCATTTCTCCCATCATTGACATCTCAAATTTCCCAGTCATCAGCTTGGAAAATTTCTCACAAAGCTTCAGATTAGGAGATCCAAATATTATGTCATCCACATAAATCTGAACCAAGAGAATGTCTTCCCCTTCGGTGATCCGGAAGAGGGTCCTGTCCACTGTTCCTTTCACGAACCCGTGGTCTATCAGGAATTGGGATAATGTATCATACCAAGCTCTCGGAGCTTGCTTCAGGCCATAAAGAGCTTTCTTCAGGTGGTATACTTTATTACCGACTTCGAATCCAGGAGGTTGCTCAACATACACCTCTTCATTCAGTACACCATTCAGAAAAGCACTCTTTACGTCCATCTGATACACTTTGAATTTCTTGAATGTTGCATAAGCCAGAAATAACCTGATTGCTTCTAATCTTGCGACTGGAGCAAAGGTCTCATCATAGTCGATAGCTTCGGCTTGAGAGTAACCTTTTGCTACTTGCCTGGCCTTATTTCTGACAACAACATTCTTCTCATCCCTCTTGTTCTTGAAAACCCATTTGGTGCCAATAACATGTTGACGCCTAGGTCTATCCACTAACTCCCAAACCTATCCTACATGGCTAGGATCCAGTTGGGATCAGCTAGAGCTTCTTCTATGCTTGTAGGTTCCTGATCACTCAGGAAGCAACAAAACATAGCGCTTTTACCAAAGGACAACCTCGTCCTGACCCCCTCATTGATATCTCCAATGATATCAGCCAATGAGTGATCATCTAGCCATCGCCTCCTGCTGACTGGAGCACTGGGAGCTACTGATGTTCCATTGCCTGATCCTGAAACATTAGTCTCAATTATAATAGGCAAAGAAGCGGAACGAGCAAGAACAGGGGATACTGAGTCATTTCCTGAAGGTTGACCAATATCAAAGAAATTGTTTCCCCCTACAGTGTTGGACTCAGTAACTGTCTCAGGTGCAGAAGCATCATCACCGACAGTACGTACCTCAGGTTGAGTCAGTCCCTCCGTCTGAGACTCAACATTTTCCGAGGCAGGGGCTTGCTGAGGGTTGGTCTGAAGTCCATCCTGATCTTCATCATCATCATCCCATCCCTTGGGAGCACTGACAAGTTTGATCTTGAATTCAGGATTCTTCAGACTCAGCCTTGTTACCCTTTTGGTAATTCCCTCAGTATCAGGACTTGGAACCTGTTTCCTATGCACTGATGCAGTCTCATCAAACACAACATGAGGTGTTTCCTCCACACAAAGGGTCCGACAGTTATACACCCTGAAAGCTTTACTGACTGAGGAGTATCCTAAGAAAACTCCCTCATCAGATTTGCTATCAAAGGCTTTCAGTTGGTCTTTCCCATTGTTCAGGATGAAACAGTTACACCCAAAAATATGGAAATAAGAGATGCGAGGTTTCCTCTTGTTCCAAGTCTCATAGGGTGTCTGAGCATGTTGTTTGTTCAGCATAGATCGGTTCTGAGTGTAGCAAGCAGTGTTGATTGCTTCAGCCCAGTACTTCTTGGGCAGTCCTGATTCAGCCAACATGGTCCTGGCAGCTTCCTTCAGGGTTCGATTCCTTCTTTCAGCTACCCCATTCTGCTGAGGGGTCCTAGCTGCAGAAGTCTCATGAGCTATACCATGGTTAGTACAAAAGTCAGTTATAATAGAGTTTATAAACTCGGTTCCTCGATCTGATTGAATCCTGACAATGCTCTGACCCTGTTCAGTACTCAATTGCTTGAGTAACTCAGGAAGCTTGACCTGTGTCTCCTTTTTGTTCAGCAAGAAAATAACCCATGTGTACCTGGAATAGTCATCAACAACAACAAGGGTATATTTCCTACCATTTATGCTGACAGGAGTTACTGGACCAAAGAGATCCATGTGCAGGAGCTGAAGCACTCTGTCAGTAGAGAAGGCTTCATTCACCTTGAATGAGGCTTTGGTTTGCTTGCCTTCCTGACACGCTCCGCACACGTGGTCTTTGCTAAAAACTTCATTAGGCAGACCATCTACAAGAGAAAGTCTAGAGATTTTGTTAATAATCTTGAAGTTTAAGTGACTCAGACGTTTATGCCAAAGCCAACTGAGCTCAAAGGAGCTCTTAGCGACCAGACAGGTTTCAGGAGGGCTGCTCTTGAAGTCAGCAAAATATACATTGCCCCTCCTGACACCTGTAATCAGAACCTGCAGTGTAGATTTGTCCTTTACGAAACACATATCAGATGTAAATTCTACACTATATCCTCGGTCACAAAACTGACTAACCGAGAGCAAGTTATGTCTCAGTCCTTCAACATATGATACATTCATAACACGGACAGAGTTAATAACAAGGGTTCCGAATCCTCTGGTGAAACCCTTACAGTTATCACCAAAGGTTACCTGCGGGCCTTCTTGAGCTACATAATCCTGAAGGAGATCACGAAATCCGGTCATGTGCCTGGAACATCCTGAGTCCAAGTAGCAGTCCTTCATCAGATCTTCCTTCTTCTTCTTGTAGCCCGCAGTGACCTGAAAAGAATCAGGCCTCAGGTACCCATCTCGTATTGGGTCCTACTGAGTCAGCCATACCCTTCGGGATCTAGATTTGTCTGACAATTCTGACAGCATCAGAAGTGTAGACCTGTTTCCCTGAAATGTCAACATACACAGTTCTCTTCTTCCTTTGTGCCTGGGAAGTTGAGGGTGTATGGGTGTCAGCCTGAGACACAGGAGCCCTATATTGATTTCTGGGGGTGGGCCTCCTGTTTCTCCTTGACCTGGGTGCATTGGGCTGAAGTCTGTCCTGAGCAGGAGCAGCTCGGGCCTGACCTCTTGGCACATGAGGTCTGGCCTGAGTGTTTCTGGAGTCAGGTCTCCATTGCCTTTCAGAGGCCACCTGGTTTGTCCTTCTTCTTAGAGAATTGGGACGCTCCTGATGGGCTCTGTGCCCTGTCTGAGGAGTCTGAACCTCAGTAGTCCTAGGTCTTGCCTGAGGTCTCCTTTATCCTGAGTTCCTTTTGTTCTGAACATTTCTAGGCTGGGCCTGAGAAGTGCTAGGAACAAAATTCTTCCCAGTTTGAGGACTCCTAGGCTGGACCTTGGAGTTCCTTTGGTCTGTCTTCCTAGACTCAGAATGAGAAACTTTGACCTTTTCCTTAGGTTTTTGTCTTGGTTTCTCAGTCCTTTGCCTGACAGGTTCAGCAGGCATTTTCTCCTTCCCTTTGCCTTTATTCTGATGAGCAACACTTAAGCTCTTGCCATCAGTTAGGGCAGGGACAAACTTTTTCTGAGAGTTGCTCCCTGAAGCACCTCTCTTCTTCTTGCCCTTTGGGTCTTTTGTGGCATCATAGCCTAACCCAGCTTTAGCACCATCAGTCAACTGAGAGAAATTTGTCAACTCATCAACCACTAGGGTAGATGTGTATAACTTCTTCAGCTTCCCATTGGCTTCTTTCAGGGCCTCAATTTCAGTGGTGTATTGAAGCACTAATTCTGAATGAGCTTTCTCTTTTGAGATCAGCTCAAGATCCCAAGCAGTTTGCTCAGCACAAAGGCGAGCTTGCCACTCAGTTTCGAGCATCATTCTTAAAGCAGTTCACTCAATTATCAGTTGTTCCTGAGCAAGGAACAAATCAGTATCA
>JAPKLY010000227.1:0-12475 GCA_026898435.1 Prunella vulgaris
CAAAATGACATTGTTCAACTTCTAAATAAAATACTAAAATAACAAAATATCGTACAAATAAATTAATAAGTAGTTCAACTAAGAGGAATATCTAAAGACACTTATTGTTCAACTCCACGTACACACTCTTCATCATCAGATTCAAACTCCACATCAACATTTATTTCATCATCATCAGATGAGAAATCATCCTCATTAAGCTCTCTAATCGTTCGGCTAGAAGCTTGTTTCTTTTCTTCGTGTGTATCTAAAAAAATTATAAATATAAAGCAATTATAGAATTATAATTACTAATTAATATTGCTTAACAATTAATAATATGCAAGTACATATTCTCTTTTTCACTTAGTTAATTAGTTTAAGTGTATATTTATTATTTTTTAATTAATTTAGTTTATTTAAATAATCAAATCACATTTGACATTTGTACATTTTCTTAGTTTCCGCCAAACCATCGCCTAGACCGCCGATTTCCGCCAAATCCTTGTGGCGGCCAAGACCGCCTAGGTGGGGCCTAACCCCCAAACCGATTTTTTCCAAGGATTTGCCTTAGGCCTCGGCCGCCGGGTGCGGCCAAGGGCCTAGGCGGGGCCATTTGCATCCTTGAATATAATAGTTTTATATCATACTTACGCTAGTGTAGTCATAATTTAACGATAAACATGATATTGTATCATCAAAATAGAATGATCGGGTAATTAGGCGATAAACATGATGTTGTACCAACTGTAAATCGTCCATTCAAAAATAAAAGGAAAAAACTACTGCAAATTCGAGACGGTTTAAAACTATATTTACACAATGTCAGGACGTCGTTTCATCACGCGAAACACTTTAGATACCAAAAGGTACCATCTCATCTTTTACATTCATATCAGGTTCTCACTCCACTGCAGTTGTGAAAAATGAGCTACTCCTCTCCGTCTCACTCGGTAACAACCTTTGGTATACAGGCTGTAATTTTGGACTACAATGCACGAAATAACATATAATAGCAAAGAAAGACTGTTTGCTAAATATATAATTATGGGATTAGTCTTGTATGCACCAGTTACACGGTGCAACTCAAGTTCATTTTTTAAAAGTTAAACAAAATACTACTGAAAAGTTACACAGGTTATTACTGAAAAGTGTATCTTTTACAGTTTAACTTTTCAGTAATAACTTGTGTAACTTTTCAGTAATATTTTGTTTAACTTTTAAAAAATGAACTTGAGTTGCACCGTGTAACTGGTGCACAAGAGACTTACTCATACTTATGTGTATAGTACCTAGATAGCAAATTACACTGTTTTCATTGTCATACTTTCGGACAACAGCTGGTACTTGGGAGAGTGGAGCAATGATGTATATAGAATCATCCTTGATTGTCCATCAATTTGAACGAAAGCACGTTCGGCACAACAGAGAGTGACAATGATTAGTGTGATTATTTGCTTGAAATTTGTTTGATTTAATTGAATATTTTATATGATTTCATGCATATAGTTACATTATTGAATCATTTGGGCTTAATTGTTGAGAAAGGTGTTTGCTATTTATTTTGTAGAAAATTGTGACTTATTGAGTAAAATACCTCTCAAATTAATTAAATTGATGAGTTTTAAAAAGAAATAAATTGGGATGCATTTTGATTAAGAATTTTGGCCCAATTTAATGAAGATTATTGAAAGCCTAGATGAACCATCCCATGAATTAAGTCCACTTACATTTTTTTAATTAAATTAGTTGTGTGAATTGTGCTAAGCCTTCAGTGATATTTTTAAATTGCATAACCCCACTTTTTATTGTCTTTGACCAAGTTTCAAATAGGAAAATGTGGCCTTCACATAACCACTCAACACTTCAAAGAATGAAGAGTACTGCAGTTTTCAATATTGAAGATATCATTTCCGATGCACACCACCATTATCAATTCCTCTCGCCCCTGTTCTGATGCGCCTCTCACCGGAATTCGTCTACCACCTGGAGCCGACGGCCACTACCCCTGTTTCTCAGAGCCGACGCACTTTTATCGCCGGAATGAAGCACAGCCGTCCGCCTCTCATGCCGGAATTTGCGTAAGGGTGCTACGCCCACTGCCACTCCACAGCCATCAAAGCCCACCTCCACGCCTCGATGTTCGCCGGAATTTATGGCCGAGACAATAGCTGCCCTGCTTCTCGCTCGCTGCTTCACCGGAATTCAAGTCCAGCAGAAACGCCACCGCCTACAGCCCCAATTCGCATTCTCGCCGTCCACCTCTCAAATTCACAGCCAGAATCTCGCCGGAGAAGAAACCGAGCACAGCAGTCTGCCTCATTTTGCCGGAATTCGTCTCTTGTTCGTCGGAAGCCACACCTCTGTTCTGCCACCGGAAATGCCGAAATCGAATTCCTCACGCCATCTGTTCGAAGAAGAAGCCCAGTTCGAGAATCGCTGAAAGGGAGAAACACGATTTTCATTTGTTCGTGCAACACTGCTCGATCGAGTTGCCTAAAGGATTTTACGAAGTCAATACTTCTTGGATTGTGCTCGATCAATCCTTGCTCGAGTAGCCCTGCACGATCGAGCTTCCTTCAATTCAAAATTTTCACAGCGATTTTAAGAATCGTGCTCGATCAAAAACTCCTAGTGCAAGCTGCTCGATCGAGCACAACAACAAAAGTTAGAATATAATTGGATGAATCAGCCACGTGGGTGAGGAATTAGATGGGCCAAATGTTTTGGGCCATTTCTTTTGCAGAATTAAAAGGCAAGGAAGCAGATTTCTGGGGGAGAAACATACTACTCCCTCTTGGGGAGAAATCCTCACCACTTCACACACACTCATACATTTACTTAGGGTACGTTTGTTTTAGGATTAAGGGGGTCGTGGGAAGTCATGACTTTGAAATCCTGAGATGTGAAAACCTTGATGAATAGTAAAAGTGTGTGTTTGTTTTGGGATTTTAGTAGGGTAGGATGTTACTTTATGTCAAATCAAAGTGTAATAATGATTGATTTTATAGGTATAATAATAGGTATAATAGATATTTTATGAGTGTAGTGTTGGAAAGTATAATAATAGGTTTAATAGTTATTTTTAGGTGTGGATTGAGTTTGAGATGTGAAATCCGGATGTTACATCCCAAACTCGTGTAGAGACGTGATCGCAAAGTCCTACGTCCATCCGTGGTAGTCCCAAAACAAACATACCCTTAGGGTTTAATGTTTTCTTTGTTAAATTTTATTTTAGTGGAAGATTTGGTTGGAGATTGAAGTTGTATGCACTCCTATTAGGTGATTTCTACCATTTATTTAATTTTGCTAGTTTTATTTTAATGTTTATGATTTATGATTTTTTATTTGTTATGAGTTTGTTTAATATGTTGATTGTTGGCTAAATATTTAGTGTTTGGGTGTTTGGTATTATGTGGGTAATTGGTTAGTGGATTGATTTTGTGAGTTTATTCTAATTGGAGGTCATATGATTAGTTTAATGGGGTTTGTTTGATCAATTGCTAATTGTGCTCTTTTAATTCATATGGGTAAATTGTTTGTTGCAACGAGAGTTTGATAGACACGTTTAGTTCATATGGGTGTGAGTTCAATTTTGTGATAATATTGGATTATCGCAACGAGAGTTGGATAATTTTCATTAGAAAATCCATTAATCTACATTAATTGCTTGAATTAATCTTTATGTAATTAGTAAGGGGACAAAAGGTGTGGCACCTTAGTATACGAGTGGAAAAGCAAGCTAGGATTTTTCTTAGTCTTGTGTGATTACCCGGGTGGGAAACGGTGAACTATTCCTATAACAATCTCCATGCTTAATTGACGTGTTAATCATAGGCTTATCCAGTACGGTTTAATGTGTATTAATCGTGATTGCTCATATCTTTGACCGACAAAAGGGATAAATTAATGAACTTGTCAAACCATTAATTGATTACCCTGTAATGAAGAACACCCGAACACACTTTTCTCGTATTTGTTTGTCTTTGTTGATTTATCTACTTGTTTGCTATTTTAGTGTTTTATTTAGTGATTTTGTTAGTTCTAGTTTAATTTCTTTGTTCTAGTTAGTTGTTTCTATTTTAATTGTTGGAATTAGTTTAATTGGGGAACAAGTTGATTTTCACTACAATCGACTGCCGACATATAGTTCTAGGGCTATATTAGCCACTAATCCCGTGGATTGATATTTTAACCGGGCACTTACCTTACTACACGAACTTTTTACACTTGGAAAGTAAGTGTTGTAAAACACGTATCAGACAACCCTGGGCATTACCTCAAATGCCCAAAACTACAGGGCATAGGCAAAACCGTAGCAATCTACCTTCGGAGCCCTGTTTCACATATAATGCTGATCTCTTACGTTTTTCTATGGACACGTTTTTTTTCACCGTGTAAACAAATGTTGTATTAGCACAGAATTGAATCTTTGCTTCTTAACAAATAAGAAATATCCAAAACAGCTATCTTGGAACTTCTTCAGATTCTGATCAGACAAACAACCTTTAATAAGGTCAATTATGTCGAGATCAATCCTACACCTTATACTGGTTGACAATTTTTTGCAGTGATGCAGAAATCGGGCTAGGCGGCACCTAGACGCTAGGCGGCCACATGCCGACCCGATTTCTGCAAAATCGGTGATTCTAGGTGTTTTCGGGCCTAGGCGGTTCTATTTTTTTTTTTTTTTAATAAATTTTTTTTAAAAAAAACTAGGCGGCCTGAAAACGCTCGATTACCGATTTCCGACTTCTACAACCTTAATTTTTTGTGCTTGCCAAGTTAAGAAACAAGTTGAGCATGTAAATTAATGAATAGGAAAAGATAAGATAAAATGAACTGACCCCTAAATGCTATTTACATAGATAAAAATTTTCCAATTTCGAATAACATAATGAAACGTAAATGCTAGAAAAATCGAAAATATTAATACAGGCATACAACAACAACAACAAAATTTAGGGGAATTTTTAATAAACACTTTGTCTACACAAAAAAAAAATAGTTCATATACAAATAAATATACAGATAGCATCAAGAGCATATGGCTGGAATTTCGACATGTAGTTGTAAAATAAGACAAATACATTACAGAGTTCAAATTTTGACAAACACTATAGGTCTCAATTTTGCCAGAGTACATTGAAATTGAAAGACTCAACATCACAATAGTTTCAGCAATTACAGGGGGTTTCGAGTATTTACCATGAGTGGAAATTATGGCAATGAGGTGGGAGCTTCTTTACTATCACCGATGTAAGCAGAAATTTGAGAAAGGAAGCGAATGACGGTGAAATTGAACGTGAAAGACCCTTCTCTTGAACAATAGAACTTAGACAGCGGCATTGCTCCGAAGTCCGATTGAAGAAACTTGAAAACTTAGACGAACACGGTGAAGATGATGAAAAGAGTGGAAATCGCCAAATCGGGTAAAATAGAGTTGAATCTCGGGCAGAAGGAAAGGTGAATGTGAAATTTAAAATTTAATGTTTTAAGGGTAATGTTGTCTTTTTAAGTATAGAATGACTTAAAAACGACTTTTTTTTATCAAAGTGACTAAAAATAAAATAGTCACCTGACCATTTCTCCTAAAGGATATTGATGACTATGTATAAATGTGTTGTCTATTTATAAATAAGTTTCACATATTGAATTGGGGCAAATTAAATCATCAATTACACTCATCAAAATTTAAAGATTTTTTTAATATTGAGAAATTATCGAGATACTTGAAGAAATAACTAAAATACTGCAATTAGGTACATCTAAGCTAAAGATTCAATCTTTACCCAATACTAATACACTTTACTACTACTACTACTACTAAAGAAGAGATTATACCAATATGCTAAATGGGAAGCAAAGAGGTGGCATGATAATTAACAAAGTCATTATTCCTTGGGCCGTGCTAGCCACAGAGAAGCGAGAGCTCGGAGCCTCGACTTGTAAGTGTTGATGGCGAGGAGGGCTCGTGCAGTCTGGCGAACGGTCAAGATCCGCTGCAACTGTTGCAATGTCTGCAGTCTCAGAAGATCGGCCTGTGGCACAACATTAATCACGTACGTGCCTCCAGGATTAATTGTACACACGAAGCAATTAAAAATACATGTAGAAACACACATATATATACCTGATGTAGGAAATTATCAAATGTTGCAATCTTGGTCATTGCAATAGCCATCTGCCCCATATAATCAACCACATTCCCAGAAGCAAGAGATGTGTGGGACAGAGTATCCACTATGGCTTCTTGCAAAGCTTCCATTCCCTGGGACAATGCATCCTCCGTTTGCTGACACGATTTCTGTAAATCACACATCCCGGCCATCTGCTGCTCGGTTAGAGGCTCGATGTGGGTCCCAAGTACCTTACAAAACCCGAGAAATCAGCCAGGGCCCGTTATACTATTATATATACTCACTGTCACCGATGATTAATCACACCTTGAGAAGGTCGGAGGAGCGAAAGCCGCCTAACCACATGAAAAACCTTTCAGCAGGGGTCTTCCAGGAGCCAGAGAGGATGTGAAAAATGTCAGATTTAGCCCCTGACCTCTTCATCTGGAACAAGTCATGGTAGCTAAACATCACTTCTTCAACAACCAGGTGCAATTCGGCATCACTCAGGCGCGAATTTAAGGCCCATCTCAGATCATTTATCAGCCGTTGATGTTCATCCGCCCAACCTCTGTATTCTACGTCAAAGGCCACACAACCTACGTATGTACGTACATATATACATTAAGCGAATGTGCGTATATATGCATTGAAATTAATTAATTATTCTTACCTAAAGAAGGCCTTGATCTCACTACGTTACCCTGCAATGCATTTTAGATTAAATTGAGGGTCTAACAATTAATCTCGTCTACTTATATATATGATTATAAATTAGATTTTGAAAAAAAAAAACACCTCTTGCTTTGCTCTTTTGAGATTCTGCTCCACCTCTATGAGCCTTTGCTTACTGCTCTCCAACTGTTGAACATATGTCTACATACAAAACAAAAGGGGTACATAAGTGTCATCTAAATACTTATTTATGAGATGCATGTTGACAATAAGGCTGTGTTTGTTTTGATATTCCCGCATATGGAATTAAGATTTTTCCACCTCTCCGTCTCATTCAAATTAGAGATTTAAAATTCAATTTCCTCATCTTATACTCAATCCATACCTAAAATATTTATAAAATCTAAATTTTTTTTCAATACAATTCACTTTTCTCTCACTCGTTTATTAGGATAATTTACATATAGGCAAGGATGAAAATATCGCTATCGCAAGTAATATCGCAACCTTAAATTTAATGAAATATCGATGGATATATCGATATCGCATATGGATATCGAAAAAAAAAATAGAAAAATAACGGAAATTTTATTAAAATTTTGGAAATTTAATATGAAATTTTAGGAATTATTATAGCATGATGTTATCCATATGTTTCATTTAAGATAACAAAAAAATTGACATGTTTAAAGCAAATAAATAGATAATGGATTATATAATCATTGTCTGACATTAATTAATTAATAATATAATGCATAATACAATAAAAGATGATTTGAATTACATGATACAATACATTTAGTACCAAAATGTTGACCTATAGGGTTCAAATGTAGAAGATGGAATCCCATCTTTGTCCAAACAATATTGGTACCAACTCATTGCATTAGAATAATCCTGCATATAGGTATGCACATGTCATTCATATGTTTCTCTATCTCTTCTAACTGTTTCACCATAGATTGGATAGTGTGCACTAACCCAATTAATTTGTTGATATGAAAATGGATGCTGAAACACATTTCGAGTATTCCAACCAAATTGTGAACTCGAATGTGTGTCAGAAGCATATGAATCTTGAGACATATCACTATGATCAGTGCCCAATAAAAAAAAATATATGTATAAAAATAAAACCATGAAAGAATATACAATCACTAAAAAAAAATTATCATTTGAAAATTGTATAAAAATATAAAAAAAGAAAAAATTGCAATTTTTTATGTAGTGCGATATATCTGCGATATTTCCCGATTTTCAATTAATTTTGTACTACGAGTGAACCGATATCGATATCGATATTTTGCGATATATCCTCGATACTTTGTAAAAAATACATTATACCCCAATATCCATATCGCATACTCAAAATTTGCGATATATCCGCGATATATCCGCGATATTTCGCGATATTTTCATCCTTGCATATAAGTTCAAGAAAATCACTATATTTACAAATAGGTTCAAAATATTTGCACAGATGTACATTTTTTTTCTGCACATAAGCACATTTTTTTTCTGCACAGCACCTATTTATAAATATAGTAACTTTTTTGAACCTATATGTAAGTCACCCCATTTATTACTCATACTATTATTTTTTCTTCATTCATCCTTTCTCCTACTTTGCTTTTATACAATAAATGATCAACGTGCATGGAACAAAATTTCACCATAAAAATTTTTAAAAAGATAGACACATACTTTTATTATTTTTCTAAAACTTTACATCCGATTTTAAAGTCTATGACTTCATATATGCACCTATATCTCAAAATGAAGTAAACTAATTTTATCATGCATGTTATTTTTACTATGCAGTATTACTAATACATTTTAATAAAATAATTGATATTTTAAAAAATATACATAAATGCAGACACATTTCCCAACGAAAGTGGCTCTCAATAAACTTCGCCTTTACCTTCTTTTTCAGACGACTTTTTCTCGCAGCTTCACGATTCTGAGCCAACTTCAAAAGTGACTGAAACAAAGTAATTAACCATTAGCCAAAGAATAATACCCCAAACTGAATAATTGATTAGTTCATGATGAAAAACGGACAACCTTTGGGTCTCGAATTATGGCTTTGGTCTGCTCATTTGAGTCCAAGACAATCAGATTTTGATGATGAATTTCAGGGAACTAAAAAAGGTGCAACCAAGTTAATAAATTAACCCATCCAGTACAAATTGACAACAGTTTACATTTACTACAGCATAGTAAAAACAATACTTCAAAGCTGATCCAATATCACTCGAATAATTGTTAGTTTCCAAAACAAGCAAAATTATCAGTCCTTTTCCGCAGTCAATTTTTTATTGATCCGACAAATCGGACGTCACAAAAATTTTACTCCCTCCGTCCACGATAAATGGTCCATGTTGCCTTAAACGGCTGTCCACAATAAATAGTCCACTTACCTAAAATAGAAATATTACAATCATTATTTTCATTTTAAATACATATACATTCACTTTTACACATCACATCAAATACTTTTTCAATAAACAAATATTTTTTAATACTAATACTCTCACTTTTACACATCACATCTACTTTTTTCTTAATAATCGTGCACAACAAAAATGGTCCAATTTTCATGGACGGAGGGAGTAATATACATGTATTTCTTACCAACCGTAACAGTAAAATAATTCAACACTTCAGCCATCCCATTTTAACTGTCTTTTCTACATCTAACTAGAAAGAACATCCAATTTTTTAACCTTTATAACATATCTCAATTTATAACCGTTATATAAAAGTATAATAATAGGAAAAAATTTAAATAATAGACTTATTTTTATGTAATAATACTCACCCCGTCCACAAAAATTGGTCTACTTTTGCAATGCACAGCTATTAAAAAAATATTAATATTGATGTGTAAAAGTGACTGCACTAGTATAAAAAAGATTTAATTATTAAAAAAAAATATATTTAATGCGACGTGTAATCTACGTGTATATATAAAAAATGAAAACAATGATTACATTTTAGGTAAGTAAACTATTTATTATGAGTAATCGTTTAAGACAACATGTATTATTTATCGTGGACGGAGAGAGTATTATTTTATGACATCATCACGAGTCTCTTAATTCTTGTAAAATAATTTTCCCCTTTAAAAATGGAGTAAGATAGAGAGACCTGGTTTTTGCCATCGCTGTCTGTGGAATTGTCTGCGTGAAGGGTTTGAGGTGCTACCACCCCTGCACTCCCCCAGTTCTGAAACTGCCCGGCGGCGGCGCCACCGATGCCGCCGCCAAAACCAAACTGTCCTGTCTGTAGACCTCCATTTGATGGCCCAATTTCAGCTGAAGACAAACTCTGTAAAAAGAAAAGGCTTGAGAAAACAAGCTATGGATTGTGAGACATATATTTATTTATTTATTTCCAAATGAAGATTGAAAATCTTACATTAAAGTCCAAGGTAGTTGACAAAAGTGATTGATTGCTTGCTTTGATGCCATTGAATACTGAGCTTACTATAAATTCATAATAGCAGCATTAATTTTAGTTGAGAGAGAGAGAGATGACATCACAGCCGTTGGATTTAGGGCCCCGCGCACAATCACCTCACCCTAAAGCACGTGTGTGTGTGTGTGTGTTAAACCCTGTTTGAAATTCAACGGCTGCGATGGGGTGGAAAAAAAGTTACCTTTGCTAAAATAAAGAGCGGCATCTACACGATGAAATCCATTTCCAGGGGATTGTTGAAGCTCTCCGTGGTGCGGTGTATGTGCTCCATTTCTACCACTATCATGATCATTATCACCTCTGTATATATACATATTATCATAAAGTATGCGAAAAAATATATACTCTTTCCGTCCCGAATCTTTTTTCATAGATATTGACTTACACGCAATTTTAAAAAAATAAAATATACGAGTGTAAAATTAAATAATACAATATAAAAAATGTATTTTTATTAAATTTTATGAATATAAATTATTATTTTTTCAAAGTGTGAAAAAAAAGTTGAAAAAATTAAAAAAAAAAAAAAAGAATTGGGACCAAGAAAGTACTTAGCTAAAATACAGATTAACAAGGCTTTAATAACAATGAGTTTGGGATTATTTTATTATAAATGCATAGAGAGGTGCAACAGAATACAGATTAAGTCTAGGTAATTTAATAATAGAATGGAGACCCACGGACAGAAGAGATTCAACCCTAGCTAGGTCCGTTCCATAAAAATTTATGAAAGGGAGAAGTATACAAAAACGTGAAATAATGTTTTATAGAATAATTTGATAAAATTTTATAATGTATAAAATTAAAAAGTTAGTTGTATTAAGTATAATGTGAATCTAAAAAAATATATATATATAAACATTTTGTTTAACATGTGAATATATAGTGCGAGAGTAATTAAAGTTTACAAAAAAAGAAAAAAATCTTTTATGGATCTGCAAGTCCAAAATAAAAAAACTGTAAATTGTCGTGCGATGGTCCTAAGCATACTTAGCCAATGAAAAAAGGTCAAAAACCAAAAATTGGAGTTGAAGGGTTTGTGCAAAACGTAGAAGAAAATGGGGTTTTGCAAAATTAAAACATGCAACGAGAGAAAGAATTAATGTGGATGATCACCTGAGGTAAAATGGGGACTGTGAAGGAGAATTATACACATCAGAAGAGTTGGTCCTGAAGCTATTCATTTTCTTCACCTATATCACCTTCACAGTGTGTGAGTGTGTGTGAGAAGAGCAAGAAGATCATATAATTAGAGAAGAGAGAGAGAGAGAGAGTAGGATCGACGAGTCTCTATACATGCACCCCTGTAATCAACAAGACTATCCTCCCCATTATTACATCATTAATAAGTAAGCTCTGGGGATGTTGGTCTCTTCCGGTGGCTTCACGCGCCATGGAGAGGCGCGTGAAGATTCGCGCCAGGGTGAGCCAAAAATATTGGTGGCGATTCAATTGTATGGCAGGCCGCAGAAGCCCCCACCCCACCCCGTCCCGTGTAGTTGTTTTCTTAAATTAATTGTGTACTCAGTGCATTCGTGCCATTATGTATATTCTTGTCGCTTAACTACTTACCCGTTTTTCTTTCGCCTCACTCCTGTAATTACTATATACTCCCTCCGTTCATGAAATTTATGCTCACATTTTTGCACGTGGTTTAATGCAATATATCGGAAGGTATTATGGGATATTGTGAGGTCCGTTTTGAGTAAAGAAAGTATTTATAAAAAGTACATATGATATATTTTTCATAAATATTCACTTTATTCAAAACGGATCTCACAATATCCCGTAATACCCTCCGACATATTGCATTAAACCACATGCAAAAATGTGAGCATAAATTTCGTGGACGGAGGTAGTATTTATTTTATGACAAAGTTTTGTACGAGAACAATTTATCATAAAATTAAATATATTAAAGTACTATAAATATATTTGATTTAGAAAATTATCAAAAAATTTATTAGGAGTATTAAAAATTGAGCTCACTAATATTATATTTTAATTGTTGTTGATTTTTTTTATTCTCATTTCCTGATAAATTTTTTTGTACTCTTATTCAAATACTTAATATTTTAAAACAGGAGCATCAAAATTTGAGGTTAATAAAATTTTTGGATACTCTTAATCAATGAATGATTAATCAGGTGTAAAATTTTTGATACTCTTAGGGGGAGCTTGGTAAAATAATTTTTTAATGGTAATGGGAATGAGATATA
>JAPKLY010000227.1:12485-30326 GCA_026898435.1 Prunella vulgaris
TTTTTTTGTCAACTTTTCCAAAATTGGAGCACAACATTAATGATGTAACTACCATGAACATAAACTCTCATTCAACATATGTAAGGGTAAAGGAGGAAAATGAAATTTCATTCTCATTACCATTCAAAAATTTGAAACAAGCGCCCCCTTAATCAAGTGCGTCAAAATATTCATCAAGAGTATTAAAAGTTATTGACCCAAATTTTTTATACTTCTGATGAGATTTTTAATACTCCTAATTAAAATTTTGATACTTTAAAATTAGTTAGTGATAAACTTATTATGAACTCTTTTCATACAAATTTTTTTCATTGTTTTTAATTAACATAAAATCCTTGCTGAATACCAATCGGACTTTTTTTATAAAAAAATTTAAAATATTGTGAAATCCTAAACTAATACGCCCCTCTAAATTCATTCTTCAACATTTTGGGTGTGTTTTGAATCTCTAATGAATAGTGTAGAATCAATTATTTTTTTGAAAAGTTAGGTCTTATCAATTTAATAAAAAAATGATTCTACCCTCTTTTTAGAGATTGAAAATGTATGAAGGCCTAACTCTACACTTAATACCAGGTTATAAGTGAGAGGATTGTCCAGGCTTATAAGCCCACCCAAGACCACACTCAAGGGTTGCAAACGAATCAAATAATTTTGGTTCAGTTCGGTATTCGTATTCGAATTTTGATATTCATATTCGTAATTTTGTGATTCGAATTTGAATAAAAATATTCGATTCGATTAATAATCAAATACAAATAAAAAATCATGATATTCGATTCGATATTCGCTACTATTCGATTAAATATTCGATTAAATATTTATTATATATAATATTAATATATATATACATATATAATATAATATCATAAAATATATGATCCAAAATATTCATATAATGTTAAGTTTAAAGCCCAAATTTTGGCCCAACAAACATTTGAGTTATCTAGGCCCAAACAAAATATAAATAAACAAAAAAAAACATATGAAAAAGGATCAGCCCAAACAAAATACAAATAAACCCTAGTCTTGTTCTATTCCTCAGTCATTACCACGGATTTTCAGCGGCGCAGACATCGCTGTCTCCTCCACCTCAACCGCCGCCTCCTCCCACGCCGGCGCCGGCCACGCCTGTGCGCTACATCAAACACAGTCGCAGCCTCGCCTCCGCACTGCCACACGCGATGCACCCCCTGCCGTTCACGGCCACACTGTCAACTGAAGGTATAATTGAATCTAATTATATTTTATTAGGGTTTCAAAGTTATTTTTTGCAAGTGTGGGCAACCCATCGGAAACACTTCCCCCCTCTCTCCCGTCGCCTATGCCGCCTATCGGAAACCCTTCCCCCCTCTGCGCCAACCCTCTGTCCCAAAAGGGGCTGTTCGTCTAAAGCTGTGTGTTTTCTTCTGAAGGATTTTATTTATTGTCCTTTACTATTTGAGCTTGAAATTTTGAAAACTGTATCATTTTATTTATGCTGATATTGGAAGATTATAGAACTCTGTCTCGAGTCAAGATGATTAAAGATTATCACGTTTTGCTTATGGATACATGTAGGGGTTGTGCTTGTTTAAGTATTTTGTATACGTATTTCTGCTATAAGTATTGGTTCCAAATTGATAATTTTCCAATATATTGAAGCTTCAAATGTAACTTTATTGCCCTACATTTAATCTATTTCTTTAATGATATATTGCCTTCACCAATACTTTGCAGTGTGTTGTAAATGTTTGTTTGGAGTCTAATAATGCCAGAGTGTCTTTCATGTTCTTCTTTTATTATCTGTATCTTATACTGGTTGTATAGCCTCCCTCCACAGTTTTCAGCTTCTCTGCAGTTTTCCAATACTTAATGTTTTGATGTAACTTTTGCATTCCTGATATACTGGTTATGTTTTCTTCTCTTGATTTGGCAAACATGTCTCGTACTAAAATGTCCCTTTTTATTTTTAAACATGTGGATGCTGGTGTTGGGTGCAGGTGTTGGGTGCTTTTAAAAATGTCCCTTTTTTTTTAAACATGTCATTTTTTTTAAAATCTCTTGCAGGTGTTGGGTGCTTTTTTTTGCTCTTATTCATAGAATATGGATGATTTAAATTCAGTAGAGCAAATAACTCAAGAAGAGAATGTAAGTGCAGAGTTTGATGTCTTGGCTTGGTGGAAATCTCAAGAATTGAAATTTAAAATTCTATCCAAGTTAACTCGTGATGTTCTAGTCATCCCTATTAGTACAGTGGCATCTGAGGCTACATTTAGTGTAGGAACTCGAGTATTGGATCCGTATCGAGGGAGGTTATCTTCTAATATGATACAAGTGTTGATTTGTGGAGCAGATTGGGTTCGTCATATTCATGGGGTCAAAAAGCCTCTTATGACATATGTGAGTTCTATCAATTTTTTAATTCATTTGAGTTGTATGAATGTTTGCATAAATAAATTTATTTTTAATTTATATATATTTTGTTTAGGAACAAGAAGAGCCCCTTGAAGTCATGTTGCAAACCGATTGATTTCCAAGCCGTGGAAGATTGAAGAATTGAGTTGATAGCAAGAAAGATTGAAACACTAATTTGCTAATCACTTTCTTTAATTGTTATTTTGATAACTATTGTTTATGCTTTGTAAACTTTTAAATTAGTGGCTTGTATTGGGAGTTTGAAATGGTGGGTTGGAGTTTGAATATTATTATTTGGTATTTATTAGGTAATTTTATTGAATTTTGCTCTATATTATTTAAAATATTACTTTATAGATTTCCTTACAAAATTTCGAATCGAATCGAAGCGAATAATTACGAATCGGATCGAATATTTTCGAATCGAATCAAATAATATGTTATATAATAGATTTTGAAAAAATCGAATAGAATCTTCGAATCGAATAATTCGAATATCAATATCGAATCGAATACGAATTTTATTTATTATTCGAATGTATTTCGAATACGAATACGAATATTCGAATAGTTTCACGAATACCGAATCGAATATAGTATTATTCGCTTCGATTTGATTCGTTTGCAACCCTACACTCAATAACGATGTGGGATATCTTAATACCCTCCCTCACGTAAGAGACTCATCTGGCTCGACACGTGGTTCCACAGGTGGATCCACACATCGTGTAGAGAGGTGGCTCTGATACCATGTATGAAGGCCTAACTCTACACTTAAAACCAGGTTATAAGTGAGAGGATTGTCCAGGCTTATAAGCCAGTATGAAGGCCTAACTCTACACTTAAAATTCAGGTTGTAAGTGAGAGTATTGCCCAGACTTATAAGCCCACCCAAGACCACACTCAATACCAATGTGGGATACCTTAATAGAAAACACACCCTTAGTCCGCAATGAAAGTGATTCCTCCTAAAATTCAATGTGTAATTTTTTAACTTAGGGGGGTGTATTCGTTTAAGATTTCGTGGGATTTTAAAGGACTTTTTTCTTATAAAAAAATCTGTTGGTATTCAATCAGGATTTTAAAGGATTTAAAAATAATCCATTGGTATTCAATCAGGATTTTAAAAGACTTAAAAACAATCCACTGGTATTCAATCATGATTTTAAAAGACTTAAAAACAATCCACTGGTATTAAAAAATATAAGGATTTTAAAGGATTGTTGGGTTTGATGGATTTTGATGGATTCTTTAGTGTATTTTATAAATACCAACAATCCCATCAAAACCTCTAGGATTTCGGTGGACTTTTTTAATTAATGACTTTATTTATCCCAAATTGATTTATATATAATTATTTATTTTTAAGACCTAAAATAGTTTTAACTTTATAATTTCATCTCTACATTTATAACATCAACGATAAAATAATTACAGTGACGAAGAGTAATATAATATTATATATACATATATACTAGAATAAATAAAAATAATTAATAATTAATCATTAAATAGTATTAAAAAATGATATTGTTCATCCTAACTTATATACAAGATAAATCTTTATTTTTATATAGTATTATTATAGTACTAATATTATATATTACATATGTCATTAGGTAATATTTTTATATTGATATTATTTTTTTACGGTATTTGAGTTTTGTTATATTTTACTTTGGTTGCTTTGATTATTCAATTTCGATACTTTTTTATATTGATAATATTAGCATGTGCAACTCTACATAACTTTATTCGCAAAGAATGTCATTCTGATGAATTTTCAATTGAATCGGTGGACGAACCTTCATCTTCAACATTACCAGTTAATGAAGACCGTGATTTTGAGCCTATCATTCAAACTCAAGAGCAAGAACGACATGACGCTAATGTTTGGAGGACTAGTATAGCTATGAATATGTGGAGTAATGCTATTTAAAAGGACATGATATTATGATTTTTTTTGTCTTTAACTTTTTCTTTTTTTTAAAAAATTTGAAGGTATGAAAAATTTTGAATTTTTATTGTATGTCACAAATCCATGAAATTCTGCAAAGTCTACAAAGTCCTATAGAATCCATTAAAATCCTTATTTTAAAAGTCTTACAAAATCCTGCAAAATCTTAAAAGTCACCAAAATCCTACAAAATCTTTAAAATCTGCAGGATTTTTTTCAGCTAAAAAAGTCTTTTAAAATCCTAATCCAATACACCCACCTTAGTTTTTCACAAATTTTTGCATGTATTTGAATTTTTAACTCAGGTTTGCTTTCAATTTTAATTTTTCAAAACTAACAAGAACATATTAAACTGTGTTTTTTTTTCAATTAAGATATTACTAATTACTTGTTGTTGTATTATTAATTACTTCTTAGAATTTATTTATTACTACTAGCTTGTGTTATTTATTTTAAAATTCTAGTGTATATATCATGCACTTAAGTCTACGCATAAAAATCACTCTTGAGTTATATATAGTCATCCTAAATTATTAATAATTATAACTATATAATATTTAAACATCATTATTATGGCAGTTTTATTAATAAATATTTTATTAAACTAATCACTATTTATAGCGATGATGGTTCTTCTTCTTCACCAACCAAACTAAGACTGTATATTGATCACGTCTATTATTATTCCTTACAACTATCATTCCTATTTTCATTTCATTTTCTATTGCCAAATCAAATAACCTTTTAGACTTTGATATCATAAAATAATTTTACATTATCCAAAAATTTAAATTTATAGTTAAATTTAAAAATCAATTCATTTATTATAATTCATGGTAGTATATGTAGTAATTGAACTAATTCACCATTCTAAAACCCAAAAAGGCCCAAACCAAGATGTTTGAATTTTACTTTTCTGTGGAAATGATTGGTAGAGAAAAAGAAATTTTTTAGTACCATAATTTATGAGTGTCTATATTTTGTTTTTGAATTTCGATGTTGTAACTCTTTGAATTGTTTAATTTTGATCGCATTTTCACCGAAAAAGTAAAAAACATATTTTTTTTCCATGCATGATGCATGTGGTGGTTGAATTTAGAAACTTTTGGCATACTTGCTGATATTTATTTTAATTAATATTTAGTAATATGAAAATAAATAAATAAATAAATAAATAAAATATAAAATTGAGAAAAAAAATATTTGACAGCTACATCAGCAAAGGTACCAAAAAACCCCCAAAAGCAACCATCACGTGCATTGTGTATGATAAAAATTGATGTTATTTTTACTTTTTTGGCGAGGAATTAAAATTGGGTAAACCAAAGAGTTACGTGATCAAAATCTAAGAGTCAATTTTTTTGGGACCAAAAATAGATAATTGATAAGTTATGGAACTAAAAGACTTTCTATCTCATGATTGGTACGTCATTTTTTTAGAGTGAATTTTATATGGAAATGATTTATGATAATCTTATTATGAAACTTAAAAAATATCAAATATTAGATCAAGTGTATTAAAATATTCATCAGGAGTGTCAAAAGTTGGTGTCAGTAAAATTTATAACAATTATAACATAATATCTTTGATCTAAATTTTTTATACTTCTAATGAAATTTTTTATATTCTTGATCAAATATTTGATACTCTAAAATTGATTCATGATGAATTTTACCTTCAATCATTTTCATACAAACTTTTTTTTTTTTAACTTCTCCAATTGAAATTAAAACAAACTGAGTTTCGTTCTGCCGCAGAAACGATACCAAACATATAGTCTAGGTGTTACATGAAATTTCCGCACCTCACGTATACAACAATTACAAAATTCCAATAATTTTGTCAGTGTAGAACTGAAATTATAGTATTTTAAAAATTTTAATATTTAGGGATATTTATTTAAAATTCTTTAATAGCAATAATTATTAGTTATGTCATTAGTATTGTACTTTAATTTTAAAATAAATAAACTAAAAAATATGGTTGATTATACTATCAATGATTGATGAAAGAAGATAATTATAAGATGAGAGGAAAGTAAATCAGATAAAGTAATAATTATTTTATTTAAGAGAAAAAGATAATGTAATATAAATTTTTTGTTCTCATTAATTACTATAATTAGCATACTTTTTTTTCATTAACATTTAAAAAATTTCAAGTCAAATGTCCTTTATTAAAAAAAAATAAGTGATTTGTTGAAAGGGTGGGAAATGGGCCGGACCAATACTGGCCCAGCGGGATATAGAGGCTCAATCTAGTCCTTGAGGGGTCATTGGGCCTTGTTATTTTAATAAATTGAATTTATATTTAATATTAATTTAAAAATTCACAAATTATAATTAAAATTAAGTTTAAACTACACCGCTTAAAATTTTGGACCAAGCCCGAACCCAAGCCCAACTGTCCCAGCAGGCCTATTAGACCGAGTCAAATAGATCCAGTTCTTTTTGGGCCTACATTTTATAGGCCCAATCCATTCTAAAAGTTTGGCTAAGTGGACCGGCCCATCTGGGCACAATCATTTTGCCACCGCTAATGATACCAAAATCGCCCACACTCTGTAGATTTGTTTGTTTTGCAGATATTATAATAGTTCAAAATATACTAAACTCAGTAAAAAAAAGTATCCGACTTCCGTCTTCATGCATATATACAAACTTTTTGTAAGCAGATATTATATACGTACATATGTATATTTGTAAGCTTTTAAGTCAAGCCAACAACTTTTTTTCCCAACATGTCTATTAATTTCTCATATCAAACAGTTTCCTGTACAATTGTAGTCGAAGAAGGGCGGCAAATTTATTTGGAGAAGGTATGAAGGAAACTAAAGATGATTAAGCACCATGGTTAAAATCAAGCATCTTGTATCCGGTCATCTATTCTATGGCCCACAACTACCTCCCTAGACCGGGCGCTTCTGTGCTGCAGACGTTGGTGTAGTTTCTCTGACATCTGAGCGAAGAAGTCTGCATCCCACCGGTTTATCAATGAAGGGTCTTCGGCATAACAGATATAGATTGATGTCACCGCACTTTCCACAACCACCATTGCAAGCCCAACCTGGAAAACATAAGCCAATTAGAGAGAAGATTGGGGTGGGGTGGGGGGGAACATGTGTTACTTACCAAGATCATGCCCAATAACATGGCAGTAGACCCCACCATGACTACTCTCTCTGGATGCTTCATCTTAGCCCAGATTGCTGCGCATGTTCCCGATATGAGCCCACCCAGCACCGTGCTCATGAATAAAACAGCGCCTGAACAGTCGTATGCTATTAGTGCTTCCACACCTGTTGATTGGAACAACTCCCACGCATCTTTTGCGGAATGATTAAAGCTTTTTCCATAAACAGCAATCTGGATGAAAATGCTTTACAGTTTCTTATTTCCAACCTTTATTAAAATTCTCTAGCACATAAAAACAAGATGCCATTCGCTCTGACCATTGAATCACTGACCAAGAAAATGCCTTGTTCTAACTCTTGAATAGATAAGAGTTTTATGTTACAGACCAAAGCAACATATGGTTAGTTGGGAGACGTAGAGATTATCAAAATGTCCATTGCTAACTAAGGTTTTATCAAGGGTTGGGGAGAATAGATCATATAGCAATTTATCATTGAAAAGCGGTCACTTTCTATAAGAATGAGGGTTGGTTATGTAGAACTACATCATCTCAAATCCAATGAGTCCGTAATAATGCTGCAAAGACTCCATTGTTCGTCATTAGTTTGATGGGAACACAAAAGCGTTTGAAGTATCCTGAAATCTAGCATCTTTTTTTGTTGACAGTTGATTTGTTTTGTTTGTATAATGTAAATGTGTTGAGCCATGCTTTTGCAGTTTGAACTCTGTGAAAGCACTCAGCCAATTGAATTTTTTCTTGTATCATTTTATCTGCATGATTTATTTTAATACATCATCCAGTGGAAATGCCTTGCATGCAGCGTCCCATGACATATTATATAGTATATTTTGTGTTGACATTTTGTCTTTGATATGATTCTGCTCTATATCATGTGCTAGGAAGAAAGCAGTTCTAATAAACTAAGCTGATTTTTTTTTTAAATATTATGCATCCAAACACGATCATACTTTTTATTCCTTACACATTCACAATTTTAAATAAATACGTCACAAGAATTCCATTATTTTTTTACAGATTATGTAAAGTTCCTAGTCTTACAGATGAGGTTTCTTGTAAGACAGAACCGTCACTTAGATGAAAAATATAAATCGAGTAGGTGTCTAAATATATAGATAAGTTACTTCGTAAGATGAAATATCAAGATGAAGTGGGGTAAAAGAAAAATATACTGTGAACCAGTTTTACAATTAAATTCGTACACATTTTGTGTATACTTTTTAACAATATTATTTGCTTCATTAAAAATGTACTCTTAAATTTCACACTTTTCTTTTCGGGGCAACTTTCAATAAAATTTGCACCCCAAAACAAGAAATAGAATGCTCTCACATTACCTACTTTATTTCAAAACAATCTTCATTCATTGGTCCAAAAAGTAAATAATGCAATTTTTTTTTAAAACACATGCCCTACAAGGCTACAAAGTATTCCCTCTATCCCCTCTTAAATTTCATTTTCCTGGTCGGGATGTTCAACAAAAAATTTCACCCCCCAAAAAAGAAAATAAAACACTCTCACAATACCTACTTTATACAAAATACTCTTCATTTATTGGTCCAAAAGGTCTATAAAATAAGTTTTCTTAAAATATGTATTCTACAAAATATGAAATTTAAGAGGGAACGGAGAGAGTATGAAGCATAAGAGAGGACGGAGGGAGTATTAGTTTAAAAAGCAATTAATACTATTTGAGTTGCACACTGAAATTGATTGACAGAAGACTTATCATGGATAAGATAAATAGATATCAGTCAAATCGGTTAGAAGAAAAAAATTAATGAAAAACATAAATTGAATTGTTGGATAAACATATAAGATTATTTAATTAAAGAATTCCAAATATTCTAAAGCAATCAGAAGAAGGCAGTTCATGCCATTATAATGATGTATAAAAATAATGGAAAGACACAAAGGAAATAGATGTCATACTCAGAGATGTAGAACCAATACCTGGACATAAGCATACTTGTTAAACCAGCGAACCAAAAACTCTACTAGATGGAAGAGAAAATCAACACAGCAGAGCAGACACTCATTGCTGCCAATCTTTGACCTCAATCCCCTGATCTGTAAAGTCCATCAGATAAGTCTAAGAAGCTTTAAAAGTGAAAATGTATTGCTTATACAATGAAGAATACACTATACTAATGTGCAAAATAATGAATCTTGGTTGCTCACCTCCCATCGTAATGTTCGTATAGCAGCAGTAAAAAGTGATCCATAGCATATGCTGCCAAAAGAAGTAGTGACGGCATATTGCAATGAACTCGTCAAGGGTTTGGGAGGCATTGTTAGTGCTTCTCGACCACCATGGATGAGGACAAGAAAAACCATACCCGAGACTACAACGTGAACAACATTACAAAGTACTGCACCAGTCCAGAACAAGCTTACAGACAACACCTATAAGTGCAAGAAATGAAACTATGTTTATGTTCTAAATTGAGCAGAGTGATATTAACCAAATTTCAACCCTAGAAATGACGATATATAGAGCAAAAACTTGCCCGCTCAGTCGCTCACCAAAAGAAGCCACCAACGACCACTATCACCAATGCCTAAAGCAACCACTCCAGCTACACCGAAAGACCACAGGGCTAGCCATAAAAGCATCACTAGCATAAAAACACCTGCTACTTGTCTGACCTCAGGAAGGTTCCATACCATCGTCACTGCTCTTTGTAGCACCAGCATGGTAAATGGAAGCCTGTGGACAGACAAGAGTAAGACAACTATAGCTTCTTTACCAAATAAGATCTTTGGTTTCACAAAGTATACATGGCTATTTCCAAGATACACACTTATTTTCTTTAGAAATTTATACATCACTGGATAGTAAACCTTAAACAAATAGATGCAGAGGTGAAGAATTTTGGGAGGGAACAGACTTTTCTCCTAATAAACTTGACCCAAATTAAATGCTAAGGCATCAATCATAGGTCACAATGTTTACCTATCAATGACTGAGATTACATACAAGAATTGCAATGTAGCACCAATAGCAAATGCAACACCCCAGAAGAACTGCTCGAGCCAGAAACACAGCACGCTGATTACAGCAAGATATGTGGTCAAAAGGTGCACCGAAAACTTCATCATTTGATTTGCACGTGAACCAAGCAACAACAACCAAGTCCATCCCAAAACTGCCCCAACTCCACCAGCAACAGCATACAAAGGCCAATAATCTTCAGTTAAACCATCCTTGTTCTCGAGAAATCCCATTGTATATTTATCAATGTTTAGCCTGTCCATATGCTTAAACCTATTTAGCCCAAAAACCCCAAGAGCAAAACCTACCACTACCAAATGCACCATGAAAATCAGCAACCAGAACACATCCCGCCAGTGACGTGACACCACCGGAGAGATTCCTTGAGAAGATGAATGGCTTCCCACAACATTCTTCAAGCCAGTTCGCAATGCAGTACAAATAAACAGAAAATAGAAAGAAAAAAAAAATTACTTCATTTTATTCATATTTGTGTCCACCAGGTATTCATCATGCACATAAATATTCCCAGAGATGCACCCAATGTATTCCAGCATTCATATCAAAAGTCGCTAATAATAAAGTTCACTTTAAAGTCTGACCACATTCATTGGGATTCAAAAAGGTAACTTAAACCATAAACTTTTAGAAAATTTCCCGACACCAATGCGCCTCTTTCCTTGTCACACTCCAACAATATAGTCTGGTGGTAAGATCAATTTTGAGCAGCAAATTGAAACTCTTCATAAACTAAAATGCTTATAAGGACTAAGCCAGAGAATACAGAATTCTAGTAATTGTATTAACATAATCTGTTTTAACCATACTACACAAAAGGAGAAAGGCGAACAAAGTATTGGTAATTCAGGAGAAAAAAGGAGAAGTAATTAAAAAACAATTTCACCTTGAGCAGCTTTACCAAAAGGCAAAAGTGCAGGGAAATTGTTAATAAATACCGAAATCAACTCAGAATTTTCATGATCGCCGCCAAAACTTGCTTCTCAGTGACAAATCAAGCCTTAAATAAAATCCAACAACTTAAGTTTTAACAAGAAAATTTAGTTTTCAAGTTCCTACGCTCCGCTGCACTTCTGAATTCGTACACATGACCCCATGTGTCAAAGTCAAGCACAACAGAAATAACACACAACAAACACGCTAATCCTCCAAAATTAACACAAATTCAACCAAAAAAATAGTCGAATCCGGTAAAACCAATTCATTTGCACAATTCATCCAAACAAGGGGGAAATTTAATCAAAACTTGTAGAGGCACCGGCACAACTCACGCAATAGCATTTTCGTACCAGTTGTGGGGGTCCAATGGCGGAGTCATAGGAGGAAGACGAAGACGACGACAACGAGGAGCGAGAGTCGTTCATTAGGCCAGCACTACAAGAAACTTGGAAAAAGTAGCGTATATACTGGATCAGGATTTTGTTTGGTAGTGAACATAAAGTTGTTTGCTAGGGTTTTTAAATTTGACGGCAACAGTTGTAGTTTCAAATGTTGAATTGTTGATGGGAGTTGCAATATAGAAAACAATTAAGGAAAGTTTGGAGTTTTGAAGTCCTTAGTATATTTTCAGAAAAAAAAAACCCCGAAACGGCTATCATTTCAATTTTAGAGAGAGAAAGAGGGGGTCATAATTGCCAGGTAGTTGCCACCCTTTTGTTGCGAGGTTCAATTATGGATGTTCCCAGGGGTAACCTCGTAAATTGATCCTTCGATAGACAGTAAAATCAGTAAATGGTGGTGTAAAATTAAAATATTATTTTTTTAATAAGGATTAAGTTATGATTTTTTTTGTTACTGTGTTAATAAACTAAAAAAAATAAAAATTATTTTAATTATATACCATATTTTTAGTACCTAGCACCATTTGCTGATTTCACTGTCCAACAGAAAATTCATATCTGAATAACCTCACGCTCTAGTTTTGCACTTTTGATTTCACAAATTGCGCATCAAATTGTGTGTTTTTTTATCATTTGTGTATTGCAGATTTTATCTTTAAGCATTACTTACTTGTTATTGAAATATTACTAATTTATTTTTAGAGTAATACTGATTTTTTTTTTTTTTGGTATTATTTTGATTTTGCTTTTGAGGTATCATTTACTTGTTTTTTTGGTATTACCGACTTATTTTTTGGATATTACTTAAACTTATTTTGAGGGTATTATTAATTTATTTTTGGAGTATTAGTAATTTGTTCTTCGTTATTAGTGAGTTGTTTTTTGAAGTATTGTTAACTTGTTTTTGGAGGATATTAGTGAGTTGTTCTTCGAAAATTACTGACTTGTTTTTAAGGATATTAGTGAATAATTTTTGAAGTATTTTTGTAGTATTATAAATTATTGTTGGGATATTACTTAATTAGTTTTGAGATAGTACACCTTTTGGTCCTCTTTTCCTTATCTACTGTATACGCACCGCAAAGTATTTCTCTCTTCTATTCCAAGTCTTTCTTCTCCCCCAAATTCTCTTTTTGTTCCTCCAGTGGCAGCTTTGTGTGTTCATGTCAAAGAACAAATCACATATAGCAAACAATTCCAACCAATAAAAAAAAAAAAATCGGTCAAATAGACGAAAATGAAAACCATAAACTACAAATGGTGATGGCGAGTCGGTGGCTTTCTTCAAAATTTTGTTAAATTAAATTTAAAATCCGAGTGCACATGCATCAAATATACGCAAGCACAAATTCTTTGTGCACTTGTATTTAAAATTAAAATTTGACTTTAATTTTAATTTTTGAACCACGCTGTTACATATCGAACTATGTATTTTTTGATAATTGAGTTACAACTGACTTGTTTTTTGAATGTTCACTTTTGAACTCTCTACGGAGGGTTGTTATAGATGAACAATGTTGTTTGTCGTTGATGACTTGTGAATGATTGTTGATTAAAGGGCTTGACATCGTGTTCTCGAATCAAATGTCGTTGTTGATGAAGAACGCCGACCGAAAGCTTCGCACTGTATTCCCGGATCAAAACGCCTTTGTTTATAAAAAAAACTCGAAGAACGCCCTTGATTTTTTGAGGATGTCCAAAGTCTTAGACATTGCTACTTCTCTCTAAGCTCTAGTCTTCTTGACTTCTTCTGAATTGTTGTTGAGAATGAAAAAAATTACTAGAATGAGATATTATTTATAGATGTAGGATTCTAGTTTTACAGGCCAAATTTGATGGGGCAGAAGATATGATTTGGGGAACATTCCCAAAATATGTCTGATTTGATAATTTTCAAAAATATCTGAGAATATTTGATTTCTTGAGCTTTTAAAGAACGAACTTGTATCTTGGACTTTAAATATTCAAAAGAATTAATTGGATTTTAGAGACACAATTAGATTTATTAGACTTCCAAGGCTAATTGAAATTATTAGGCTTTCGAGACCCAATTTATTTAATCGGACTTTAGAGACCCAATTTGATTTATTAGTTAGGAAATAAATTTATTCAAATTCTCAATAACAAAATTAATTTTACCTCGTAATTTCTACATGTTAATGTTTTTTTAATTTTAATTACTTACAGTTACAATAATTTTTTTTAATTTTTTTTAAATTGGATTTTAAAGCTAAAATGGATCTAAAAAATCAATTTTTCAGTCCGAGTCATAAATTAAAAAATAGTAGATCTCATGTGCATCTAGTGCATGGTGCACTAACTTAATAATTGAGGTTGTTTACACTGAAAAGTTAAGTCTGATTATACTAAAAAGTGTAAGTTGATTACACTGAAAGTTAATAATATTGTAAACTTTTCAGTGTAATCAACTCTCACTTTTCAAAAAATCAGAATTAACTTTTTAGTATAAATAATATCAATTGTTTAGTGACTGCACTGTGCACCAATTGCATATGAGACATTTGCTTAAGAAAATTAGACTTGAACTTTGTTGATAGAATTTACTAATAGATGTTTGTTTATGTGGCTTTACAACATATTAATCCTATCAAACAATAATCCAAGAATTTGTGTTCTTGGATGTAAAATATGAGGAGGGAGAGTGGAGAGTTTAGAGAGAGAAATATTGCAAGAGTAGTAGTATTGATTATGAGAGAATTGTGAGAATTGTGTGAATAGTACAAGAGAGGTCTTATTTATAGGTGTGCGAGTGTGAGACGGCACCTTACGAGCCTATGTGGCTTCCGGTGTTGACGAGGGTTCCTTACCCTCGTCTTGGTCTCTCACACTGCTCCCTTTATCATGCCTCATCCTACTACTATGCCTTAGACTAGATGGGCCTCATTAAAAACCTCGTCGTAAACCACCCTTGTGGATAAACCGGACGGAGGGAAAAAGAGCACACCATCGGGGTTCTATTCGACTAATAGGCGAGCTCGTCGGCGAGCTCGGAGATGAGCCTAGGTGGTTTGGGCGAGCTCCAGGGTGAGCTCTGGTGCCTTGTGGCCCACGGACGTTATGCGATGATGGAGCTCGGCGAGACCTTCCTAGGGGTATAAGGCGAGCTCTGGGCGAGCTCCGCTTGTAGGTTACCTCCATGTGGGCGAGCTCCGCATCTTCAAGGATCCGGGTGGGTCCTGGCGACCTGCTAAGCCTTGCGTAATTGTCCCATGTCGATAGTGTTAGTTCGCCATATCAACAAACTTATTAAAACATTTATTACAAATAATAGGTTAGATTTAAATCTAATATTTCCTCTGTCCCAGAGATGTTTTCATCTCAACAAGTGCATAATAAAAAAAAAATAGGATGATGTGTAAAATTATACTACCTCCGTCCCAGAAAAGTTTGCAGTACTTTCCTGGACACAGGTTTTAAGAAAAAGTGTAATGAGTAGAATGTGTATGGTGGAGATTGTGAGGTAAAGATTTTAAAGGTTGAGATTTAAATGAATATTTCCATTTTGGGAGTATGCAAACTTTTGTGGGACAAACTAAAAAGGAAAGTATGCAAACTTTTGTGGGACGGATGTAGTATTATTAAAATAATAAATTCGTTGGATTGAATAAAAATAATGATATTTTGTGTAAATATGTGAATATTGTGAGAATAAAATTAAAATATTAATTTTCATCTATGAAGTATGAAAATAATTACACACGAATAAACAGAATGAGTAGGTCTCCTATGCAATATTGCACCGTGCAATATGATGCTAAAAAGGAATAATTTGAAAAACTCGGTGGTCAACAGAGTCAAAGTAACAAAATTTGCGGATCTTGAACGAGTTGTATTGGATTTGGGCAATTTTCAAATTTCAGGATTTTCGCTCACAGTTGGTGATACTGTATGAGAAAATCTATGTTACTATAAGGTCAAATGTGTGCTACTGTAAGAACAATTTTTTTTTACATATATTCGTTTGTTTTTATAGAAACAAACATTTTTAATACAATGTAAAATCAATATGTGTGTTATTACAAGAAAAAATATTAGTTTTTCATAAATATTTATTGATGTTTATAGAAATCATTATTTTTTAAGATGTAATGACACACATTTTACCTTACATTAACCCACATATGTTCATGTAGTATACATTTTGGGACTTCAGAGATATAATAACACATGTAAGATATTTTTACATTAACATATTATTAACATAAAAATTAATTAAAAATAAAAAATATATTACTAAACACATATTTGTTCTTGTAAGAATATATATTATCCTTATAGTTACTTTAAAAGTACAAAAAATTAATTTTTTAAAGATGTAGTCAAGGATGAAAATATCGCGAAATATCGCGGATATATCGCAAATTTTGAGTATGCGATATGGATATTGGGGTACAATGTATTTTTTTCAAAGTATCGTGGATATATCGCAAAATATCGCAAAATATCGATATCGATATCGATATCGGTTCACTCGTAGTACAAAATTAATTGAAAATCGGGAAATATCGCAGATATATCGCACTACATAAAAAATTGCATTTTTTTCTTTTTTTATATTTTTATACAATTTTCAAATGATATTTTTTTTAGTGATTGTATATTCTTTCATGGTTTTATTTTTATACATTTTTTTTTATTGGGCACTGATCATAGTGATATGTCTCAAGATTCATATGCTTCTGACACACATTCGAGTTCACAATTTGGTTGGAATACTCGAAATGTGTTTCAGCATCCTTTTTCATATCAACAAATTCATTGGGTTAGTGCACACTATCCAATCTATGGTGAAATAGTTGGAAGAGATAGAGAAACATATGAATGACATGTGCATAACTATATGCAGGATTATTCTAATGCAATGAGTTGGTACCAATATTGTTTGGACAAAGATGGGATTCCATCTTCTACATTTGAACCCCATAGGTCAACATTTTGGTACTAAATGTATTGTATCATGTAATTCAAATCATCTTTTATTGTATTATGCATTATATTATTAATTAATTAATGTCAGACAATGATTATATAATTCATTATCTATTTATTTGCTTTAAACATGTCAATTTTTTTGTGATCTTAAATGAAACATATGGATAATAACATGCTATAATAATCCCTAAAATTTCATATTAAATTTCCAAAATTTTAATAAAATTTCCTTTATTTTTCTATTTTTTTTGCGATATCGATATGCAATATCGATATATCCATCGATATTTCCGTAAATTTAAGGTTGCGATATTACTTGCGATAGCGATATTTTCATCCTTGGATGTAGTAACACACATATGTTCATGTGGTATATGTTCTGGGAGTGCTGAGATAGTAACACATGTAAGGTATTATTACATTAACAACATATCAACATAAAATTAATAATAAAAAAATTAAGAAACACATATTTGTTCTTGTAAAAATACATATTATTTTTATAATTTTTTTAAAAGTACAAAAAATTAACCTTTTAAGATGTAATAATACAAATTTTACCTTACAGTATAATACATATGTTCATATAGTATACAATCTGTAACTGACAAGAATTTTCTTTAAAAATTTTATTGGATATAATTTCACCTAGTAAAAGAATCCACCAATTTTCATTTCAGTATATTACATATTAGAATTTGTAAAGAAAGAAGAAAAATATGCTTAATAATTATATGAGGGTGGGGAGCATCTATATAAGTGACTCAATACATTTAACAAGAAGTGTACGAGAAGTGTACGTCCTCCCGGCCAATTCTTACCGCTAATATAACGTACACATAATTTAAGAACTAAAAATAAAACTAGATAAGCAATGCCTCCAAAATGTACTATCACCTACGAGCTACCTCTTTGGATATATATTAATCAATAGATTCAAAACTATAACAAGAAAATATATGTGTCTATGCAATTAATGCTCCTAATAGAGCGTGACTGTCACATGCTTATGCCTTGTTTGTTTTTG
>JAPKLY010000227.1:30426-83805 GCA_026898435.1 Prunella vulgaris
CCCCCCCCCCCCGGCGGCCTGGGGGATACAGCCTTCCTACGGTCAAAATCGAAATAAACTAATCATTATAAAAAAATTAAAATTGAATTATATTTATTAAAAATAAAAAATTGAAATAAAAAGAGTACAGTTTGATTTCGATTTTATACCAAAATAATTAAAATATTTGTGAAATTGATAATATATAATATTATATTTGTATTATGATTTGAAAATAAATATATAATAATAGGTACACCATCTGTCCCACTATAAGTTGTTCATTTTGTCATTTTCGTCTGTTCCACTATGTGTTAATTGCTCATTCGTTTTTTTTTACCTTTTTAGAAAATTACTATTTACTTTTTATTATTATTTTCAATATTTTTTAGAAAATTATCATTATATTTAATATTTAATTTTTAAATCTCAAATTCAATCCATATTTAAAAATATTTATTATATTTACAATTATTTTTTTCAAACCAAAACATGCCCTAAAAGTCGTTGGCTTGACCCTTGAAACATGTGGAAGGCAAGTCCTGCGGTGGTGTTCAGAATTCCGTGAAATTTATCTCCCCATAAAAAATCTGAGTAAACCGGACCATGAGGTCCCATGCCTGTGTCTACATGAAATCGTGTGCTTTTTCTTTATTTTTTATTTTAAAAATTAAACCTTTAAATATTTATTCACGACTCTCGAGTTATCACATGATGATCGGACATATATATCCCCTACCAAATGCATGTTTCTCTTTATATTCTATAAGATGTTTAAAGGAAAAAAAAAATCAAATTTTATATGGAACCGTCAAATAAAATGAAATCAGCAAAATTTTGGTAATAGAATTATAATAAAATGTGTTATATTTTTAAGAAATGTGATAGTTACTTTTACAAAAATATTAATTTTTAAAATTTTATCACTTTTTTAAAATAATTAATTAATAAATGATACATTTTATATATCATGGTCACACACAAAACATACATTTTTTTATTGGTAAATATTAATTGTTAATAGTTAGAAGTTAGTTCACTAAATCCTCAAATACTCCAAGAATTATCTCAAAACCATCTTATATCTCCTTAATTCGTTTACAAAGAGAATTAAATTTGTGTCCCTCGTTCTGAGTGAGGATGTGTGGTTAAATTAGGGTGAAAATGTTGTTGCTTCACTTACTTAAATTGGATCTGCTCATTGGTTGCCATAATATCATAACTTTTATGCTCATTTATTTTCTAAAGGTTTGTTCTGGAATTTAGAAATGTGAATGGTGAATGGTGATTGGTGAATGCTTTTCCAAGTCTTGATCTTGTGCCGTGGCATGTGCATTCTGATATTCACGGGTCCAATTATATATCTTTCAACATTAATATACCTCCATCTAAAATATACTACTTCCGTACCAAGAAAGTCAGGTTTTAAGAAAAAGTATAATAAGTAGAATGTGTATGGTGAAGATTGTGAGGTAAAGATTTTAAAGGTGGAAATTTAAAGGAATATTTCCATTTTGGGAGTATGCAAACTTTTGTGGGATAAATAAAAAAAGAAAGTATGCAAACTTTTGTAGGATGGGGGTAGTATTTATTTTATTTTATATATATATATATTTATCGAGATTTACTCGATATTTCAACAAAAATATATGAAATATATGTTTGGAAAATCTTAAAAATATTTTATTTACTATCAAAATTCAATTAATTTCTTATATCAGCAAAAATAGAATATATATATATATATTAAAAGAGTGTGTATCTAATAAGTATGCAGAGAATATAGTCTGGGCCGATATTTAATTAAAAACATTTATTACAGGAAAATTAGTGGGACAAAACTGTACGATCCAATCTATATGGGCTGAGACCCAATATACGTGGACTAAGGCCCAATATATGTAGTGAAGAATATAATCGCGGAGGCAAAAATGAGTGTGCACAAAACTTTATATAAAAATATATGTTTTAATAAAGTATTTGAACAGTAATAAATTATTAATAAGAAGATATAATTAGGTGGAATGACATGTTGCTCAACTTTTGATTTATAAATTTTAGATAACTAATTGTAAAATATAATCATTAAACTTGTTCAAATTTAATTTTACATTGACTAAATAGTCAATCTCCTAATACATGATTATTCATGCCAAAACATACAATAGGTAGCTAATGCACATTAAAATTTAACTCTCTTTATATAATGTTGTTTATTTATTATCTTTTAGAAATTCATTATAGCTAGTC
This sequence comes from Prunella vulgaris, assembly GCA_026898435.1. NCBI lineage: Eukaryota > Viridiplantae > Streptophyta > Magnoliopsida > Lamiales > Lamiaceae > Prunella > Prunella vulgaris. The sequence continues at coordinate 32,656 of JAPKLY010000227.1, forward strand.
AATGTGCAACATTATAAAACAAGGGTTCTGAATATATACAGATATTATTTTACTGTGTATTTAAAAATATAATATTACTCTCCAATCATGAAGTCCTAATTATCAACCACAATTTTCATTCTTACATGTCGTTTATTGTTCTGTTTTTTTTTTTTTTTTTTTTTCCTGTTGGAAATCTGATTTTCCACGGAACAAACCAAAAATAAACGAAAAAAAAATTCAAATTTTATAATCACAATACAAGAATTTAACATGAAAAACTTTGAAATGGAAGAAAAACTGCAGCTGACGAGAAAAACATTACTGTACGAAAATATTCTTATAATCAAACAAATATCTTATCTCTAGTCCAACACTCCTACATTATTACAAGTTAAACTTAAAAAAAAAATTAATATGAGTCATATACAAGACTAAAGTGTATTGACTGGTGTACTTGTAAACAAAATACCTAGACTTCTTAAATAACCTTAGAAAATCTTTTACCATTTTTATAATCAATGTGGGATAAAAATATTCCTCCTTTATTTTAACAAAGTCCCCAGACGCAATAATCTCCACCTTGGTAGAATAAAAAAATTCATTGTCTTCACCAATAATCATGATCCTAAGAAAATCAGAGAACATTAGAACACTTACAGTCAACTATTCAAAGAATTTTTTTCCGGCATAAGTCGATAAATACCTGTAGAATTTATGGTGCAATTTCTAGCTCTTGGCCCTCCTTCAGCCATTGACATCTTTCACCAACACACCTACCATCCATGCCTAGCCAGTACACATGTGGTCCAACTAACGTCATCACATCCTCATACATGGTAGTTAGACATGCCATAAGAATGTTCGTTACCATTGAACATCATCTTCTATCACAGTGTTAGCCTTGAAGTTATTTGCCGCAACCATTCCACCTTGACCAAGATCACCTTGTATAATCGCTGCGTTATGATTAACTCCACTTTGATCAAGAACACCTTGTGTTACCTAGATTGTATCAACCTATTGATTTTTTCATTTTTCTCCATATCAAACTTCATTAAGCCTGAAGTCCATGACATACCTTTTTTTACCATTACCAAACAACTTTCTCATAAGAGACCTTAGGACCTTCTTCATGATATTTTTCTGGTGTGGAAGATCAGAAAATACTGCAACCACATGACATGTTGGAATATCAAGAGATCTGACCTGGGCTTTGATACCACTATTGTAGCCCTTCGTATGGACCCCTCTTTCAATAGTGTTCGCCTTAGACTGAGCTCACATGAATTTATTTTCGGGCTTTCTGCAAAATGGCTCATGTCACTTGAGATACTTGTCAATCCTTATTACCGTATGACCTTCCATATCATTCGATGTGAGATATTGTTTGAACATAAAAATCATATCCTCAAACAAAAATCATTGAAGCTTCCCCTTGAATGACTTGTTGGTTTACCGGACTCACATTTTTTTTAGTTTTACTTGGAAAAATTTGTCCACATCGTTTCGTCTGAAACCATGACTCTAACACCAATTGTTGAAAAATTAATTCTCCAAAAAGCAAACAAAAAATAAATGAATAAACCAAAACCACAATCATAACACAAGAATTTACCCCTACACTATTACTTGTTTATATGACTCTTACCTTTTACTCAATTTTTTTTAAAACTATAATTAAATACAAGACTAAAATGTATTTGATTAATGCCCTTGTAAATAAAATAACAAGACTTCTCAAATAGCATTAGAAAAGATTTTTCCTTTATTTAAAATCGATGTGTGGTATAAATATTCCACCTTATTTTAACAAAACCTAATATTTTCCTCATTTACAGTCTCTCCCAGTCTCACCCGATTAACCAATCAGCGCTTAAGCTCAAATTTTGTCTTCATCACACAAAATTCCGCCATTGCAGGCCATCATCCCTCTTCCCATGTGGCTACCTCAATGATTTTAGACTTTATTTAGATGAATAGATTTAAAAATAAATAAATTTAAAAAAAATACATGTACAATAATATATATTTCAAATCATGAATTTTAAAAAGATGTGAGAGAAGAAAAAATAGTAAAAAGGAGAGATTGGAGGAATTTTAAATGATACAGTTTTAATAAGGATTCAATATTTCTCCATTTTAAACATAAAAATAAATTTAAGTATTTTAAAATTCCCTTAACCTACTTAGAGTGCTTATTTATACATAAAATTTATAGATTTCAAATTCATCCATCAAAAAATAACCTTAAAAATTTTCATTGTTATTTGAGCTAAAAATAAAATAAAATCAAACCATAGGACTGCCACATCTCAACGCTGCCTAATTACCAAATCCGCCATCACTCTATTATGGTGATTAATTTTTCTACGGCTCGATTTTTTTTGTTTGAATCTTGCCAAAAAGATTATTATTTTTTAATTCTCCCTGTTCAACAAAAAATGCACAAAATTGTCGAAATTATAATTGTTTTTCAATAATTTTTATTGAATTGCTCCATTTTTGTTTTGCTCGATGTTGCCCACAAGTTTGTTTCTGTTTTGTCTGGAAAAAAAATTGCCCACACATTCTCTTTTGACCAGAATGTTGGCCCCACCCCTCAAGTGGGGCTTTGTAGATGTAACTGATTGGAAGGTAATATCATATTTTTATTATATGCATAATAAAATATAAAAAATAATTTAAAAATGTTTATCTACCAATTCAGAATGTGAAAACAAACATAATCTCTGCTGCTGATCGGTCAATGTGATTTAACACTACTATCAGTAGAAATACGTACAGTAGACAAAATAACAAATTTATTCGACTATTTATATCACTTTTATCAAATTATTTAGCACAAAGACTACACGACTCAATTATCATTACAACCGTATGTTAGTGTACTAATTGGCCACAAAGACTAGAAACTATAATTAATTTTTTTTGGTCTTACTGCTAATATATACTTCTAAATTCTTACTTAATGTGATGATAATAATCGGTATTGATCATAATATGGTTGGTCTTCTGTTTTGCTTTTAAAAATCAGGATTTTTTATTTTAAAATTTAAAATTATTTCTAATTTAAATTATTCAAAATCAATTTTAAAAAATCATCACTGTCATATTATACATTTACTATCATACTATTCTAAAACCTAAAAACAAGCATCCAACATTTAAAAACTACTTTTTAAAATCCCTGTAAAACGAAAAATAAAAAAATTAAAAATTTGTGAAGACAAAGTTTATATATTTGTTGATTCACGATCATACATTTAAGCCATTAAACCTTTAATTACAAAAATATTTTATTAACAAATTTTATAATATATAATTAATTTACTAAATATATTTATTAATACCAATACATGCATTAATTGATTCCATTAAATTTATAAATTAAAACTATAATATAAAATATTATTCAATCCGTTCTAAGATTATTTTCATAGTAGTTTTGGGCACGCAAATCAAGAAAAAATATATATGTGAGTGTAAAGTTAAATAATAAAATAAGAAAAAATGTATTTTATTGACTTTTGTGAGTGTAATATTTTTTTTTTAGGTATGTGAAAGAAGAGTTCGGAAATCAAAATAAAGAAAGTGTGAAAATAGTTTTGGCACGGAGGAAGTATAATATTAATAAATATATTTAATGATATAAATTTTTTGCCAATTTTTTTTTACAGGAAATTAACTTCCTTAATTAATGGTTTCGTATTGTTCAACGTCTGATTTGTTGATTTTTATCATAAAAAATGCAATAACCCAAATGATTGAGAAGATGCATAATGAGAAATGTAATTTATTATAAATTAAAGATATATAGCGTATCGTGGTTCATTTATATAGCAATATATAAATTTGAAGTAACAATGACATGATTTTTTTATTACTTTATTTTAAAATGGGTACCATATATATAAAAGACGTGCCAAACTACTTCAATTATTTTATTTTAAATATGGATAGAATTTTAATATAACTACAAATGTTAATTTATTGTGAATTTCACTTTCCACAATAGCTGACAAAAAGAAAATTATAAATTCATTTGAAACTATTTTATTTTGACAAAATTTTATGTGAAATTAATTTGTGATATAAATATTAAGCTCAGTGGTATTATGTTATTATTTATAATTAATTTTTATATTAAATATTTAATCAACAACATTAAATTTTGCTTAAAGAGTATAAATATTAAATAGTGAATCAGATAATAATTAATATCATAATTATTTTCATATAAATTTTTTCCTATTTAATTAAATCGTTCCATCCCAGCGAGGACTTTCAGAAGATCACCCTAATCTTTAATAAAAATAAGAAAGTAATTATTTCGTTGACCCTAAACTTACAACGAATTGCATATTTTGGCCATATATATAATTCTCAAACCATCTTCTTCATCAGAAGTCTTTGATTTCTCCGAAAATCTAGCCCTCCTCTTCTTCAATCGATCGACCCGGTTTTCTTTGCAGGAACGACAAGAAAACAATGGGTCTCTCTGTTCTTCAAGTAATGAACTATTGCGGCTCTTTTTTTTTTTTTTTTGTATAACAAATATATATATATATATATATATATATATATATATTATATCCTGTTTTTGATTATAAAGCTTTTTGGTTGCTGATTTACGAATTTGTGAACATGACAGGGGTTCACAAAGTCGCTTGCGATGACGGTGCTGTCGGAGATTGGCGACAAGACCTTCTTTGCGGCTGCTGTAAGATGAATACAAATTTATACTTTCCCAGAAATTTTGATCCAATAAAATTAATATTCATCTTTCTTAGCTGTTAAATTGTTGTTGGGGGATGCTCTGAGCTGCTTTAGATTCGGAACCCCTTAAAAAAAATCAATGTTGTTTGTAGTTAATTGGAGTTTTAGTTCCCTGTTATCCAAGCCTGTTTGTGAAAGTATATTAAAGTCTAAAAGTTAGCTCTAGTGTGTTTTTACTATCTTTTCTGATGTTGAGTCTGGATCCTTAGAGGAATTAATTTATCTTGTGATTTTTCAAGTGGCAGTTTGCAAGTTATATTAAACTTTATATAGGTACTGCTTATGATTGAGATAAGCTAATGTATATCCATTGTATTGCTTTTTGTTCCCCTGGGTGGTCGGAGGAGTGTTTCTGGGATCTAGATCAACCACCTTAAGAGTGCATAATAATGAAAAAGAATTTTGTTTGTGGTAGTAAATGGTACTAAAATCGATGGGCATGCACATATTTGCCCCTCCCTTCACGTTTAATATTTTCTCTATCCATATAACAATTAAGAATAACGAAGAAAGTGATTTACATAATGACTTTTGCTGTTTCCTTTTGTTTTATGCTTGTAGTTGTACATTGTCTGTAATTGGGTGGCTAAAAATATCTTATTTGTCATTCCGGTTGAATCCTTATTATTAGAAAAAGACTAATAGTTTAAATTGATGAGGAAATGGAAAAATAGAGATTATAACAAGAAAGGCTAAAATTTAGGTGGCATATGCTTAGATTCAAATAGGTTACAGATCTCAATGTTTTTGGCCATTGAACTGTCGGATCCCCTGGACCGATCAGGATGTATTTTAATAAATTCGGAGAAGCTTCACACTCTGTTTTTGTGCATGGTGATTGTATTTCTTGGATCTTCATATCAGGATCTCATAAATTGATGTTTTGAAGTACTGGAATGAAAGATTTTATATCCCCTTAAATTACCATATTAGTTAAAAAAATTGAGTGACTGACATTAGTGCTCATTTCAGATATTGGCAATGCGTCACCCCAGAAGACATGTGTTGGCTGGCTGCCTTGGAGCTTTGATTGTAAGATATCTTTCTCTCTGGCTTAATCCTATTCTTTTTTAGTCATACAAACATATAGAACAATTGTATGACTTTGTTGATTTCTAGGTCATGACAATATTATCCGCAGTTGTTGGCTGGGCTGCTCCAAATTTGGTACGTGGTTTCAACTCAGTCCTTTTCTAGAACATGCTTCTGTTGAACATATAATCAATTCTGTTGAGACTTCCTGTAATGACAGCGCTCTTTTTCCAGGATATATGAAATTAAGAAATATGGAAAATTAATGATCAGAAAATTTGCTTCCTTTGCACTGCGCACCTGCATTTTGCTACGCCTGCAAATTGCTTTAACGAATTATAATTCTAATTATTTTTTTAATTGACATATGTACTATGGTTTGAAAGATGCTCATTAGACTCATTTATGAATTATGATTTGAAAGATGCTCATATAGACTCATTAATGATTTGAAATATACTCTAATCTTCCATTAAATGTATAAATTTTATCTTCATTTTTTTGGTTTGCCAATCAGGGCACCTACCACATTGAAGAAAATATTCCTCCGTATTATGAGAACCGACATTTTTTATCTTTATTTTTCATGTGTTGCTGTGTAATTCTCTTTGCAGATCTCACGTCAGTGGACTCATCATATCACAACATTATTATTTCTGGGGTTTGGCGTTTGGTCTCTATATGATGCATTTAATGAAGGGTGAGCTACTATTCTTTTGGTAGAAATATAATTCACTTAACAAGTTTCAAATGAACTAATGATTCATGTTTTTTTTTTACTTTTGTCAACAGGGAGGATGAAGAATTGGCTGAAGTTGAAAAGGAACTGGTTAGTGCTTCTTCCTCATTTTTCTAAAAACAAACTGACTTGAGATGACTCTGATGCCATTTCCCCTTTATGGTGTTGCCAGAATGCTGATATAAAAAGTAATGGTGGAGAAATCAAAGAGAATAATAAGGTAAGGTTATTATTTACCATCCTATTTCGGACAGTCTCTTTGGCTATGTCAACTGTTATGGCTTACTTTGTTCAATTGTTTCTGGCTAAGGAAATTCACATCTGCAGTTTTTTCAGTGGTTTGTCTATAATGATGTAACATATAAGAAAAATATCTGAAAAGTTCCAAATTTTAGAGTTGACCTTGCTCCTATATTTTTTTTTGTGTTTTGAGATGTATTCGCACATTGCTAGATTTCGGAATGTTGTGCCTCTATTGGTATCAAATTTTATCTAGTTTATAATACATATGAAACGATTTGACTAAAGAGTTACGTGATAGGTACTGGCCATAGGTACTGGATCATTTAGACAGGGGTTGGTTTCCAAATGCCATATGCTTTCTATAAAATGAGAGAAGTTAAAGCATCAAGAGGAGGACATCTTCTGATACTTATCTGTCATTCAAATTAAATCTTATATAAAGCTTTCTGTTGATGAGGTACATGTTAGATACAAAATAATTGCCTTTTGTCAAGAAAGAATTCCAGCATCTTATTTGTAATATTATGTATTTGTACACATTTACGTCACACTAATGAGCAGGTATCATTTAAGGGACAAAATTTCCCAATTAATTTGTGGCTATATATAGAATTTTGGGTCAAACTAGGAAGTCATTTGACAATATTGCATTGTGTTACTATACACCTCTTAGTTGTCTAACATTACTATTTGTTGAAAAATCGTTAATTGCTGACAATATTTTCGATTACTAAATGGAGCCGGGAATTTCATAATTAACTATTATCATTTTTTGTGTGATGTTATAGGATGCAGATGATCTGAAAAAGAAAAATCGACCGTTTCTTACCCAATTCTTTTCGCCCATCTTGCTAAAGGTTCTAATCAATTCTCTTAATCAATCAACTTGGAGAAGTGCACTGATTATTACTAATAAACAGATGTTTTCTTTTCTCTAGGCCTTTTCCATTACTTTCTTTGGAGAATGGGGCGACAGGAGTCAGGTAAGTCCACGTCAGGGAGGTCAAATGTCTAGTAACACTTCCATTGTAAATTAAATTTGTTGCCCCTTAAACCATGGCCAAAATCTCTTTTTACAGATTGCCACAATAGGTTTGGCTGCTGATGAGAACCCTCTGGGTGTTGTTCTTGGAGGAATACTGTAAGTCCATCTACCTTCATCTCTTTCAGACCTGATCCTGTACCTTAACCTAATTTCCTCTATTTTAAATTACTTTTGAATTTGATTTAATCGTGTTTGACTTGGTTTGCCATGTACCAGTGGACAAGCTTTGTGTACAACAGCTGCAGTCTTGGGAGGAAAAAGTCTGGCAAAGCAAATATCTGAAAAAATAGTAAGATTCTGATTCATACTTGGACCCTTTAAGTAAGCCTATTAGCAAGAAAAAGAACCATGAGAGATTGTTCATCGCAATTTAGGGGGTGTTTGAACAACGAATATAAATTTCAAGGGGCTGTTTTTAATGCCTTTCAAGGGTATTTGACTATTTGTGTAATGTCCCTGTATATTTCCTTTGTCAATAAAGCAGCTAACCCGTTGTGGATGCAGGTGGCACTCTCCGGGGGAGTTCTCTTCATTGTATTCGGAATTCAATCATTTCTTTCAACAATTGACTCATGATGACTCAGAGGTCAGTCTGAACTGCTTCTGAGTTTTCTAAACTAATGCTCATAAGTGTTAATGTCTTATGCTGCGTTATGTTTGTGCCTGGTGAAACTGCTATACATAGATGTTATTGATTTTGTTATCACATTCAGAACTTAGCTCATTCCAGGTATAAATAGACATTTTTTTGATGTTTTACGGGATGAGATAAGATGTTAAAAGCATTAAGAATATTTGGATATAAATCTATTTAGTCATTAATATTTATGGATGATTACATTTTATGATTCCACGTGCTATAAAGACAAGCAACTTACTATGATTGATAAACCTTAATTTTGCTTTTTGATATGAGGATTTGGGAGGTGGTTTGGATGGATTTGAATCATTTCTTTTCGTATCATTTGAACCGAGCGCAAGCGCTATCTTTCTTTCTTAGTAATATTAGTTGTCAGATTGCCAACACTAAATAACAGTAATTGTGTTCACTTTGGAGTATTGTAATGTTCTTGCCAAAAAAAAAAACTAGGCTCAACCTTTGATGCGGACGCAGGAATTTAATCCAGTCAAAGCACATATTTTTTAAGAATAAATTAAAAAATATAAAATATAAAAAAATTTATAATTAATTAAAGTTTTGAATTACAATTGATCACGATGGTTTGCCATGTTTTGAAATCTACGAACTATAATTTCATTAGATACACAATTGTATACTTCCTTCTCAATATACACTATTAAATTATCTTTCATTCACTCGTCACCCTAGCAGTTGCGAAGTCAATTCTTCACAATATCACAGTTGAAAATGCTCTTTCCGTTGTAGTAACTAGCAAAACCAAGGTTAATGTTATAAGCTTATAAACTAATGGGCATGCTCCACTTCTTTTAGTTTGAATCATTATTCGAGCTACAACGTAATACCTTTTACATTTGAAGTGTCATGCATTTCCATAATAAAATTTTCAAGGTTGTCCGGCAACACCAATATCTCAACACCTTGAAAATCATTTGGATAAAATTTTGATAAATGAACTAATTTCTCTAAGTTGAAAGTTTTAAATGAGTTGAATGGATTCAAACAAATACAAAGTAACAAGTCAGTATTTACCTTGTTGAATCGACCACTTAGCTTATGTAACTGCACAATAATGATAGTATAAAAGACCTCCACATGATATCGGTGAGAGGTTTATGAATTTAAGTGTGAGTTGCATTTGTTTGGAAGAACTAAAATTCCTAATTTTAATTTTAAATAGTAATTTTGTAATTTTTAGAAAATACATATGGAATGTCATACCAAAAAATCAAGTGAGGCACTTGTCCCACCTTGTCCCAATGTGTGTCCATCCCTGGGTGGAAGCGTGGAAAATGGTGGTGGGGATACATCATGGAAAGAGAAGATGATCATATTTGTGGATGAAGAAACTGAGATTAAGGGAAGAAGTAGGATTCAATTCAACCAAAGGAAGTGATAGAAATGGGAGAAGATTTTAACATTAAATTCATATCTTAATAATCACTCAAAAATTTAAAAAATGTTAGTTATTTAAAATATCTAAATTAGCTAATACCAAACAATTCCAATATTAATCCTTGATCTTAATAAATTGGTGGGCATGATTGCAAGTATCTTACAAATCATGTGTGATGTCTCTAATGTGAATCATCTGGATTCAGATCATGGGGACAGGTGAAGATTATTTCGATATCACCATAATATTTACGTGAAAAGACATCATCAATTTTATGATAAAATCACTTTAAAATTTTAATTAAAATGAATATTTTTATTGGATCAGAAGCAGGAGATAACTTTTGATATTTTCCTGAAGTGAATGCAATGATGCATTCTGCTACTCTTGTAGGAAAATGGGTTATTAGGTGAAGTCCTTTTTATTCAGAATTTCGTGGTGGAGGTCAATTTAACCAACTTAGTGGAGTTAACTTGTTAAGCATTATGTTTAATTCCTTTAATTAAAAAAAAAATAGAACAATCTTGAAATTTGAGTAAATGTTTTCTTCTTGATATGTTAAATAATGACTCGGAGCACATTACGTTCTGACATAAATAGTGGAAATCACGTAAGCTATTCACTTAGAATTCCTTTGTAGTCATGTAAATGATCAAGAAAAGCTTTTATCAGGTGTTCAGTATTCCGGAGTCGATGAGGTTTCGATTTAGGGTTAAGTTTTCTGAATTGCGGATGAAGGGAGTTCTTGGTTTGACGTACACTTGCGGTTTGGCGTTCTGGTTTGCGGAAAGCTTGTTCCTATAATGGCGTAAGCTTTGAAACAATGTTCTAAAATTCGCGTAGTTGCTAGTCGGTCGGACCACTAGGGTCTACCGACTAGAGCGACTAATCGGAATTAGTTGGGGGCTAGTTAAAAACAATTAAACGATAAATATAATTAATTATTTAACGAATTAATAATACATTATACATAAAATAATAAAAAAAAAATTAATATCACTACCTTTCAATACAAAATTATAAGTGATAACAAACAAAAAGTCAAAATTCAATAAAGTCATAATTTAAAAATCAAAACATGATTAATGTTTTAGTTGTTTTAATTATAATTACTTAAGTTTTGCAGAGAAAAAAAAACAAGCTTAATAAAAAATGACTTAGTTGGCATCTAGTCGGTCTAATTGCCGCATAATGGACTCTAGGCACCGACTAGGCGACTACTACGTTCAAAGATTTTTTAAATAATTTAGTATAAATAGGGTCGGCCAAGGACCGACTAGTGACTAGTCTCCAATTAGTCGGTCGATTTTTAGAACAGTGACTTGAACACGATTTGGTTTCGCGTGGGAATAGCCATTGCGACCACTAATGGCATTGCGGCCGAAACTGATGCCACAATAGGCAAGGCGCTTATGGTAAAGGCAAATTGCAATTTAGGCGGTGATGACGGCCGAGACAAATTGCAATTGCATTTCAGTGGTAATGGAGGCGGAGCCGTGGAGATGTGGTTAGAGTATCATATTCGTATGTTGAAATCGTTGGTTGTTGGGGAATGAATGTCTGTCTTTGAAGTTGGGGTGGGGGAAATATTGTGATGAACTTGTGTAATCTCAGATAGCGCAAAAGTGTCATACTTTATTATATCATGAGTAATCTTGTGTAACAAACAAACTCTAACATATTATCTATTGTATTTCATGCTCTACCAAACAAGGTTAAAATTTTATTTATCAGATTACCAAATACAAGTCATTTAACTCAAACTTACCTCTAAACAATTTTTTGAGGTCTGTCCTACATTCTTTTCTTATGTGAGCTACCAAATGAGTCATTAATCTGGAAATTTGAGTAGTAGATCTAAAACTTTACTCTCGAGTTCAACAATACATGCACCATAGATTTGTAAAGTTTATCATGCCCTAAGATGATGGATGCCCTGATCGGGGGGAAATGATTTTCCATCTGCCGTGTTTGGTTTATGGTGGTAGAAAAAGAAAGCAAATGCCTGCTGAAGAAAGAGAGTTGGTATGATATCTAAACGTCATCCTTTGATTTAGGTGATTATTTTTTTACCATTGAAAAAACCGTGCATAACAAGTTATATAAAGATATAACAAAATATATGACATAAACAGAGATATAAGGTAGCTTGGAGATTTTTTTTGAAATTGTTGGAAACTTGATGAACTAATTTCTAACTAATAACAACTAATTTTGACTGATTTTAAAAAAAGACATAACAAGTGCGGGCATCTCACTTGAGATCCCCGCACTTGAAGAGCGAGAAAGTTTTCTTTCAAGCGATTTAGGCCTTAGCGACACTATTTGTGAAATGAATTGTGTAAGCACTAGCTAACATAGCACAACAAAACGACCTTGGATGGATGGAGCGGTTAAGCGATTTGAAATGGCGAGAGGTTAAAAAGTACTCCCTCTGTCCTAAAAACTATTTTCACACTTGTCTTATTTTGATGTCTCAACTCTATTTTCATACATATAAAAAGAAATATTTTACACTCATAAAAATCAATAAAATATATTTTTTCTTATTTTATTATTTAACTTTACACCCATATACTTACTCTTTTAGTTGTGCGTGCCCATGACAACTATGAAAATAGTTTTGGGACAGAGAAAATACCTAACATACTATATCATGAAAATCCAAGTGCTTGAATTTTCTTCTAGCAAACACTAATTAATGGAAAAAAATAGTATATTCACTATATGCACAATACAGTAATAATATTGTTTGTAAAAAAAAAAATGTTTTAACTTTTAAGAACAAGTAATACTTGTAAAAATTAATATTATTGTAAGACATTGTATTTTTTGCAAAAAATATGCATAATACCTTTTCGTCATTTAATGTGCGAAAAGATTGTTGATCCAGATGACGACATATCCTCAGATTATTTGTGTAAAATGATGTTCATTATGCTTTGCATTTCACTACACTTTTGAGGTTTTTATTTTATGAGAGAATTGCTGAATAGTTGGTGACGCTTAATTTAAAAATTTCTCAATTTAAATGGAATAAGAATAAATATACCATATTTATAATAGTTAAAGTAAATAAAAGATAAAACATAATATATTTTTTCTAAATAAGATAATTATTACCTTATTTAGTTACATGTATAATTTTTAAAAATAATCATTCTCTTCTATGATATACGAGTGAGTGCGATACGATTCGGATGCGAGAATACATTATTTTTTAAAATTGTAAGATACGATTCAGTAAGGATACACATATTTTAGGAGGTATACGCGTGTCCTTAAAGAGGGACAAACATATCCATCCTAAACTTAAAAAAAAAAAAAAAAACCCAGATACGTCACGTAGCATATCAGGTGCGAATCCGATACAAATCGCACACGCACACATATCTCCTGCGTATCTGATACTGTGTACAACAAAATCCGTACAACAAAAATTTTCTTCAATAAATTTTAATTTTTTTTTTTAAAATTATGTAATTAACATTGAGACAAGTATTCATTCAACACATTTAAAAATTAAAGGTATAAAGGAGAAATATATTTTCATTTTTATCGAGAATTTTCAAACAAACGTTCTCAACTTAAATTTTGATACAAGTGATTTTCCCTTGTATTGAAAAATATATCAACAAGCATTGTTTGCAAGAACAGTAGGGTGGAAAGTGGATTGCTAATTTACTAGGAGCTAGCTCAGATCATGAATAACAACACATTCTACGAGTAAAATTCGTAAGTTGAGGAATCTGCTACTATATTTCGTAGGCCCCCCACTGTTGATGCCACCATTATGAACAGTCCAAAAAATATACTTATCTGAAATTTGGCAAAAAGAAGTCAACAGTGTGGAGAAAAAAGTGACATATTAAAAAAAGAAATTAAGTAGGTGTGTAAATTTTATTTAATTTACCCAATTCATAATCCAGGAGGTGCTGAATCTGGGGGGTTTCATAATTTTCAGCCATATAATGCTAGGTAGCTGCAGCAGATCATATTCCCAAGTATAAAATATATATATATAGTGCTGATTGTAATTAATATATTGGAGATGAAAGTTATATGTACTGATAAAATAAAATACTAGATGAATTAGAAGAAGTGGCCTTACAAAGTAAGAAGTGGGAGCAAAGCCAAATCCACCAAAGAAACCAAGGAGATCACCAAAGAAAGGGAAAGTCACACCAACGAATAGAGTGAAAGCTGCAACATATATATATATTGTCATTAATTAATTAATTGTTAGTCTGATTAATGAAATTATATATTCTATGTTCAATTGATCAGACCAACAGATTCTCACCAACGTAAGCAGAACGAACAATAAGTCTGAGCGCAACTCCTCGTGAGATGCTCAATCTCTTCATCATGCTTCTCTCAAGTATATCAAATACGGGCATTGCGTAAACCTGCAAATCAATCCGGCTTTTTCAGTTAGTTCGGTCTACATGTTGATTTTCCATACAGAAGAAATGGAGTCCTAATTTAGGGGTGTTTGGTATAATGACTTTAATTGTCATTACTCAACTTTAAAAAGTAGTCACCGAAACACCACCTTAATAATTACCTGATAGCTTCCGATGACATGAATCACCACCATCAAATTAGCAGCAGCAATGAGCCAAGCAGGCCTCTCGAGTGCTACCAGGACGTTGTCAGCAACGTCCTGTCCAAAGGCCCAGTAGCCAATTAATGCCACTGGGAAATAGCATATTGCATTGATGAAATAGGCCAAGACGGCGCCTTTCCACATCGGCACTCTTGAGGGCTTCTCAGGAGTGGATGGAATGGTGGCCTGAATTTCGAGGGCCACAGCGTGACCAGCATAGGCGAAAGTGACCTCCCCCAACGCGTTGAAAACACGAAACATTGTGTCGATTCCACTCGTTCTCTTGTACGCGTAGCTCACGTTTGGTGCCCTTCCCTTGCTCAGGCTACCCACCCATGCTATAGTTGAGTAGCTGCAACCATAGTAGTTATCAGTATGCTGCCCCGGGATGATGAATTCAAGAAAATTTATAAAGAGATGAAATGCATGTTTGTTATGTATAAGTACGTGAAATATTTTAGTTTTGGGGTTTAACTGCGTGCCGGAATAAATAAGGTCGGTTGATTCAATAGATGAAAGTTAGAGTTGTTACACTGAACGATTATAGCTGAACAATTCGGTATAAATAACTTCTCATTCTAAATAAACATATATACATTTGAGTTAAATGGTACACCTAATACATACAAAATTTTAAAATATTATCTCTGTTCATTAAATTTGTGCGTAATTGTGCCTGCATGAATTTTTTTATTAAATATATAGTCCATGTGGCCCTGTGAATTAAGTAATTAATAGATCTAACTCACAACCCCTACTCTCCTAAATTAAGCAATTTGCCTCCTCCATATTTCCTTAACAATATATATAGTCCATGTGGCCCTATGAATTAAGGTTGAACCTTTTTATCAAATGTCCCCTCAAATATTAATTAGATCTACTTCAAAAGGAAAGGTCAAAAGTACCCCTGAAATAGTTTGTAGCCCCACCATCCACCCTTTGATGAATGATTACCACTAGAAGAAATGATTACCAAAGTGACATGATTGCAGCTGCCAAGGAGACGCCGGCGACGGAGTTGAAGTCAGGCACCTGCGACAGGAAAAAATGGAGCCCTCCAAAGATGCAAATCCAATAAGATTGCCTGATGGGGGTGCAATTGGTGCACACAATTTCTGTGAACTTTTTCAGGCACTTCCCTCCAGTTACCATGTATACGATATCGCAACCAACCTGTACAATTAGCTGCTGCGGTAGCACTATCCACGGCCCCAGTTTCGGCCCGAACGCGTGCCGGCCCAAGTCATAGTACCGGTCGAACCGGACCCCCGGAACGCATTCATGGAGCTGCGTCATTTGCCACATCGTGTGGAGGGTCACCAGCCATGAAACTATCATCACTAACGTCCCAGGCCCCCTGTGTATTTTTTATTTCAATTTTAATCACAATTTTCTTAATAGTAGTAAAAATCAAACGTTCGATAATGTTGTAAATTTCCTATTTTTCAATTTTTCATTTCGTCCAATTTTTATATATTTTTTTAAATCGTATGCCAAAAAAAACGAAAAATATATCAACTAAAGAATCTCAATTTTTTGTGACAAAATTTTTCAAAGTAATTAATGATCTTAGTAGTGGAAAAAGATATATATATATATATATATATAATAAAGGGACAATATATTGTACGTACCATCCTAAATAAGCCATGGCGTATGGTAAGCTGAGGACGCCGGCGCCGACCATGGCGGTGACGGTGTGAAAGGTGGAGTACCACCATTTTGCCTGACGGCGGGGTCCATTTTCATCTGATGGAATTTCCTGTAACGAGAGTGAATAAAATTTGTAATTGATTAAACAACAAAGAATAATAATTAAGTAATTAATTAAGAAATGGAGAAGGATTATGAGGTAAAAAGTATCTGACTTTGGGTTGTGGGGGAGAAGATAACACCATTATGGCAACGAGAGAGCAGTCGGCACAAACCAAGAATGCAGGTGTTCGATGCTTATCGTCATGTCATTTATAGCACTCTCACTCTTATCACTTATAATTGTTAGTGTGTGTTTACTTATCTGTCAGAATAGTATAAATATTATTAATTTAATTATATAATAAAAAAAAATTAGATAATACTTATTATTTAATTAGATAAATCTGCATTACACTTATTTATTTAATTTGTCCATTTTAATCAGATACAAATTAATATATAAGAGGATTTAAACCGAATAACAGAAATTACTCGATTTTATTAACCTTCAAAATAAACACTTATAAAAATATGCTTTTCTACAGTACATCTATATCCCACGAAATAAACACACCTCAATTAGGCTAATAAAAAAGTTGGCAGACATTATGACGCTTTAATTCTCTATTTCCCAAAGTTGACAGATATTATGACGCTTTAATTCTATTTCTCACCTTTACTTTCCCAATTAATAGAGAGCGAATTTTTTTAAAAACTCATTTAAGTTGAATGTACTCCCTCAATTTTACGGGAGTTTGTATATATTTTTATTCAAATTTTCTCATTATTAAAAAAAAGAATATTTATATATTGGTTTAAAAAAAAATGACTATATTTATAAATTTTTTCATAATATTTATATAGAAGTGTAATTCTTTCGTGCACAAAAACATATTTCTTTTTCTGCACAGAATAAACTCCCAGTCAACCTTATATCTCTCATCTCCAATTCGTTCCTAAAGGAAATCGAACCCGGGTCACTCACTCAAGTGAAGAACCCGGTGACCAGGTGAGCTAGCCCACCTGGTTAATTTTATTATTATTATTATTATTATTTTTTAAATATTTTTCTTAGATACCTTTAATACATCGACCAATTATAGCAGATTAGCAACTAAAGTGTTATTTTCAAATTCCTTATGGATGTTTTCAAATTGATTTATGAAAATGTGGAGAAAAGTGAATAGTTTATGAATATAAAGTCAATCGGTATCCCCGATATCGACTGGTAACATGTAAATGTTCACTTTGACTTAAATTATCGGCTTTGTGACACGCGCCCAGTTGGTTCTGGTAGAACCGACTGGAGGGACAAAATACCAGACCATTTCAACAATCAAATGAGTTTCTCTTTGGGCAGGGTGGAGTCAACCCTATGAGGTTCGGAAATCAGCACCAAGTCGGTGGCGGCGATCGATCATGGAGATCAACGAGTCCTCATCGAGTGAGTTCTACAATGAACACTCTCATATTCGTATTTACATGTATGATTTGGCTAACAGAAAATTAAGCACAATAATTTAATTTAATTTAATATATATTAAAATATAATATAAGGTTGGATATATTAAAAATAAATATTAATTTAAACAATACAATTTGAAACAGTCCACTGATTATATTCAATAAATATTTTCATATTCAGTCACACTCTCTTTTAATTTCAAACAAAGACACATGTTGCCCTATACTTGATTCCACTCTCCCACGTTCGACTCCACGCTGGCCAAGGAGAACCCATGTGAAAGAGGATAGATTGATAGTGGTTTGCCATATTTCCTTCCAGTCAGTTCTGGTATTACTGACTGGAGCACATTTCACGAAAGCCACTTTAAGTCAATAGGCATATGTACACGTCACCAGTCGGTATCAGGACACCGACTGGCTTTATATTCATAAACATTTCACTTTTTATCCTACTTTGATAAACTAATTTAGAAACATTCCTAATTAAATAAATTTACCATATGTATGTATATATTTTCAATTTTTGTCTCATTAATTCTCAAAATTTGATTATATTAACTCCCTATAGTCAATCAACAATAATAAAAAATTATTTTAAAAGTTAACACAATGAAATTCAAATTAAAAAATGGGAGTTTCTAATAAAAAACAAATTTACCAGAGTAATTTTTTTTTCCAAAAAAGAATATATTTCCACGCTCCAAAATATATCGCAGTGTGTACCTTAAATCAAATATCCTCGATCACTATATATGCAGTTATGAATTCAAGTAAGAAAATAATATACTCTCGTGCCTACCACTTGAGCTATTCCTTGACCCACCTTTACTTTTTCAACCAAAGTAATGTTGCATCAACTAATTAAAGCTTACATTTTCTTTTTTCTTTGTGGATATAATAATAAAACGACTCCAAAAAGATAGTAGGATATTGGGTACTACTTTGGCCACCTACCAACAAAAGAAGTAGAGAAAAAGAGTAAGGGCATTTTTGAGCTTCACTCGCCCTCAAAACCACATATATAATATTAATTCATCAACTTGAAACTTATTAATTAGGAAATTAGATAACTTGATTTGTGCTAATCCACATAAGATTATAAGCAATGATTATATCCCCACTAGTAGTAGCTCAACATTGACTTATGACATATTCAATTATCTCCGTCTCAACTCTTTCTTCTCATTTTAATATATCTTTCATCATAAAAAATAATAAATGTGAAAAAATATCCCGGGACAGAGAGTATAAAATTCAATTTCATCCCACTATTTTAAAATTTTCCGCAAAAGAATCTTAAAATTTTAGGATATATATTGGCTTATAATTTTGTAACTGTTTCGAGTTTAACCCTTTTAATTTTTTGCCGAAGTCCTTTTACTCCCCTTAACTTTGTACTTTTTAAAAATATATATATATATACACACTTTTTATTATAAAAGTAATACCCAATATTGGCAATCGCATATAATACAACATTTTAATAGAAAGTGCATCACTTTTTAAAAATCCCTTCAAAAGTATTAAACTGATATTTAACTTCAAAATGTATTTATCTTTGAAGGGATGAAAAAACATTAGTTACAAAATATCCCTTCAATCAAACAGTATCAGTTGAGTTAATATATTAATTTCACTCTTTTTTAATATCGGCAAAAAACAAAAATGTTAGGTGTACAATATTCTTGTTTTAATTGAAACAAGAAAATTTGAATCAAAATTGAACATGCGTCTATAATTATTCAAACTTTTTAGCTTTACTTCATCCAAATTTCAAATCGTGCTACAACATAATTAATAACCCTGATCATGAAATTGAATATCTAAACAAAATTACTATCACATTTGTTTTCCAACAATAAACACAGGATGTCATGGACGTGGATATATGCCTGAACTGAAGCACATTTTACGCGTAGAATTCATAAGTTGATGAATCAACGATGATATTCCGCAATCCACTTATGCTTGACGCAAACATGATGAACACTCCAACAACTATGCATCCCTAGAATTCCCAGACAAGTTATAATTAGTATATATAACTAACACTTTATAAACTGCAAAGTATGTTTATTGTGAATCGATTTCTGTTTTACCCAATTAATTGCCCATGAGCAGCTGAACTTGTGTGGTTTCTTGATTTTGAGCCAAATTATGCTGGGCAACTGCGCGCAGGATTAACATTCAGAAATTAAAGTATAATTAATTAAGGTGATATATAATTATAATATTATTACATATATTGTAATTAATTAAAGGAAAACATATATAAATAAGGGCTTACTATGTAAGAAGTTGAGGCAAAGCCAAAACCACCGAAGAAACCCAAAAGGTCACCGAAGAAAGGGAAAGTCACACCAAGGAATAGAGTCAAAGCTGAACAAATATTATATATTTATTATGTCATTAATTAATGTAAATAACAATTAATATATTTTCGTAATTACCAATGGCCATTTTGTTTAAGTTAAGAAAAAAGATTGATCATTGCATGCAGCTTTTTCAAAAGAATGAAATGGAATAATAATAATTTTTGAAAATCACCCAATCAATATATATATATAAAATAAATTATTACCAACATAAGCAGAACGAACAATGATTCTGAGACCTAGTCCAGATGGTACATTCAATTTTGTAATCATCGTTTTCTCCACAATCTCAAACACGGGCATAGCATAAACCTGTTACACTAAGATGACACGTACTTCAGAAAAAATAAATAAAAAATCATATCTATATAATTATTTGATTTTATATTTTTTAATTATTTTATATTTATAGTGTAGATGAACAAAATGTGCAAGATAAAAATATAATAATAAATTAATTATATATATTAATACACCACATCGACATTGGTAGCTAATAATCGAATATTCAAATTGGATACCTGATAGCTTCCGATGACATGGATAAAAACCATAAAATTAGCGGCAGCGATGAGCCACGGCGGCTTATCAAGGGCGACGAGCACGTTGTCAGCCACATCTTGTCCGAAAGCCCAGTAGCCCACGAGGGCCACCGGAAAGTAGCAGATAGCGTTGACGAAATAAGCCCAGACGGCGCCTCTCCACATCGGAATCCTCGACGGCTTCTCGGAGGTCGAGGGAATGGTGGCCTGAATTTCTAAAACCACGGCGTGGCCGGCGTAAGCCGACGTGATTTGGCCCAGCGCATTGAACACTCGGAACATGTAGTCGACCCGACTTGTTTTCTTGTACCCGTAGCTCACGCTTGGGACCCTGCCCCGGCTCAGGCTGCCCACCCACGCTATGCTTGAGTAGCTGCCATGCCATCACTTACTTACGATTTACGATTCATAAAATTAAAGTACTGGATTTTTAACCAAATTAAATCACCATTTCAAAACAATATTATATATATTGCACGTCAATAATTTGTCTACTGCTTAATTATAATTTTAAAATATTAATATTTTCAATTTAATTTATAATTCAGTTGAAAATCAACAGAAACTTGAAAACAACACAATTAATGCCCAATTAATTTTAGCTCCATTATTTGTCCACTGTTCAGTTTGTCAAAATCCAGTCCTCACTTGACGATAATTTTGAGGTCAACTTAGGATAAAAGTTTGAATATTTGGTCTACATCTAAATTGATAAATTAATTAATATTTTTTGGGATGCTTTCGCTCGTTTAAACTGTCGGGTGACTATTTTAATGTGGTGTTTTTAGTTACTAGTATCCAAAAGTATTGGTTTTTTTTTTTTAAAAAAAAAATCAAATTAAACCAATTAAAAGGTTGTGATTTATCTGGTAATTACAAGTTGATGATGAAATTAATTTTGTGTGTTTAATTAAAAAATATAATTAACAAGAAGAATTAATGCTAATAAATTGTTAAATATATATAATATATATATACCTCAAGGACATGATAGCTGCAGCGAATGAAACAGCGGAGATAGAATGTAAATCTGGGAGCTGGGATAGGAAGAAATGGAGACTTCCAAATATGCCAATCCAGTAAGACTGCTTGATTGGCTTGCAATTGGTACTGCATACTAATTCAAAGAATTTTTTCAGGCACTTCCCTCCTGTCACCATGTACACAATATCGCCACCAACTTGTACGATCAATTGCTGAGGAAGGACTATCCAGCCACCGAGCTTATGCCCGAACACGTGTCGCCCGAGGTCATAGTATCGATCGAAACGAACACCGGGGACGCATTCATGGAGCTGTATCATCTGCCACATTGTGTTCATTGTGATGCACCAAGTTATTACCATCACTAGGGTTCCGGGGCCCCTATGTCACACAAACACACTCATGTCATCACAATTGCCATACCCAATATTTTGGCATGTGTACTTACCATACCCAAATTGCACGAAACTAATTAGGGTGAATTAGTTTCACAAGGGCAGTTACCAAGGGATAAATTTTTAGTTTTATTACATAGAGGCTGTGCAATTTTTAGAATCATTCTGAGTCTCCTTGTAAGTGTTCATTTTTTTATAATTTTTATACACCTATTTCTCTTTGCAATTTGAAAGAAAAAGTGTGTCTTTCTTTATATTTTTCTCGTTTCAATACATCAAATTTATATTACATATATATATACTGATATTATTATTTATACATTCACTGGTAATAGCATTACATACTATGATATTAGTGAATGCATATAACAGTGTTAATAATTGCATATTATGATACTCTCTCTGTTCACCAATCTTATTTTCATATAATTTTTCTTTTAGGTCGTCCGTCAATCTTATTTTCTTTATTTTTTTAAAAATAAACTATTTTTACATATAAAAGCTAGAGCCCACAATATTCTTGTTTTTCTCTTATTTTATCATGTTTTTTAATATAATATTAATTTTTATTAATAAATACTAAACTCAAAAGAAATATAACTAATTTCCTAAACGAAGAGGGAGTATCAATTTCATTATATTATGAAATGGGTTCACACGATACCTGAAAAACATAGTTTTTTTTTTTTTTTTTGGTTATAACATCAGGATATCTTGATATGTCAGCGTCTATCAATTTTTAAAAGCCAATATATGATACACTTCAATTAATGTATTTGATATTACCAGCCATACATGCACTCACCAAGAAGGGCATATTAGTTTTTTTCGTTTCAGAATAATAGCAGAAATAAGAAATATTTTACTGGCTAGTACATAAATGAAATAAATAAATACCAGCCCAAGTAAGCCATGGCGTAAGGCAAGCTGAGAACTCCGGCACCAATCATGGCGGTGACGGTGTGGAAAGTGGAGTACCACCATTTTGCCTCTCGACAACCACCCTTTTCACTGCTTATTTTCTGACCATCCCATGGCACTTCCTGTCAAATATAATTAAACTTTTATTAATAATTATATTCTGCTAAAAACAGATAATTAATTAAAATATATGACTGGACCAGAAATTGTGTCATACCCTTGGCTGTGCGGGAGAATTAGCTGAGACCATTTCATCAACCACTTGCCCCCGAGTGTAAGTATACACATTCACAATAACCACATACTTATAGTACTGCACACCACATCTCATATTTAATTAGCTATATATAGGGATCGATGATAATGGGTAGGGCATCGCGGCTACTATCTAAAAATCCATGCCTATCCCCCGTCTCTGTCTAGCCATCCCGTTCTACCCCATGTCCCACTGTGGGGTAGAATATTACGCCCCATGCCGCTTGTCTCGTACCGTCCTGCCCTTATATATATTAGACTATAATATATATTTAATTAGACAAGTAAAAAATTATTTTAAAATAAAAATAATATAATAAATTTATCAAAATATATTTAATAAAAATTATTTTAGATTAGAATTATGATAAATAAATAACATAATTTTAAATTTATTTGATATATTATAAATATAGGATATTATATTTATTTTATATATTATAAAATATTATATATTTATTTAATATATATTATAGGATGGGTGGTACAGTAAAAATGCAAATACATGTCTACCCTACCCATTTTCAAGATAGGATGGGGCGCCGCACTGCCCCAAATAAAGCAGATCGGCGAGGTAGCAATGAGACGGTCATTTCAATCCCTAATTATTAGCTAAGAGTTCATCATTTATTTCCAAAATGCCATTATAAGAAATCAGTCTATCAATGGCAGTGTCTCTTGTAGTACCTCATCCAAATATGATGATAAACCATGCACGGGGCATTCGAAAAACACATGGGTCACCGATAGCATGAGCAGGAGACACATGTACTACGTCAAAAAATCGTCATCATGGGATGAAACCACAAGGTCTCGTTACAAATAAAATCACAAAATTTTTACCTAGATATCTCTTGTAATGTGAAATTAATTTTTCAATTGTTAATATTATGTATATATATATATGTATGTATAAGAATGACATTATATGTAATTAATCTAAAATTTTAAGTAGTAGACAAAAATCTCAATTAATTGTTTTTGCAATTTCAGCCAATTCGTTCCTACTTAAAAATAATTTGTTACCTATTCTGTAATGAATACTTATGTATTTTATTTATGAGACTAAATAGTCAATCCCCCTGGCTAATACAGGTTCCTGCCAAAATATGAATGTTTTGGTAGGAATAATCTCGTGTTAGGGGAATTGACTATTTAGTCCCATAAACAAAACACACACCCTTATTGTATTGTTGTATTTAATAATATACATAATTAATCTTCATTTACGACTAGGAACGAACCTTCAGAATGGTTGAAATTGATTTTATTGTTAGAAGTTTATTCGGTATTGTCGTATTTAATAATATACATAATTAATTAACCTTCGGAATGGTTGAAATTGATTTTATTATGATCGATGAACTTCTAACATGTAAATAGAATTTGAAAAATTGGATAACAAAGAAATATCATATACATGCATAACATGATCAGTGTACATGTGAGGAGCTAGCCTGTGTTAAAAGTAGCAGTACAAAGATAAAAGGGTGATATTTTGGTGGAATAAAGGTGAGCATTAACCTCTCTTAATTTTATTCGCAAAATCTTTACCTTTTCTAACAACTAATAATTTAAGATTACATCATCAAAAGCTAATATTTGTAAATGAATATTTTCGTGTAAAATAATGCAGAGGGTAGTGGATATTTGATGAAATGCACTAGCTGCACCAAGTTGACTTATAAGCAGATTCTTTTACTTAAAACCTAAAACACTTAAACTTCAAGTTGTAAGTGAGAGGATTGCCTTAAAATTCATGTTGTAATTAAGTGAGAGAATTGCTAGCTGGTTTATAAGTCCATCTAAGACCACGCTCACTATCAAAGTGTGATACCTTAATATCTTTCCTCACGTGAGAGATTCATCAGGCTCGATACGTGTTTTCACAGGTAGATCCATACATCGAGTAGAAAGGTGACTCTGTTACCATGTATAAAAGTCTAACTCAATACTTAAAACCCAGATTGTAAATGAGAGAATTATCCAGATCTTATAAATCCACCCAAGATCATACTCACTACTAATATGAGATATCTTAATATATATATATTTTGTATATGTTGATGAAGAATATATCCTCCATGCAACTAGGAAAGACTATAGCCTTTTTGAGGTATCATTTTTACATCAAAACCATACATTATTCATTACCTAACTTGTTATAAGTAGGTTTCGGACATTCGTTGGTACAAGTATCATAAACATATATACCAAAATACCTATATTCTGAAGTGTTTATAGTACCTATACACATACTTTTTCTTTTTGGTAAAGGAAAGTTTATTTAACCAAAGGGTACACTAACAATTAAGAATCGGATAGTTACAAAGAGGGATAATTTTTTTAGTTTTATTACAAATTAAAATGAGTAAGTATGCAATTTTTAGAATATTTGCACACTCATTCTGAGTGTGCTTTTGGGTGTGAACTTTTTATAATTTTGGCACACTTGCTTCTCTTTACAATTTAAAGGAAAAATGTGTCCCTCTTTGCTTTTTTTCCCTTCAAAATAATATTCGCGATTTAACAAAGAAAATTTACAGCAATCTAAAATCTTAACAGAAAATCAATTCCAAAGTCATAATTTAGTGTCCTCAACTTTATCTACTGCAAAATCAATACTACTGAAGATCTTCTCATTCATTCCTTTTCATCTCCATGCCACACAAAGCAAAAAAGTAATAGCAATATTTTTTCCAAGTTTACCCCTCAATGTACGATTTTGAGCAATAAGATTAGATAAAATGATAAGAGTGTAAAATAGTGGAGATCTCAAACCAATTAGAGCATTTCATCCATACCTTATAAGAGACGTGGCATTCAAAGAAAAACATCTTGCAATTTCTTCATGATTTCCTCATAAAGTTCACCTTGGATCGATTTTCAAATCAGGAATTAATGTTTCTTCTTAAAAGATTTGATTTTATCGGCAATCTATTCCAAAGCATCCTCCAAGCATGATCGATGACTTTCAAAGAGACAAAACTTTTCCTAATTAAGTTAAATCCAAGCCCTTTCTCCATATCAATTGTCGCGATTTTATTAGTGGTTAATTAGAAGGTCATATACATGCATCCTTCGTACAAAAATTGTCCTCGGTCGATCCAGTCCATCTCTAAGAATTACTGACACATTTCCTCACTTGAAACTTGTTGATAAAGAAAATTAAAACGTTATATTGTTCCATATCACGATCACGTGATTCCCTCCTCTATCTCAACTTCCACGACCAATCACCCTCCTCACTCCCCTACTTCCCCTACCAGAAAACTCATATTTAATCTAAGTTGAACAGACGAGAAAATTTCAGCTATAGTGATTCTCCCCCGTCCATACTTGGTCCCAAAACTTCGTGCCTCTTCCATCTCCTATCACTCTCAAGTTGAACCAAACCCCTTCCCCCAAATGAGAACTTTACCACATCCCTTCACCAACCCGACCATCGACTTTACCTCCTCTAGCTTCAAACGCCAACTCGAATACCCTCCCGTCTCCACACCTAAATTCCACTATTTTTATCCACAAATTATTCTTTTTATTCAAATATCTCTAAGCCCATTTTCTTAACAATGCTTTGTTAAACAATTTCAAATCCCTTACGTAAGACCCCCATGATTTTTTTATTTGCAAATTGTTCTCCATTCGATCCACACTACCTTTATAACACTCCACCTTCCCCTTACCCCCAAATAAAAAGTTGGATTGCAAGCTCTCAATTTCAAATAAAGGTTTTTTAGTGATTTTATATATAAAGGTAGTATAAAGGTAGAGATGATAGAATCGAGTTCAACAGGGTAATTCTAGCGTCTAATGATACACATACCTATATTGTCGAGTCAAGGATTTGTATTTTTATTTAACCTTTTAAAAATGAGTACTATATAACTTTTTTATGAAATTTAGCACATGAAATGTGATATTTTCTATTTTTGTGATACTTTTCAAATTTAAGTATCACATAACATATAGAATGTTGAATTATCATAATGACTACAATATAAAATGTTAATTACTAAAAGTAAAAATAATATTACAAAATAAATAATAGTAATAGTTCTTCACTTCTTTTCTTTATCTTCTTCCCACGAATAATGTCTTCTTTTTATCATTTTCCCACAAACAATTATTTTATTTTATCATTTTTCATGAACAATTATTTAAAATAATTTAAGGGGATCTCTTTTCCCTCAAAACAAATACGCATGAATAATGCTCTCGATATGGCACGATAATTTCAAAGGTGAAACAATTAATTCTCTTGATCACGAGCAACGCCACAAGGTCAAGAGCTTGGGCAAACTAAAATTGACATTGAACTAGGCCGCACTCTTAGAAGTATGAATGAATGCACAATGCTTAAAGAACCATAAAGCTTTCAATGTGCTAAAATGCAAGGTATGATCGAGGTCCTATTCATAGCTTGAATCCATGATAATGGGGCTTGATCATCTTCATAGCTATCCATCAGAGACATATATATTAGGTGTCTAATTGATGTAATCGACCCACGATTGCAGCTCATCTGCTACCTAATTTGACTTTGTATCTGGTCACTAGATTGTCCAGATTCAAGTCCAAGTTCACCGACGACTCTTTTTTAAGTTTAGATTCAATCACTATTTCTCACCCACTAAAATTCAATTTTGAGAATATAAATGCTCCCATTTTATTTACTCCGCTAGAATATATTTATATCTATTAATTATCCAGAAATTAATTTCAATACCTTTATTTAATTGGTTAAAAGTGTGTCTCACACAACCACAAATACTCAATAAATTATATTTTGTTTAAATTTACACCAATTTTTCAATATAAAAGTACATGTCTCATATATGAACTGTTTATACAAGTTTCTGTGATAATGTTTTGATAAAAAATTATCTTCAAACCAACCTTATATCTCCCGTAGTTTGTTTCTAAAGAGAATCAAACCCAGATCACTCATTCCAGTGAAAAGTCAGATGAGCTAATCCACATGGTTACTTAACCATATATAGTGACTTATATATAATGTTAGAATTAAATCTTTTAGGGATTATTAAAACATAACATACATTTTGGGAATTACGAAAATGTAACATATAGGGATTATTAGAGTATAACAAATCCTCTTTTAAATTGTGTCAGTTTCCGTTGCACTTTGATTTCTATTTTTACTCCATGTAATGTAATTCTCTTTTTTATTTAATTGGTCGTTGTCCCTTCAAGGGGCAAAACCTATTTAAAAAGCGTGAAGGGACAAAAGTAAGGATTTAAAAAAATCGGAAGGACAAAGATGAAAGTTAAAAAAAAAAAAATTATAAAAATGATGAGCAACGTGAGGAATCAAAGTTGAGGGCAAAAAGAGGGAGTAAAGTATAATAAAATAAATAAAAGTGCAAAATGTGTTTCTTTCTAATAAAAGAACCAGTTTCTTGAAAGTGAAGCTTATATTTGAGCATTAAGTCAATTTTAGAGAATATGAAAAAGTAGAAAACTTGGAAAAGGCTTTGAATTTTTTATTTATATTTCACTTTAGTAGAAAACTTGGGAAAGGCTTTGATTTTTTTTATTTATATTTCTTTTTTTTTTCCTCTTTTTGAGACCAAATGAAGGCAAAGTATTGTATAGACAATTTTTATAATAAATCTTATAATAAATTACTATTTATTATTAATTTTATGGGCTTATTTTTGTGAGATAAAACTTAATTTTAGGACTTAATTTTTTGGATTTATTGAAAAAATTATTCATATATAAATCATTTTTACACAAACTTTACTCTTATGTCAGTGTCTTATGGTTGGATAGTCCAGTAAAGTGCACTCATTTTTATCATGAAAAAAAATTAAACCTTTATATCAGTACTCTCTCCATCCTAAAATTACTTTCATAGTTATCCTGGACACATAAATTAAGGAAAAATGATTGTTTGAGTGTAAAGTTAAATAATAAAATAAGAAAAAATACATTTTA
The DNA here is from genome assembly GCA_026898435.1 of Prunella vulgaris. NCBI lineage: Eukaryota > Viridiplantae > Streptophyta > Magnoliopsida > Lamiales > Lamiaceae > Prunella > Prunella vulgaris. The sequence continues at coordinate 61,713 of JAPKLY010000227.1, forward strand.
TTGACTTTTATGAGAGTAAAATATTTTCTTTTTAGGTGTGAAAAAATAGAGTTGTGAGTTGTGACGTCCAAATAAGACAAGTGTGAAAGTAGAGGTGGAACGAAAGGAGGTTATTTAATTACATAATATATCTTAATTCACAAATTAAATTTTTATATGCACTCGAGTGCATAACATGATTTTAACCTCAATTTTAATTTTTTATAATTGATAATTTCTTGAGGTATTATTTTTTTATATTTTAGAGTATTACTATTATTTTTTGGAGGTATTATTTATTATGTTTGGGTATTTTTCTCAAAATCCAAAATACATACAGTGCATTTGAATACACATAAGAATTACTTAATATTATTTCTTATAGAATAAAATCTTGCAAAATTATTTTAGGTAAAAAAGTAGGATAATTAATTACTAAACTAATATGTCTGCAACTTTTTTACTTGAAAACAATAGGAGAGAAGAAGAAAAATGCATACATTGATACAAGGTAAAAATTTATGTGAAACTACCACACGGATCTCATTTATAATATTACATTAATTTATGAGTTAATGAAGCTCAGCCAATCACAATTTTAATGGTAAGTATAATTTATATATTAATTTAAAATTTTATATCAGGTGTAAAATCGACTCATACATGCAGATTCTCTTGTTTAAAGGGATTTTGTTTGAGCAAGGGAATACTTACACGAACCTAATTGAATTATTGAACATTAATTGTCTAACTAATTGGATTGGTATGAAAATTGATGGAAAATTAGTGGTGCAATCATTGCAATTTTGTACCTAAAATTAAAATTCTATTATTTGTGTAGTGTTGTTTGCTAAGAAAATTTAACCATGATTTACTTATAAAAAATTATGAATAACAGTGCAGTATGGTTAATTATTGACGATGGCTGGTGGATGTGCCTCAAATATTAATTTCAAATCCGTTGTATGAAATATTCTTGATTATATCAAGATTGTTTATTAATATTATTCTTGTATTAAAGGCATTTTTATGTAATAAGAGTCATATCTCATTTGTTCTAGAAAATTCACATTATTATAGAGTTACATAGTTTACATTTAATTTGTGATTGCCTTAAATATTTACTTCCGCTATTGCAACTATTAAATTATTTGGTCATCTTGGTTCATTTCTACAAAATTTGTAATTCTTTATGTAAATTTTGTTTTTCTTTTCTACAATCTTAATTTTTATTCAAAACCATATCTTTTCTTGTCCATATTATAAAAACATAGATATTTAAAAGAATTTCTAAACAAAGTCACTCCCGAAAAGCTTTTGCAAAATTTGGGATGTGACAGAGTGGTATCAAAGCTTTAAAACATACTTTGAAAATTGTTTTTAAAATCTCTTGAACTTTTCTTAGTAAACTTTAGTAAAAACATTCATTTGAAAAACTTTTCCTAAAATCCTTTCTTTGAAAAATCCTTCATAAACTTTTGAAACAGAGTATGGTTAAACAGTACGGTTCATTTATTGATGATTTTTGACAGAATATGGATAAAAATACGAAGAGTCACTTGATATTGGTTCAAAAAAATAGTTATATTTACAAATTGATTCATAATTTCTGTACAGAAGTATAATTTTTTTCTGCATAAAAACATATTTTTTTCTGCGCATAACCCATTTATAATTAGTTTTAATTTTGTTGACCATTTTGTAATTTTTCCAAATATGAAACCGAAAATGATTTTATATATGATCCTCAAATATTAGGCGAAGAATGTGGACTATTAAAATTTAAAGGCCAGTTTACAACAAGCCTGGAGAAATGGGGAAAATTACCCAGGGGTTTAACTTCTTTGTGCTGATAAAATTACTATACTGATTTATAAATATATCTAGATTAATCGTATGTAGTTAATTGAATAATAAGTAATAGAAAATGAGTAAATGACCTTTTAGTTTAGTAAACTTGTATTTATGTATTCGCATGTAAAAAATATTCAAAAAACAATCTAGATTTTGTTTTGTTATCCTTGAAGAAGACATTAGAATAAGATTTCATAAATAAAGCACAATTTACTCTTTCTTTTGGCAAAAAAAAAAAAAAAAGGTGAGTTTCACTAAAAGATGCTCCCCTCTCTTTTGAATACGTAATGTTATTTTCGTGTATTCACTGTATCAGTTCTTCAACCATCTTTAATGGAGTATCCTTGGAAATTTTAATGTACTTTAATTTTTGTAAGTTTTAGACTATTTTTTTTACATAAAATCTTGGGCGCACCCAAGTGTATAGGATTGAGATTTAGACTCAATTTTAATTTTAATTTTGACTGGTCCAGTTTCGAGTATGGACTGATCAAAATTGATTTTAAAATTAAGGCACAATTAAGGGTGCATGGTATGCACCCAAGACACACTCATTTTTTTTCAATTATTGTAAACTAGTACATAACCCCGCAGATATGCGGGATTAGAAAAAACTATATGTTAATTTGAAATTAATTTAAAATTTAATTTTTTTAATTTAAATGTGTAATGGGTGGAATTTACCGAGATCTACGGATGGTAGTTAGTATTTTAAAAAACATAGAGGGATAAAATAGATGGAAAAATTAGTGAATTAAAAAGAGGATGGATAACCGACAACGGTTATTTATATTTTATTTTAAAAAAATATAATTTTATGAGAAAATTAGAAAGATGCGTAGAAAGTGTTGTATAAAGCCACATAGGATACGCGTGATTCAGAAATAGATGATAGGGGATTTTAAACCACTTTAACTTTTGTAGGTTTTAGCGTTCATCTGTCTTTTCGAATTAAGAGTTCTTATTTTCTTTTAAGTTGGGAGCCTTTCATTTCTCTAACGAGTTTAAAATTTTGATTACTCTCCTGATTGCATATTGAGAGTGGTGAATCGGCAAGGAAAATAGTAAAAATACAATCAAGACAAATTTTATTTCCAATACAACAATAAATTTCAACATTGCATTAAGGCAACATAGTGATTATATAATTTATCTTATTCATTAAAAAAAATTAATAATTTGAATCATTTTATTAGGATGTCTGGATTTTTAAAAAAAATATTCATTCCGTTGAGACTCCAATTATTGAGGACGATCTTATTTGTCATTTTTGTTTCAATATTTCTTAATTGAGTAAGTCCTGTGTGAAATCGTCTCATAACATGAAACCACCATAAAATACATTGCTTATTAGTTAAAAAGGTATCAATTTTAAAAAATAATAATTTTTTTATTAAAAGTCACTATTAGTTTTCTCAATATATATTTTCACATTTAATTATAAACCAAGATGATCTTTTGGTTGTCAGTCTTATATGATGAGACAGTGTTAACATACTCTTTTTTCTTCTCAATTTATTATTTTTTTCTTACCAAAATTTAAATAAAGGTATGGGCCGATATGAGATGGGCCAGAAAACTAAAGCCCAAAAATGTGTGGATCCGCGGAAACCCAATCACCGATCCGGGTCAGCTCAGAACTCGACTCGCCAAACAATCCATCAGAAATCTTAATTGAGAAGGAAAATGGATCAACGACGCGGTTGAATGAGGTGAGAGAGAAGGCAGCGCAAACGAAAATGACCCGAAATCAGTAATCAATAAAATACGACTCCTGCTCTTATTTTTGCACCACATAATTCGGCAAGTCTTTCTTCAAATTAGTTACACAACTACTACAATAATTTTCATTATTCGTGGTTCCGCTCTATTGCACTGCTTCAACTGTAGCTCTAAAACCCATATCACGATGATATTGATATTAGCAGTATTTCGATAAAAGGGTCTCGGATTTGAGGTGGGTTTTTCGACTTCTTGAATTGCGAGTTTTTCCCCTTCTTTTCTGGGTACTGGGGTACAAGAATTATTGGATTCTGATCGTTTTGAGGGTATCCGCAATTTTCATTTTAGGGGAAATTCTTTTGTGGGACTGTGTAAAATTGTATCAATTATTTAAAGAAGATGATGATCAGTTATCCAGGTCTTTCGAAGTTGAAAACCAAGCCGGTAATTCTAATCTTTCCTCCGTCTCTTTCAATTTTTATGTCATATTGTGCATTTTGAGTTCACTTAGTTGGTATTGATGTGTGTGGGCGGGCAGAATTTTGCTCATATATATATTTGTGTTGAGGCCACCAAATGCTGTATCGGGTTAAGTACGTTGTATTTTTACATTTATTAGTGTTGTTTTGATGTAGAGGATGGTGATGGTTATACATTTATGCTTATGGATCATTCACATTGTGATCCCTAAATCTTAATAGCAGCTATTGCATTGTGAATGAACATACTTGGTTATTCAGAATAACATTGAGAATATCATCCCAGAAACTAGTGCAGAATTTTTGAGATTCTTTTCGAACATAATGATTTGAAGCACTTATTTTGCCTGATTTTACTGAGTTGAGTTTGTTTTCAAACTTCAAAGTTGAAAAACAATTATCTCTAGGATTTTTCGGTTTTCTTGTAGCCATCCATGAGTTAGTGACTGTTTTTACATGTTGCAATTGCTAGGTTGTATATCAACATGTGGCTTTGGCTAGTGATTCAGGCACACTTGAACAACTCAAAGAGTTGAGCTCCAAACGTAAAGCAATTGAGGACACCATTAATGAGAATAGCTTTGTTACAGAGGCTATTGCAAGGGAAATGTCTGGAGGTCTAACATCTCGTTGTGAGCAGGTAACATATCATGTGGTCTAGTTCCAAATATGTACTAAAGGAAGCTATTGAATTTTGCTGACTTTTGTAATTTGTTTATTTGTTGAGACTGTTTCAGGACATTCAGAAGTTGGAAAGCTATTTACCTTTATTAGAGAACCTCATTCATCACATCAATTTGAATGAAAAAGACCGTCAAGTAGTTTATTGGGTCTCAGAGTTTAAAATAAGATGGAGCAGTGTTCTTTCTCCGTCATCCGTTTTCTACTTCCAAGGTCCAAAGTTCTATCAGGTAAATAGCATGAATTTCGAGCTTGGAATGACCCTTTTCCTTTATGGTGCATTACTTCGTGAGCACGCTCTGGAAGTTATTTCATCAGGTAAGCATCATTGCACGATATAGGGGTGTTTGCATATGATTCTTGCAACTTATATTCACTTTTTTTTTTTTACTTTTGAAAATCTTTTTTGAGTGTTTATTTCTCTTCCAAGTTCCAAGTGATTAAATAAATTAATATAGGCCATATCTGTAAGTTGGTTAATTGATGCTTTTGCTAGCTTCCACTAACTTTTGCAATATTTTTACAAACACTTACTGCAGATCTCGTACAATCTGCTACCGTCTTCAGGAAAGCTGCTGGAGTATATACCTATTTAGCTCAAGACGTGCTTGCTAATCTACGTTGGACCCAAGAAAGACCACCCGAAGCTACATCTTCTGTGTGTTCTACCCTGAGCCTTATTTGCTTGGCAGATGCCCAGGTGTGTCCAAACTACGGAAATATCTGCTCAATTGTCTCTTTACAGATGGTTGCATATAACACCTTTTACTATTGAATAATAATTTTGTGTGTGATGTTTAGGCCTATAAGTGGTTTTTGTTCTTTGTTCTATAATTTAAGTAGCTCATTTTATATTTTATAGGCTGTAACTGCCAGGAAGGCTGAAGAGAATGGTAATAGAGGAGGGCTTTTGGCAAAATTACACTGTGGTGTAAAAGACTTTCTGGTTGAAGCTATTAATACCTTGCAGAATTCAACCAAAGAATGCAAGGACACTTCACCTCACCTTATGGTATGTCCACATTTTGAATCGAACAAATTAGATCTTTTCCCTTGATATATTTCATAATAAGCAATACTCTGACATGTTTAGCTCTAATGCCCTTGATTAAAAATTTAAACTACTGAATATGTGAATGAATATTACTACTTGATTATTGCTCCCGTTCTTATACCTCGTCAAAAAGTTAGTATTTTTACTGAACTATGCAGGAATTTGTGTTGAGTTGCAAAACGTTGCATGAGTTGATGAGTTATAAATACTTTGTAGAAGGCCTGAAAACTGAAGGTAAAATTGGCATCGCTATTGGTATTCTTCGTTGGGGTATAGAAAGTGCAACCAGAAACATGCCAAAAGAAGAGTCATGGAGGTTAGTTTTCCAGCAAGTGGTTGATGAGTTAACCGGGTTGCTGCAGAAATACGAGCATGAGAACGAGTTTGTCTGGCATGAAAAAGTCCCTTTTGATGATCAGTTTCCTTTGCCTCTACCCACTAGAATTGCTAGTCCGATTCCCTATCAACCCCAAAAATGGGAAAGAACACTCATTTTCAAATTGTGAGAGTGCAAATTTGTATAGAAGACAGTATTTTTGGAGATCTGAAGGATTTTCTTACAACATTGTGGTTCAAGATATTATGTATCAGCTTTACTGGAAATATGGTATTCAGCAATGCCCTTTGAATAGGATTTGCTTTATTCGAGTCGATGAAGCATATTAGTCTGATTCAAGAAAATCATCTGCAGAGATGGTAGTGAAGTTATTCAGAGGCTGATGTTTCTTCAAACTTGCTGTGAGGCAGATTCTTTCTTCATTGAAATTGAGCACATTCTTGGAATGGGCTAAAAAATGTATATGTAATATATGTGTGCCATTGTTATTTCCGTTGAAGAATTTTGATTCGAACTTCCATTATAGTATGTCCGTAATCCATCATTGGTCAAGTCGGCTGAGTTGCAACAATTTTCCTGTTGAGTTTCATCTGCTCAAAATTAAACAACTTTCACACTCTTCTGAACTATCCAACAATATGCATCTACCATAACTGAGTTTCGAAGCCTTCCAAAAATCTGAATGATCTTGCGAAAGAACTGGAGAGCGTCCTCCAAGTTTTTTGCTGTGTAAACAAGATCATGATCAAAACTCAGGAACCTGTTTCCGGATTGTGGTCTGCAAACTTATTAGCCATCATTCTACACATAACATCCTCTGACTTTTCCGGGTTCTGGCAGCGCCTACCTTCTCGACGAATTTCTGGGATTTCGACAAGGTTCGGATGTCAAGAAATAGTGTTATGGCTACTCAATTTTATTGATAAACTTACAAAAATGTATGTACAATACATTAAATTAAGTGTTATACAAATAATTACAAATCAAAATAAATTTCTACGTACATGAAAACAATATTAAGAATAATATTACAATTAGCTAGCTAAATAGTGATTTATTCAGATCTTTTGACTTGGATGACTTGTGTCATAATATTTCTAATATGGGAATCAAGCCACATGGAGATGAAAGATTTTGACTCTGTGGTTGTTTCAATGGAGGTAGTGCCCTTTTAGCTAAGAAATGCACCTGACGGGATCTTACTTGATTGTTTGGGCCGGTTGATTAGTTCTTGGGCTGAAGTTTTATTGGATCGCAGAATCGAGATTTTAAATAGTTTTTTCTCAAAATTTTAGTAAGGCCCAGGTTAAACACACCCACATATGTTGATAATACACTCTTTCAGGTTTTTTTTTTTTAAGCACATAAAAAATGACACACATAGAGCTGTTATACGAGCCGAGCGAGCCCGAGTAGTGCCAGGCTCGGCTTGGCTCGGCTCGTTAAGCTTATTGAGTCGAGTCAAGCCTAGCTCGTTAAGCAAACGAGTATTTTTTTGAGCTCTGCTCGGCTTGTTTAACACTTCGAGTCGAGTCGAGCCCTTAACGAGCCGAGCTCACGAGCAGCTCGTTTATTTTAACAACAATAAAGCTACCAATTCACCAGTATGAGTGATTTGAGAATATGAATTATATTATTATGTAAAATATTAATATTTTATACCCTAAATTATATAATATTTATAAAATAACCTCTATTTTTCGAGCCTACCGAGTAGCTCGCGAGCCTAGCAAATCGAGCCGAGCCGAGCTCGTTATGCGAACGAGTATTTTTTTAGGCTCGGCTCGGCTCGTTTAACATATCGAGTCGAGTCAAGCCTTAACGAGCCGAGTCGAGCCGAGCTCACGAGCGGCTCATTTATTTTAATAGCTCTACGCATGTACATCATTGTCCCTTTCAAAGTACATGCCTACACCCACTTCCAGATTTTTAGAAAAAATTATAGAATAAAAAGTCTATGCACCCCGAGTTTTCAAATTACCAGGGAGGAAAAAAAAATCGACTACTTGTATGAAGAAAAAAAAATCTTTTTATAAAAGTATCCAATAATATTTGGGAAGCTAGTATAAAACTATGTAAAAAATGAATCTAATTTGAGAAAAAAAAATGAAGTTGAGGATGGATTGGTGGGTGACAGTGAAATTGAAGTTGGTGGAAGATAAAAGGAAGAAGAATGAGTATGATGGTTGAAAGAAAAAGAAAAGCAAAAAAAAAAAAATGGAGGGGTTGGATGGAGCTGATGCCATAAGAGAGGATGGTTGGGCATGGGAAAAGGACAAAGGAATGAATGTCTGTAAGAAGGGGAAGAGAAAGAAGAGATGGTGGGTGTGCACTGTCAGCACAAAACAGAAAAATGAAAAGTGAAAATTATGATTTTTAAATAATAATTTCTAGATTATAATCTTCAATATACTTTTTTTTTTGTTTTGTTTATCTTATCTATTGATTTATAATATATGCATTTATAAGGTATATTAGTCGAAATTATAATCTAGAGATTGTTATTTGTGAATTAAATAATATGTTTGGATTGATGGATCAAGAAAATTAGTAATGTAAAATAATTTTATTTTAGATGTTTGGATTGTAGAATTAAAAATAAAAAGATATGCAATTGACAATTTTGCCCTTTATATCATAAACAAAATTAAAGTGAATTATGATCTTTTTTTTCAATATAAAAAGAGTATTTTAGTAAAAAATAAATATAATAAATTATTATCATACATGTTCCTTAATATAATATTATCTACCATTCAAAAAGATAAGCTGAATTATAGTCTTGGGCTTTTTATTAATTTTACATTTGTCCATTAAACTAAATATTAAATTAAATAATATAATTTAATTTATTTTAATTTATCTAATCAATTAAATGAGGCTTAAATGTACTAATTTAATGGTGCACCTACTCATCCATCGTGTGTACTACCAACAGATGTGGTGGATATAACCTGGGCCTTTTAATCAGTATATTAGAGGTGCAACTATGCTGGTTTATATACTACTGGAAGCATGGACGGACCCATGTGGGGTTACAGAGGGTACTGGGTCCCCCTAGAATTTTGTAAAGTTTTAGAGATATTTTAGTAATTTTATATTTAAATAATAAAATATATATTATATATAATATATTAATGGTTGTAGTGGGGTACATGACATTATTTTTTTCCTTGTGCTGAAATATTTTGGGCTTAATAAAATTAAGATCACCTGAGTCTTGACCATCAACCCATTTAATTCCTACATATAAATGAAAACAAACTAAAAGTTCACTAAATTAATATTTAAGTTTCAATGATAATTTAGGAGTTTCAGTGAAATTTAGTTTTAATTTATAACAAGGGATCAATGATAATTTAGGAGTTTCAATGATAACAAACAATTATTAAAATTGCATATTTTAGTATTAAAAAATTTAGAATTTTAATTTAGTGTTTTCAAAACTCTGAATATTTATATCTAAAAGTACTATATTATATAAAACAATATGTAGTGCCTAATAATATTTCAATGAAATTTTAAAAATATTCATCCTTCAAATTAATAGAATAATTAGAAGTTAAAAATTTGATGGATATTGTGATTGCATTCTAACTAAAAAAAGAATTTTTTTTTTTTTTTATGATTTTTAGCAATTTCAACATCATCTCACCTCTTCAATATAGTCGAAACAATTAAAAGTTTCTTCATAACAAATTTAACTTATTCAATAAAGTCATAAAAATAGATGTTTTAATAAATTTATATGATCCTTTATATAAATATAACATTATTTGTCGTTATAAAAATATTAATTGGGCTCCTTATTCGGAAATTCTAGCTCCGTCACTGACCGGTAGTCAAACCTCACCTCAGTCCAGTGAGTTAAATTATGAATTTGGTTTCATAGGCCTAATTAAATGATTGGCCCATATTAATACTGATTAGACCATTTAGTATGGACTCCTGGGGCTGGCCGTCACTAATAATATAGGTCAGGTTATTGACACTAGACATTTTGAAAAATACACTGTCCTTGAAAATATTCGACAATTTTTTTTTTAATTTTTATAAATTTTTGGGCATTTTTTTATTTTTACACTACATTCCAAAAAATATATATAAAAAATAAAAAAGTTAAAAAAGAAAATCACCTAACAAAAGGTAGTGTATTTAAAAAAAATAGTATATTCATCTAATAGTGATTTTTCAAAAGAGTAGTGTTAATAACCTGGGTCAATAATATAATTGGGCCAATTAAATTTGGGTCGGCAGATGATATGTATTAATTCATTTAATAATATTCAAGATATTGCAAATATTATTTTATAATTTTGGAGTCCACATCAAATTAAGATTTGATTTAGTATCAAGGATGATATAGGCATCTATGTCTGAAAATGGAACTTTGTGTTTTGAATCTAATCATGAAGATATTGACTCGTATAATTCATTAATAAATTATTTAAGAGTTGACGAAAAAGAAATTGTTGCTTTATTTATGATTGAATCCAAAACGCACCCGACTATATACACCTCCATATTTATTAGATTCCTCCAATTAAATTATATATTATATTAATTTATTTATTAAATTACTTACATATTCTTTAATATTAAAAATAAAAATGATATTGAATTAATACACTCACTTAAAAATTCAAAAGTCATATTTATATGCAAGAAATTAGAAGTCTGAGCGTGGGAGTGGAAGCTCCAAAATATCATTCTTCTTACATTTGTATCATCATTTTATCATTTTTAAAGCGGCGGCACTGCAACCTTAATTCGTATATTTTGTAACAAAAATGGTGAACACATTTGAGTCTTGGACTTGTGTAAGTGTATATATTTGAATATTCGTTTAATAAAGTATAACTTAATTTTTACTTTGAATGTTGTTATTTGTTTATATATATCAAGTATTTATATTTATTAGCATATAAATTCGATGATATATTATTTTATTCTCACATTTTTTGAAAAGAATCGCGACACTTATTTTCGAACTTGGTTTGTCAAAAAATGATTAGGATTTCGACAAAAAGTTGTCAAAATATAATTAATATTTCAAAAATAAGTTGTCAAAAATATTTATTAATTTTCGGACCTAGTTTGTCGAAAAGAAGGCGAAATATTCTTATTCCTGTTTAAACGAAAATCCTATAGTTTACAACTCATATCCTTCCAAGTCTATCACAAACAACCTCCCCGTGATGTTAATCCTTATCCATCTAATCTTATTTATCATGACGAATTAATATTCAATCGATTCGTTAATGATAAACAACCTCCCCCGAAAAAAAAAAAACCGCACTAACCTCTATCACTTTCCATTGATTCATTAGTGCTTTATGAATATATCATGTCACGCTCATTGATGGAGTGACGCTGGTTTCTTGCCGTGTCTAGAGGCTCGTCATTGCCGGTGAATTATTCGCAGAATAACATTTCAAAAAAATGGGTGTATTTATTTTGTTATGCAGAATTTTGTTAATATAATGAAGGATTTTTTTAATAGGTGTATCATTTTTTTTAAATGATAAGGATAGTGTTGGTATATTTAGGGAGTATATTAAATAATTATTTAAAACAAAATAGGTTAATTAAGTAATTGAGGGTATCTAATAAATATGGAGGGTATATAGTCATGCGCATCCAAAAATTGTATAAGTATGCTGAATAGTCTACCCGTAAAAAAAAAAAAAATTACGTACCTATCCTGTCTCTATTATTTTTTAGGATTCTTCACCCCACTATCAAGCCTTAATTTGACACATATATTAAAAAAACTATTTTATTGACTTTTTCATCCAATCAAAAGAGTCATACTCTCCCCGTCCATAGGAATTTGCACAATATGAGATGATATATTTTTTATGAAAAAATTATTTTAAATATAAAGTAGTGGCATATAAGGTAAATATGTGTATAGATTTGTGGGTGTGCACGCAAATCAATATTTTTTTAAGTAGAGTGTAAATTTGTGTGAGACATCTGTTGATAGAATTTACTGATTGTGTTCGTTTATGTGGCTTTACGACGGATTAATTCTACCAAACAATAATCTTATGATTTTATGTTCTTGGGGAGGGAGAGTAGAGAGTTTAGAGAGTTTAGAGAGAGAAATATTGCAATGAAGATTATATTGATTGTGTGAAATGTGAGAAAAAAAATGTCTAAATAGTACAAGAGATGTCTTATTTATAGGTGTGCGAGTGTGAGACGGCACCTTACGAGCCTATGTGGCTTCCGGTGTTGACGAGGGTTCCTTACCCTCATCTTGATCTCTCACACTGTTTCCCCTATCGCGCCTCGTCCTACTACTATGCCTTAGACTAGATGGGCCTCATTAAAAATCTCGCCGTAAACCACCCTTGTGGATAAACCGGACGGAGGGAAAAAGAGTGCGCCACCGGGGTTCTGCTGACAAAGGGCGAGCTCCCGAGCCTTGACCAGATTCCAGAGTATCGCACAGTGATGTACCACAGTCGGGCGAGCTCTGGGCCTTCCACAGGCGGGCGAGCTCTGGTCCTTCCCCAGCTAGGATGGGCTCTGGAGACCTGGCAAACCTTGAGGATTATTTCTGAAACCGACGTATTAGTTCGCCATATCAACAACATCTAAATAAGAAAAGCGTGTAAATTCTTGTGGGACGGAGAGAGTACTTTTTAGTGTATAAAGTGCATTTAATATAAATATTATATTGAGTTGTATTTACTTTTTAAAGGTGACAAGATAGAGTTGAAACATATGAAAATAGAAAGTATAAAGATAGTCACGAGATAGAGGGAGTATTATTTATTAGTGTTTATAAGTATATAGAAGAACAAATCAATTTATAAAACATATTTAGGTCATGATAAAATTTAATATGAAATATAATATGATATCTTAACCATAAATTTTAATTATTATCAATATCTTATAAAAAAAATAAAAAAATCAGTCTTTGTTATTTGATTATTTTGGAGTGATAACAAGTTAACAACCTTGAAAGGTTCATCATTTTCAGGTATATAGTAGGTTCTCTAGCCAGCTAGCACAAGGGTTAGAATGAAATTATCATAATTATCTTGGAGAGGTCGAGCATGTAAACAAATGACCAAATTTTTATTTAAAAAAAGGTTTGTGCAAATTAATGTTTCAGCAAAAAATTCTACAAACTTGAAAGAGTTTAATTTCATATAAAGCTTGAATTTATATATAGAGAAATATGACCTATATCACGATGAATATTTAATATGAATGTAATTGTTTTTAGTAGGATTCGATCACCACCTTTAATATTGATATCATGAATTTTTTTATCTCATTTAAAAGTTCGAATGTGTAGAAAAATTAAAATTAATTCATTTATAGGAGTATTAATTAATTATCATAATAAAACATCATAGACAACCTTTATGTCTAGAATTAATACACATTCTGTTGGGTTGAGGGGCTTTATTGTATTTTGGCCATCGGGCTCATTACACTTTGACCCACCCACTTTCCAACCCTTGTATAGTTGGATGCCTCCGTATATATTTCAATTTGCTTATTCACTTTTAGTGAGTGAGGATATAGTTTTGAGAGAAGATTGAGAAGCAATTGGTGTTGTGAGAGTAATCCTACATTAAGGTGTCGGTTTTGTGCCTTTACATTTCACCGGTTTAAAATCCACCAAAACAGACGGTCTAAACCATAGTCCAGAGTATTTCATGTGTGCAACGTGAGAAAAAGAGAATAGGGCCAACATTTTTGAGCAATAGATCTCAACAGCATTTCTTTTTTATAGAGAAGAAACCAATTAGAACTTCTTAATCAAGAAAGTGGCTCAAAGCATTACCATTTTATAACAAAACACAATCAAATTAATCAAATTGACAATTCCAAATTTTAAAGCTATTCTTTTTATAACAGAATCAACCAACAACTAATTAAAATTTCCTAAAATATGTATTTAGATTTTAGACGTTTCATTGTCCGGATTGTGGGAGTCGGGAGATAGAACAACAAAATCCAATAAATGTACACATTATTTTAAAGTTATTTGTTCAAATTCATTAATAAAAGAGCAAATGAAAATATATTTTTCCTCTTCTCCTCGGAATAAGTTGAAGGAATGATTGTATATGCCTATGGTAATTTAATCACTAATGTTGTACACTTTAATCACGAAATAAAGGAATAACAGGGAGGATGATTATAAGAAAAGAAAAATATAATTAAATAAGAAATAATAATTACCCTATTTAAAGAAAGAAAAGACAAGATAGTGTAGTAAATTACTTTTTGATATTCTCATTATCATTTTTAGTTAATATATATATTTTCTTACTTTCATTCTCGTTAGAATAATTTTAAACCCAAGCATTACCTAAATATTCATAGCGATTCAATAAAAAAGTAAAGCAAAGTCTACATAATATATTTATATTGTTATTTTCAATAAATATTTTCATAGTGAGGATATTGCCGATAAAATTGCCTAACAATTTTTTTTTTAATTATGCATGCATTTTTATTCATTACCTATAAATTATTTGTAATTAAATTTTTGTAGGCAAGCTTGTTGGTAATTAATTATCTAGGAATTTCATTTTGTTGGCAAATTAATTTCGTTAGTAAAATATTTATAGATTAAAAATAAAGATGTTTAAATGATTAAAAAATTGTAAGCAATTTCACTGCAAAAAACTCTAATTTCATAGATAATTTTTTATTTATTATTTTGTAGACTAAGCCTAATAATATAAAGCGTCAAGATGTGATATTATCGAGAATTCAACTTAAAATTTCTAAGGAAAAAAAATTGCAATTTACAGTATTTTCTCAAAAGATAAATGCAATGAATCAGTTGTTGATACATCAAACGGTACTTAAGTTAGAGAGATATTTGTTCTTCGATATGTAAACACATATATATTGTATTATGAGTCCATATGCCCACAATACACACAATTATTAGAGACATCAAATTGTTCTGATAAGGAACCTTCTCATGATTAATTACATATCTGAACTTAATTATACCCATAAAATATAAAATCTTATGAAGTAAAATCATGATTTGCTGCACTATTGCAAGAGAAATGAGTCCATACACATTGCTGCTGCAGAGCAATCAAGGCTCCAAGTACAGCACAACTAGGGACTCTAGGTTAAAATTGGTTAAATTCTGGTAGTAATATTTTGGATAATGTACTTTCAATTTTGCATCTACAAATGTCACATAAATCTTATTTTGTCAAAAACAAGGACATAAAAATAATTATATAATGATTAATTTTAGCGAGTCCAGAGAACGACGTGGTCAATAGTCTTTTTCTGAGGTGTTAAACATCTATTGTATAGACAGGTAACATCTGACTTTCGTATATATATAATATAAATATAAAATGAGTTGGCATATCCAAATTCTGGACAAGCTGACAAATAATGGTGTTAAACATCTATTGTATACACAGTAAATATCTGACTTTCGTGTATATATATAATATAAATATAGAATGAGTTGGCATATGCAAATTCTATACAAGCTGACAGATAATTATATAAAAATTTCATTGAATCAATCGTAAGCTCGAAACGTGTTATTTTTTATATAAAAAAGAAAAGGATGATTGTACTATGCAAACCCACTATTTGAGAATATTCCAGAGTACCCTTAATTATAATATTTATCACTATTTAATCTTATCACTAGTTCATATTTCAATAATTATGACACTGAACAGCTAATTTAGATACAAATTAGAAGGAGACATATATAAAATGTTGACCCGGAGACAGAAGTAACGATGCAAGTGAAGTTTAGTCAAATTTAATTAAATTGGTACTACAATTGAATTAATGTCCTAAAACGACTTGGTATAAATACAATAAATTGGCTTTTTATTTTTGTCCCTCTGAAGTTATAATGGCCCTTGGGATAATGCAATAGACGTTTGCCCCACTTGCATTCGAAAGGCCAATTTCAGTGAAACACACGCCCCCTTCCCGTTTGAATGTCGATTTTAAACTAAGGTACTATATTAGTAACAACATATTTAATAATGTTGCTGCAATCGTGGCCAAATTTATATCCGGCGAGTCAGTATCATGTGCACCAATAACACAACTCTGTACATAAATAAATCGTGTAAATTAATATTATTGAAATGTGTAGTATATATAATTAAATCGGGCATGCTAATAAAATTGAACTATATGTTAAATTTCATTGAAAAAATAAAATAAAACGTGCAGATTAATATAGTTGAAGATATATACTTATAAAATTGAAATAAAACGAGTGTATGGATTTGTGCACCAAGGAGAATTTGTTTTAGGGTGATTTACATATTGGTTCAAAAAAATCACTATATTTAAAAATTGGTTCACAAATATTTGCACAGAAGCACATATTTTTTTAGCACAGAAACACAATTTTTTTTCTGCACAAAATCTATTTTCAATTAATATTAATTTTGTGAACTATTTTGTAATTTTCACTTTATTTGGGTGATTTACATATTGGCTATTAACCAATTACAAATAAGGTGGAATTTTGGTGCTAATCTAATTCAGAATTGTTGAAATTGGGATAAGGATCAGATGCATATGAGAAGTGATGATACTAATGTAGTCGGTTAACCAATTGAATTGAGCTGGAAATTTGGTGCCAATCTGATTCAGAACACTCTTGAAACTTTGGATATGTTTGAAAGTCTGCTTTCCAATTTGGGAAAAGTCTGTATTTATTTGGTTTTTCTACATTGGGAAGGTTCCTAAAGAAAATTGGCTACTTTGATTTTGGGATGATTTACGTATAGGTTCAAAAAAGTTACTATATTTATAAATAGGTGCTGTGCAAAAAAAAAATACTTCTGTGCAGAAAAAAAATGTGTTTTTGTGCAAATATTTTAAATCTATTTGTAAATATAGTGATTTTTTCGAATCTATATGTAAATCATCCTTTGATTTTATTAGACCCATTACAAAATTGATCAAGTAATTGTATCCATCTATTCAAAATATTCTTTATTACCTCTCTTATTTTATATATTTTCTTGGTAAGCTTAATGTTTAATATATAAAGTTATTGAACTATAAATATAAGTACAATATATGTTGGTATATTATTCATAGATATAAACAACTAAGAAAATACAATATCTATATTAATAAAACAACAAAATATTAAGGGCCCGCTTAGGTATTGAGGGTGAATAATAAAAATAAATGAGTTAATTTTTAATATATGTTTAACATTATTTATTATATATGAATGAAATTAGAAAAATAAATTAAAGAAAATGATTATACTAATTTTATACTGATTATCTTTTAATAATACTCATTATCATTCTCACCTTAAATTTATATCAAGCATTCCTTTGTAAATTAGGCATAAAAATTATTATGGCCCATCTATATATCCCTTTAATTTTATGAGTTATACCAACATACATTACGAATTATCTATTTTATTTCTCTCATAAAAAAATATTAATTTAAATATACTTTATTTTGTAAAAATTTTAAAAAATACATTATATATATTTGTACAAAATATTCAAATAAAAAAATGCAAATTCAAACAAAAATAGTACAAACAAATACAATACATCCGGAAGAAAACAATTGTTAAACACCCTTTTTTTTTCAAAGTCGCTGCTGTATTCTATGTGTCGCGCCGTCCACCACATTCCAAAATCACGAATCTATGATAAAAAATTGAGAATAATAAATAAGATTATAACAAAAATAACAGAAATTTCCAAAAAATAAGTATAAAAATATAGTAGTGGTAAAATAAAAGTTTCATCGAAATTAATATTTAGAAGTAGAGACTTTTATATATAAAATAACTATTGTTTCTACATACCTTTCAATGTAAAGAGTAATATTAGTAGCTACATAACAAAATATATGATGTATTGTTTTCCACCCACATTTTGAACATAAAATTCTTTTTATTTCATACCTATATTGAACACATCATGTATTAAATTAATAATTTTTTTAAGGTGACTTACATATTGATTCAAAAAAGAGACTATATTTACAATTTGGTTCACAATATCTGCACATAAGTGTAATTTTTTTCTGCACAAAAGTATATTTTTTTATCTGCACAGAACCAATTTATAATTTTTGTTAATTTTGAGAACCATTTTGTAATTTTCCCTTTTAAATTTTTATTAATTTGAATTCATATTTCATGTAAAATTTGAATCTCTATTAGGTGGAAGAAAATGAATAAAATTCAAATAATAAATTTAATTAAAAAATATATTTTTATAATTGATAATAGTTTATATAAGTTGGATTTAAGATATTTTTTCAAATATGATCGAGTTTCATTAAATTTTGTCAGTAATTTTTTATATTTTTGATATACGTTATCATCTTATTGAAATTCATATATTAAAAAAATGAATAGAAGATTAGTTGATAGACAGACCTGTTGTGAAATATGACCGGAACTGAATCGAGCTCAATAAGACTTCAAGTAATCAGAACAATTGGAAACTTGCCGGATGAACACGCTCAACAGAAATAATGAAATTAAAATAACAAAGCAATTTAAGTGGTTCGATCAAATTGATCTACGTCCACGGATGGGGTTGGCTCACCTCACTAATCAATGAAATAATGTTTACAGAGTACAAAACTTTCTCACTCTAATCTCTCTCTAAGTATCGAGTGAATTACACAATATTGTTGTGTAAATCCTGGAATGAATACGTATTTATAGATCAGACCCTTAACCGCCTTTGAGCTCTTAACCAATCAACGAGATTCGTATGGTTATAACCACCTTGAATAACTGTTCCGGCGTCCAACGAGATTGCTCCGCCAGCTGCCCAAATAACCGACTTTATCACTCTGGTGAAGTCGCCTTTGTCATGCTTTGTTTTCATAACTGTCAGCTCAGGATCGCCTTCATGCTGAGTGACTCAGGGAGTAGGTGATTTTCAGCTCAGGATGATCTCTCAGAATTTGCCTTCAGTTCTACTAAGTCTTCAGTGTCTTCACTGATCTGACCACTCAGGATAGAAGTCAGTCTGAGTGTCAGGATCAGAACACTCCTGACTCAGGATCAAGTCTTCGCTCAGGCTCAGGATGCTTTCCTCAGGAATATTCCTCCGGATCTAATACTCAGGATCAGGATTCCTGACTAATCTTCAGTACTCAAACTCAGCTTATCTTTACACTTTAACAAGACCAAATACATTCAACTAAAATTTGATACAAATTTCTGATTGCCGTGATAGAGTTATATACTTCCTCCGTCCACAAAAAAATACGTTCAGATATTGGTACGTGGTTTAATACAATATGTCAGAAGGTATTATGGGATATTGTAGGGTTCGATATGAATAAAGAGAATATCTTTGGAAAGTACATATGACGCATTTTCCAAAAACATTCTCTTTATTCATATCAGACCTCACAATATCTCGTAATACCTTTCGACATATTGCATTAAACCACGTGTATATATCTAAACGTGTCTTTCGTGGACGGAAGTAGTATAATTTATTTTATGCAGTTGTCCAATATAAAACACTCGATTGAATTTTTGTGATGATGCTTACAAAACTTGTTTATTATGACATCTTTTACGGAGGTTCATTTTTAGTTGTGAACAAATGACAATGTATGTGTTTAGAGTAACAATAGTAAAAAAAATTGATCATAGTATGCTATGCATAAATTTTGACAGCAAAAAAAATAAAAATCTATGAACATATATAAAAAATTACAAATAATACGATGAAAATTAATATAATTTTTATTTTATATTACAAACGGTATATATGCACGAATAATGGAGTACTATTTTTTCAGTTCCAAAACTATTTAAACACTTTTTTCAATAACCCAATATTACTTTCATACCTAAAAAAAATCTATACTAACAAAAGTGAATAAAATATTTTTTAACAATTATCACATATTAAATCATTTTTTTTATATGCGTCTCACTTAAAATAGAAAAATTATTTCGGTATAAAAATACCCGTTATTATGTGTAAATTAAATATGTTGGTTGAGACTTGAGAGTAGTATGTGAAGGGGCAATAATAATAATAATAATAATAATAATAATAATAATAATAATAATAAGTTAAATAAAGGTGGCAATAAATGGTATCTGAGAGAAGCTAGCATGATTCTCGTGGGATCATTTTCTCTCACCGAATATATACCAAACAAGATAATATAAACAAAGACAGAATATACTTGCCCAATCAAATCATTGCTCGCTCACTAACGCATCAATACTTAATTAATTAATTAGGCCATAAAACGTTAATTAAATTAACTAATATATATGCTTGGAATGCGATGAGAATATTCTTGTATATGGGGCCATGCCAATAACAACAAACCTCGTCTTTTTGGCATCAAATTGTGGCATTCTTTGTCTTTACCCTACTAGCAGCCATGTCTCTATTTTACACTACGATATTTTCGATTTTTATTCTAATTTTTATATTAAAATGGTGATATCAGAAGGATTTACCTACGTTTACATTTATTGAATTCGATATCGAGTTTAAATCTGTTCACATTCTGAATGTAATATTACGAAATATATATATAATTTCATTCATATTAAATTATTCACTCGTTAAATTTTTTTTTTTAAAGATACAAATTGAGAATTCAATTTGTGAGTAAAACTTGTTATTAAGGAAATAATTCCTTGATTAATTAAATCACCTAGTTTTTTCTTTAAACATGGGAATTAATTATTCGATGAGAAATTAGGATTGCACAAAGTGGGAATAGCTAGCATCGGCAGAATTTGGCTTTACAATTATAATTTAAATCTCATTTATTGTCTTCTTTATTTATTTTTTTGGATCTGATGTGGTCATTGTGTTTCATTATATACAATTTATTATGCCACTGCGAGTATTCAGTGAGTATTTATTTATTTTGTTTATTGTTGGAGATTTGAATAAACGGTAAAGCCAGTCGGGCAGATTCTGCCTAGGGCAGAATTTTTTTAAAAATATTAATAAAAAAAAATGTTAATTAAAATTTTATTCTTTATTCTCCCACTATTTAATTATCATTAACCACTCCTCATTTAATGCAACATGCTCCTCAATTAATGCAACATGCATGCCACGGTTATCCCAATAATACATTACACACGCAAATCACTTTCTAATTTCATTTATTTTTCAAAAATAATAAAAGAAAAATTAGCAATTAACGCTACATGAAAATAAAACTTTAATACTTTTAAGAAGTCTTTTTTCATTCTTTATACTCTTAAAATTATTTAATTCAAAAACAAATTCCTTGCAGTTATTTATTATTCGTCACATAATTATTATACTCTTAAAATAATTTAATACAAAAATTAATTTCTTGCTATTCTTTTCTATCATTACACTCTTAAAATAATTTGATTTAAAAATAATTGTCTTGCTATAATTTTTTCCTTATATTTTATTCTTATATTCTACAACCATATATACATTTAAATATTATTTTCACAATATTCACATATTCAATCATAACTTTTTAGATTTCAAATTATACTCAATATTATTTTTTTTATCATTAAGATATTTTTTGTAGATGGTACTAGAAAATAACCTAATAATTTGTAATACTAGACTGAATAGTTCCTAATACCATCCTCACAAAACAGTTATACTATTAGGATTCCAACATCAATACTTGTAAATAGAATCACTAAATCACTAATCCAATTGATAATCACACAACATGATGAATAATTTATATATCTTTGTAATATGTCTTAAGAATAATAATAATAATGATGATGTATAAGCGATATTTATATTATTTAAGTGTTTCACACTATGAATAATAAGTGTTTAAGGAAATAACCTAATAGTATTACTCTTTTGTGAGGATGATACTAGAAAATAACCTAATAGTATGTAATACTAGACTGAATAGTTCCTAATACCATCCTCACAAAACAGTTATACTATTAGGATCCCAACATCAATACTTGTAAATAGAATCACTAAATCACTA
>JAPKLY010000227.1:83815-119935 GCA_026898435.1 Prunella vulgaris
ATAATAATAATAATAATAATAATAATAATAATAATAATAATAATAATGATGATGATGATGTATAAGTGATATTTATATTGTTTAAGTGTTTCACACTATGAATAATAAGTGTTTAAGGAAATAACCTAATAGTATTACTCTTTTATGAGGATGGTACTAGAAAATAACCTAATAGTATGTAATACTAGACTGAATAATTCCTAATATCATCCTCACAAAACAGTTATACTATTAGGATCACAACATCAATACTTGTAAATAGAATCACTAAATCACTAATTCAATTGATAATCACACACCATCATGAATAATTTATATATCTTTGTAATATATCTTAAGAATAATAATAATAATAATAATAATAATGATGGTGTATAAGTGATATTTATATTGTTTAAGTGTTTTACACTATGAATAATAAGTGTTTAAGGAAATAACCTAAAAGTATTACTCTTTTGTGAGGATGGTACTAGGAAATAACCTAATAGTATGTAATACTAGACTGAGTAGTTCCTAATACCATAATTACAAAACAGTTATAATATTAGGATCTCAACATCAATACTTGATATTAGGTCTATATCTTTGTAATATATATCTTAAGAATAATAATAATGATGATGTATAAATGATATTTATATTGTTTAAGTGTTTCACACTATGAATAATAAGTGTTTAAGAAAATAACCTAATAATATTACTCTTTTGTGAGGATGGTACTAGGAAATAACTTAATAGTATGTAATACTAGACTGAGTAGTTCATGATATCATCCTCACAAAACAGTTATACTATTAGGATTCCAACATCAATATTTTTTTTATTAATTAGAATATGTTCATTAATTTTTTTGTATTTTTTTTAAATAAATGATTTAATGTGAAAAAAATAGTTTGGAAATTAACTCATTCGAATATGTTGATTAATTTTTTTAATCTTTTTTATATTATAAAAATATAATTAATGATACGATCTATACCTTATATATATTCATTTTTAAATACCTCTTTTAATATACAATCTGTAAGTTATGTTTAATGATGATAGTAAAATTATTTATTAAACATTTTCTAATGATGATAGTAAAATTATTAATAGCTCTAGAAATATAATGATGATAGTAAAATTCAATTATAAAATATAAGTGCATTAAAAAATATAAAATTCAATTAATATTTTTAAAGGATGACTACGAAAATTCAATTATATTTCTTATTAAAATTCGAATCTGATGGTTGAATATACTTGAGTGAATAAAACATTTTTTAATGAAATATAATTGAAATATAATTATATTTCTTATTAAATTCGAATAAAATAAATATAAAATATTTAGTTTGAATAATATTATATTTTGAAATATAATTATATTTCTTGAAATATTTTATTCTTATAATTTCAAAATTAATTATATTTTTATTCTTATAATATAATTAATATAATTAACATATAATTAAATTTAAATTTTTAGAAGTTAATTAGAGATAAACTCAATTTAATTTTGAATGACCAAGTTATTTTAGCGTGATTTCAGCAACTTTTACATTTTTTTAAAACAGATTTCCTTGTATATAGCATAAAATCTTGTTTACTTTGTTGTGTGATTGAAATATCTCTCATTATATTCACGGAAAATAACATAATCACCAATCAATTTTTCCTAATTTTTCTCTTTAAATGGTAGTATATTTTTTCCAAATTAATATACTTTAACATAGTTCAAATTTTCTAAATAAATTGATCGAATATTTACTCTAATTTTTTTAAACTTATTTCTTTGTATATAGCATAAAATCTTGGTTAATTATTTTACATAATAATATTCAAAATATATAATTTCAAAACTCTAATCTGCGTAATTCAAATTTGAAACCATAAATTGAAAATTGAAATGAGATTTAACTCACTCCATATTATTATTAGAAATTACAAGGGTAATTGAGTGGAGAGAGAGAAAAAAAAATATTTTGAAATCTAAAAAGTTATGATTGAATATGTGAACATAATTTTTATAAAACAATATTTAAATTTATAAATGACTGTAGAATATAAGAATAAAATATATGTATAAATTAATTTTTGTATTAAATTATTTTAAGAGTATAATAATTATGTGACGAAGAATAAATAACTGCAAGGAATTTGTTTTTGAATTAAATAATTTTAAGAGTATAAATAATGAAAAAGGATTTCTTCAAAGTGTTAAAGTTATTATTTTCATTTAACGTTAATTGCTAATTCGTTATTTCTGATTATATAATTCCATTAAAAAAATAGTGTAAAATCAATGAAATTAAAAAGTGGTTTGCGTGTGGACCCTTATCTAGTGTAATATGTTATTGGGATAACCGCGCATGCATGTTGCATTAATTAAGGAGTGGTTAATAGTGATTAATTAGTAGTGGGAGAATAAAGGGTAAAACTGTAATTAACATTTTTTTTATTTTATTAATATATTTTTTTTAATTCTGCCCTGGGCAGATTCTGCCCATTTAGCAGGTCCCTTGAATAAATGCATGATGGAAGAACGATTAATATGCTTGGTTAAAAAATAATAGACCCAATAAATGTGATGCGCACTCTTTCATTTGCAAGGGAACAAATAATTAAGAGTGGCAGATAATTGAAACTAAGCAAACCAAGAAAATAAGAAAAATAGCTAAAAATAAATTTGTGTGAATTTAATTAATAAAACAGATAATATCGTAATAGTGTGAATTTTTTTTAAAGATTTGTCAGGCTCAACGACCGCATGCATGATGTAAAACTCACGTGGCACAAGTTATATAGGAGTCGGTTATTGTGGCATTTTGATATTTCGAGAGCCAAACGTTAGGGGTGATTGATCCAATTAATGATGATGTAATGGTGTTTTTCATTAGATGAGACTATTAAAGAGAATAAAACATGTAATGACATCCATTTTTTAGTATCATGAAAAAATATTAGAAAGGACAATTATTCATATATAATATATATATAAAAGCATACACATTTAATTTTTTTGAAAAGATAAAAAATTCACTTAATACAGAAGTGGGCTTGGAGAGCCCTTATTTTCACTCTTAGAGAACGGTTTTTAAGGGCTCTCTAAGCTAGAGCTCTCCAAGTGGAGAGAGCGGTTCAGAAACCGCTCTGCAAGAGCTCATTTGGAGAGCAGTTATTAACCGCTCTCCAAGTGCATTTTCTTTTTTATTTATTTTTAATTTATTCACTTGGAGAACGGTTATCTAAGTGAGGCAAAATATTTTTTTTTTCTCGTGTTTCAGCCCCCATTCTCGTGCCTATGGGGGTTCAAACAAGCGACCTCCGAGTATAGAAGAGATCTTACGTATTGTGTTAAACCGATTGAGCTAGATGACTTGATTGTTATATATTAAATTATTTTTTATATGTATCTTATATATATTTACTTTATATATTTATTTTATTCCTTATTACATATATTTTAAATTATTAGTTGTATATATATTTTATAATTATTATATTAGATATAAAATATTACTTTTAATTATATTATTTAATTAAAATATTTTTAAATAAATTATAAAATAATCACATTAATTTGTAAACTTTTTTACTATTTATTAACACGAGTACGTATATACATTTTTTTTATCATTTTAATTAAAATATTTTCAGTTCATTTAAAATATGAGCATAATTACGTATATATATACACACGTTTCTTGATTGTTTTAATTAAACTATTTTTAATAAATTTATTAAATAATCACATTTATAATATTTTTTCTATTTATTAACACAATTATGTATATACATATTTTTTGATCGTTTTAATTAAATTATTTTTAGTAAACATGAGTGCACATGTATACACATTTTTTTTATCGTTTTAATTAAAATAATTTTAGTAAAATTGTAAAATAATCATCTTTATAATATTTTTCTATTTATTAACACAATTACGATTATATACATTTTTGGATCGTTTTAATTAAACTATTTTAAATATATTTATAAAATAATTATCTTTTGTAATCTTATTTTACTAAGACGAGTACTTATAATAATACATCTTAATTTCTTGATCGTTTTAATTAAAATTTATTCACTAAAATTATAAAAGAATAAAAAAAATTAATTTTTAATTTTTACTATTTATCAACACGAGCGCATGTATACACGTAATTGAATGATCATTTTAATAAATTTTAATAATGTATATAATTAATAAATTAAGATTAATTAATATTATAATACTATAATATTTATATATATATATTAAATTAATTAAAAATTAAAAAAAAAAGTCAAAATCACTCTACACCTTAGAGAGCTGTTAAAAAGGGCTCTCTAAGTGTTCTATCTTAGAGAGTGGTTAAAAAGGACTCTCTAAAACCGCTCTCTAAGTGAACACTTGGAGAGTGGTTTTAAAAATGGTTCTCTAAGTAAAGCTCTCAAAGCTTAAATGTGTAATAGTGATTTCATTGCAAAGGGAGTACAAGGGGTACTCCAACCCTTAACGCTACATTACTATAAAAACATAAAGCATTCTACTCTCCTTTTAACATTTGGAGCATCAAATTAATACCCCCAAAGAGCCCCTCGGATACGTCAATCCCCTATCGGAATTTTTCTTGACAATGTTGTCTTCCCAGATATCCAAGGCCAAGATCTCTCAATTATTTCCTATGTTAACCTAATTACATTTATAGATGCACCATTAAATACTACATCATCCCTCAAATTCCATATCGACCAAACATACAAATCCACAGAGTCACCATTATTTTTTTCTTTTCTATTTCCATCTAAAAACTCACTGCAAGTAACAAGATGATGTGCCAAATTTCTTGGCATCACCACTTGCAGCTTGAGCCATTCCCAAATAGCATCCCAAGCCACTCTCACTAACTTACAATCTAATAAAAAATGTAAAGTACTCTCAATCTCATTTTTGCACAATGGACACCTCTTCTCATCACCAGAAAAAACATACCTCGCCTCGACAAGTTTCCTTTGTTGTCATGTGCTCCTTAATCAATCTACATGCCATGGTCTGAGCTCGTTTAGGCGCAAATGACTTCCATATCAACTTATAAGTTGTAGCTTCTTGTTCCGATAAGTTTGTATTTATGTTCCTTTGCGTCAATCTTTATATGCTATAGAAGTGGAGTAAATATCATTCGGTGTCGATTCTCATCTCCAAGCATTGTCTCTTCTTTGAGTAGGTGCAAACCTGTTCAATAACAGAGAAAGATTGCGAAGAAAATCATCTTCTCTAGGCATCAACTCTTTTCTCCATTTCCATTCCCAAACCCAAATACCCTCTACCAACTTTCCCATCTCGCTAATCTTTGTCTCTACATTCCCCACCACCCTTGAAAATTCGCCTCTTATTCCCCTCTCATCCTCTCCTTCAAAAATTTCGTTGCCAACTCGATATCCCACTTGTTCTTCTAGTAGTTAACCTCCTAATTCCTAGTTGTCCTCTATATTTAGCTTTTAATACCTTCACCCACAAACGCTCATATTCATTAGGAATCTCTAAATCCATATACATATATAGTAAAGATCTCAAATACACACGTTTCAACAGTTGAGATTGTTTAAATTGAAAATGTGGGTTAACTAATAATTATACTATAAAATATAAGTTGATTATACTGAAAAATTTACATTGAAAACTGATAATAGTTTGTAAACTTTTTCAGTGTAATCAATTTATACTTTTCAATGAAAATAATATTAATTATTGAATGAGTATACCGTGCATTAATAATAAAAAAAAATATATATATATTGGTATTAGACCTTTGGATGCTAAAAAAATACGGATGTCTCAAAGTAAACAATATATAAAAATGTGAGACCAAGATCCAAATGACATTTATTTTAAGGCAAAGTATATAACGAAATTTGTGTGTATATATATATATATATCTTGTTGAAATCCATGAGTTGTTCCGTTAATAATTATAAATTATTTTTATTAAAAGGTATATTTTTTAGCTAGAAAAAAGTGAATATTATTAGAGTACCAGAGCTATCGAAGATGAGAAAATACAAGTAATTTTCACTAAAAAGTATTAACTTTAAAGAGTGAATATTATTAGAGTACTAGAGGTAATCAAAGATGAGAAAATACAAATTTTTACTAAAGGGGTATTAATTTTAAAGGGTGTGAGTTAACTGTCCAATTAAATTGTATGTATTATTCTAATAAAAATTATTAAAAACTGATTTCATCGAAGACAAATTTCCCACTATATATACATGCATATTCTTATTTTAATAATTCAAAAAAATTCATTTATTGGTGTAATTGTGACAGGGTCTTATGCAAGAATTCATCCGAAGTAAAAAAAAGTCCAAGTCTCATCCATGTGGAGTTTGTAATACAGGATACTCCAACACATAATCTAATTATATGGATCCTAGTATTTTCATATGTTTTGTAATTTGGCTTTAATATCACGAGTTAATACTGAAAGTTGGTTTGTTTAGCTTTAAATTTTACAAGATGTATTCCCTCCGTCCCAGGGGTATTTGCACCACTGAGATGTCACACGGTTTAAGGAAAATATATTTTTTAAATAAAGTAGTGGTGTATGAGTAAATGTGTGAAAAGTTTTGTGAGTGTGCACGCAAATCAATGTTTTCCTTTTAAATAGTGTGCAAATTGGTTTGGGACAATCTAAAATAAAAAAGTGTGCAAATTGATTTGGGACGGAGGGAGTATTTCTTAACCGAATGGTTTTGGGATAAGTCAAGTTATCATCCGAAACTGTTAAAGAAAATGTGCACTTTTCATGTGATAAGAATTTAGTTTGATTCCTCCTAATAAAATACTCCCCCCTTCCATAATTTTCTTTTAGACTTCATTTGAATTAGATGGATTTGAAATTTATGGATTTCAACACAAATAATCATTATTTTTATTAATTTATAAATACTTAAATTTGAGTTATGTTTAAAATGGAAGAGTTCTAAATATATTATCATGAAAATCATGTCATTTGAAATCACCCTCTCTACCCCTTTTCATCTATCCCTCATTATTTTTTCCCTTCTCTCTCATCTTTTTATAATTCTTAATTTGAAATATATGTTTTCGTACATATTTATTTTTTTAAATCCATCCATCCAAATGGAGCCTTAGAAAAATAGCACGAAATTTAATAAAAAGAAGTATTATTAAAATTATAGATAAAATAAAAGAAAAGTCGAAGTATTGTTGGGTCTAAACTTTTGTCTGTGAGTGTAGATTATTTCCAAATAAAAAAAAAAGAAAAAATTACGTGGACAAACAAAAAAAATAAAAAATAATTTCGTGGACGGAGGGAATAATAATTGAGTAGATCTCTTATGAACCTGAGTTCACATAAACTCGTATCACTGTTATGTATAATCACTATCGCTGTTATTCATTTATATTATCACTGTTATAAAAATACACTTGATATTTTGACAGTAATAAAGTATATGCATAACAGTGATAATAAATATATATAACAGTGATAATGTATATACATGATAGTGATAATTGATAACCTATGAACTCGAATTCATACAAGTTTTTGTTGTAATAATTTATAATTAAGGGTCTCTATCAAATATATAAGAAATTTGGAGTAAATCTTTTATACAATATTTTTAACTCTTGTATGCATCAAATGCATCATGCAATTCAAAAATATTTTAAAAAATTATACTCCCTCTGTCCCACTATATGTTGCTCATATTGTCATTTTCGTCTGTCCCACTATATGTTGCTCATTTGCTTTTTTACCTTTTTTGGAAACTACTATTCACTTATTTATTATTATTTTCAACATTTTTTATACTATCTTCATTATTTTTTTACTTTTTCTCATTACACCACGTATATTTTTTTACTTTTTCCATCACATCACTTATATTTTTTCACTTTTATCTTAATCCGTGTGCCCAAAAGCAACGAACAACTTATAATGGGATGGAGGAAGTACCATTTATTACTGAAAAATCATACATATTATTATTCTTATACAATATTGTGCCTATAATGCGCACTAGTTTATTAATTTCAAATCCTCGTCAAAATTTTTAAACACGAGATCATCATGTTCCCAACATAAAACACGCGAAGAATCAAAAGTTAGGCCAAAAACGCAGAATTAATGATGAAAAAAAAAAGATGTGGAGATCAAATCTGGTGATCACACACATCAAGATATTCAGAAAACAAACTATGGCATCATCAGAATACTATAAACTAATAAGAAGAAAAATACTGTAAAAACACAAAATATCAAATGATCATCAGAACTCTCATGATTCTATGATAACATGTGAAAAACACGTTCATTATTATTGTCCTAAATAATTCATACCAAAATAAAATTATACTCTCTCCGTCTCAAAACTATTTTCATACTTTCCTTATTTGGACGTCTCAACTCTTCTTTCACACACCTAAAAAGTAAATTTTTTTTTACTCACAAAAGTTAATAAAACACATTTTTTTCTTATTTTATTATTTAACTTTACATTCACATATTTATTTTTTCTTGGTTCGCGTGTCTGGGACAACTATGAAAATAATTCGGGACGGATGGAGTATTTATTAACACATGATGTTTCATAAGGTAACACATTTTTTAGCTCGAATTATTACTATAAGCATATCCATGTGTTATCATCTGAACAATTATATATATATATATATAAGCTACAATTTCTTCCTTTTGCTTTTTTTTGGTTTGATTTAATTTATCGACATGTTGAATTTTATTTAATTTTGAGTTGTTGAAAATAAACTTCAACTTCTTCCTTTATTTCGGATGGTAAATACTCATTGGCCAGAAATGTTTTAGAAGAAAATATATAGAGAAATGCTTAGCCAGATGACACCGCATAATTAACACAACAATCAAGCCCTAATCCTAGATCAAACCTACTTCTTTTTTATGTTAATATAATTTTGGGGCACTTTATTTTATTGTCCAGTACAATGGGAAACTCTATCCATACAATAAATCAATTGAACTGTCATTATTAAATGCTTGCCCCACCCCCACAAGATACACAAATCTTCAACGTGTACAAAAACGCTAAAAATATGGCCGAAAAAGACCCTAAATCGACACTGCATGTATATTCCTCTACAATTTTACTGATCAAATATTACACTGTAAAAATTAATATTTCCACAGTTAAAAAAAAAAAAATCAATAAGCTTGTAGAGCAGTATTTGTATGCGTGGAGGAGGAGGTGGCCGGGGAGTGCGACTGCGCTCCGCCTTCACTACGCTCATCCGACACCGGAGACTTATGTTGTCTTTGTTTAGGGGAGGCTGACCCTTCCCGGAATGGTGTCGGCAGCGAGGCGATCGGCGCGTAGATTCCGCCGGACGCCTCCCCGGACGTGGCGGTTGTGGCCATGGCGGCGTACTCTGGTTGCACCCAAATTCCCCCCACCACCACAAATTGAGGTGTTTGAGTATTGTTGTTGTTGTTTTGCACTGAAGAGCTAGGCCTTCTCGTGTGCAAACGATATTTCTGCAGTAAATGGAACGAAACAATTACTATTAAGAAAACATAGTGATCTAGTATATAAGCTTGAATTCTTGATCATGTTAATTATCTAATTTTGATTTAATATACATAATTCTTCATATTTCATCATAAATCATTAACACGTACACAAATTATTGATTTTTTTAATACATATGCCATGTTTAATCTTCTTTCTCAAGCCCAACTAAAAGCCATTAATGATTCTTGATAATAAGATTCGTATGTGAGCTAATTTTTGTTTAATTAAGTTCACAGAGTTTGATGCTATTCCCATTAGATGGGGCCCGTAATGAAGACAGCCAAATAAAATAGAATCTTAGCTGTGGAAAATTGGACAAAAATCCAAGTAAACTTTTTATTTTCTCCGTGGAAAACCAAAAAGTATGAACACTAACAAACCTGTAAATGGCTTTTAACCTCATCATTAGTGAGCCCATCAACCTTCATTAGCTCCCTAATCTGTTTTGGCGTTGCAACTGCACAATCCAATAAGATCATAAATATCAGATTGGAAATATGGAATTAAAAATCATGATTAATTAAAGTCTAATTATATATATTTTCACACATACGGTGTGTGCCACCAAGTTGTTGAAGGGATTGCAAGAATCTTTTGTGCAGCTCAGGTGACCAACACCTCCTCGACTTCCTCTGACATTGCCCTTCCTTTTCTTCCTTCTTATTTCCACCACCGCCGCTCCCCGCCGTGGAGCTGGTGGATGCCGGCGGCGCTGCTGGAGGTGCAGCAGCAGCAGCTGTAGTATCACAAGCGCCAGTATTTTTAATCTCTTTCTTAAACGGATGAAACGCGCCACCGCTGCCACTTCTCTTCACCTCCGTAACAGCAACTTTTCTCGGCGAATCCTAATTTTTTTTAAAAAAAAAAATTCAATCAAATTTTCTGGCCAAATTTAATGAAAAAAATTGAGATAAAATTGCGAAATAATAAATCACCTCCTTCTCCTTGGGGTGTGGATCTGGGGTTTGATTCCATAGCTGCACAGATCTAAGCCAATCCGATTTGGTACAATTCCTATCACTAATTACATTTTCCCCATCTTTACTAACGACGCCGTTTTTGGTCCTTTTGGGATACTGTTGCTCTTCGCCAGCGTCAGAGAGAGACGAAGCTCTCTTTATAGGGATAAACTCCTCTAGGACTGGGGCTTCGCTGGATGTCTGCTCTGAACATTCCGATTGCACATTCAAATTATACTCCGTGGTTGTACCCGATAGCTGCTGTTTGCATGCATCAATTGCTGGAAAAACACCCTCAAAATTAGGCGAAATTAAGGGCATAAATCCCTCAATTATAGATACAGATGAGTGTGTGTATATATGGCGTACCTTGGGTAACAAGCTCGAGGCAGAGAGGGAGTTCGCGTTGGAAAACTTGAATCTTACGACGCTCTTCTTCTAAGGCCTGGATATAATCTTGACATCTCTGCATTTTCTCAGAAAACCCAGAGTGATTATGGCCGTTGATCGCCATCTGCGATTAATTCCTTTTCTTGATTTATTGTAATTTTTTGGGAATATGGAATTTGTTTTGATTTGAGGTGTTCAACTTTAGAAATGGGGGCTGGGGACCAGATAAGGGGAGAGAGAGTATATATGGGAGGTGGTTTTGTTTGAGCATAGAGATCCGAATGAAAATACGAGAATAAAGGGATCTAAGTAGAATCACCAAATGGAATAAACCTGCTCTGCTCTGCTCACAAAGAGAAATTAAAAATGGAAAATATATAAATTAATTAATTTTTCAAGGGTTAGGAGAAAACGAGGGTGCGTGAGGCTGCCGAGGTCGGGCCGTCGCGTAACAACGAATCTTTGAATCAACTTTGTTGAGAGGACAAGAGAGAGAGAGGGAGTTATGAATATTCGCGGGCTGATTCTCATCTGTGGGCCCATTTGTAGATAAGATCAAAGCCCATTTCTGAGATTTCTCTCTACCCCTTGAAGTTTTTGGTTCATTCGATTTTGCCCACTAGTTCTTCTTTTTTATTATCACAATTCTCTGTCAACATATCAATTTGCCATTAGTTTGTTTGATAATCTTTTGGTGTAAAGCTACTTCATTTGTTACGTAGAACTCATGTATCAATAACACTGATTTAGTAGTTTTCTCAATTATTAATGGAAAAAAAGTACAATATTCCTTCCAACCCAATTTATTTTTTATAGGAGAGAAAACACGCCATTTAAAAAAAAATAAGAATTTATGAATGTAAAATTAAATAATAAAAAATACATTTCATTAATTTATGTGAGTGTGATTTTTTATTTTTTTTGAGGTGTTGAA
Source organism: Prunella vulgaris (assembly GCA_026898435.1). Taxonomy (NCBI): domain Eukaryota; kingdom Viridiplantae; phylum Streptophyta; class Magnoliopsida; order Lamiales; family Lamiaceae; genus Prunella; species Prunella vulgaris. Next base: position 95,642 of record JAPKLY010000227.1, read on the forward strand.
AAAAAATGGGACATCCCAACAAGAAAATGTGAAAAAGAAGTTGAAACACATGAAGTATAATTTTATTTTAATATTTCTTAGTTATTATTAAGAATTTATTTACTTTACGGAAAATGTCATATTCAATTATTTTATTTTTACTCTCACTTCATTTTTATTATTATTTAATATTTTAAAATTTATTGGTAAGAATAAAAAAAGGAGAAAAAATACTAAATGCATGTAACATCAAATAATAGAAAAAAATGAAGGGACTAATATATAATACACTTGTTATATTTTTAGTTGAGTGTAGATATACTTGTTGTTTGTTGTTTAATTATATTCAATAAATATTTATATAATAACTCACTCTTAATAAACAATCAATTTGAATATTTTAGTATATTATTTGAATTTAGAACTTTCACCCGGTAACCCATGCAATAATTTTTTTTCCTTAAACCACAATAATGAAATTAAAGAGCATCAAACAAAAAATTAAGAAGTTGGTGGACCAGCACTGCAATTTCATGCACTTCGTTTCCTCTCTCCCTCTCTCTCTCTCTATACTTTTAATAGGGCTGGAATATTCGTAGTAGGGGTTAGAAGAATCGGAAGATAATAGTATGAATAAGCTAAGGATGAATCTTTCCCAGCGCGTGACTTCACATGCCCCACCGTACGATAAATGTGACCGTTTTGGAAACAAGTTTTGGCTTTTGAGGCTCCCAAAGAGTCAGCCAAAGTATATTAACAATTCCAACCTTCATAATTATCGCGTGGGATCCACGATCCAATTATCATTGACCTGCTTGCTTTTGCGGGACTGAAGTGGGTTGGATCTGAGGTTCTATTCATTCCGAATGGACCCTAATCCAATTTTTCTATTTTTCTTCGTATATATCAAATGTATTCAAGAGTTTTGCTCATTCAATCCAACAAATTTTGAATTTTTTTTTTGACAAATTATTTTTTTATCTTGTAACTTTACTTTTTTTTAAATATTTTGATTCTATTCAAGAATTGAAAGTTAATAGAACCAAAATTGAAAAGAGATACATTTACGGGATGAATATCAAAATTAAAAGTTAGTAGGACCAAAATCAAAAGAAGATAAAATTATAGGACAGAAAAAAATAATTTTCTCTTTTTTTTTATTAGACATTTCACAATAATTTATATATTATTAAGAAAATATATTGATTAACATGCATATTTATAAATATTTATTTATATATTATTACTTTATTTAAAAGAGAAGAATTTTTTGTCATGTAATTTTACTATATTCTGATTTTTGACCTATTGACTATCAAATTTTGATTTTTGTCCTATACTTACATTTTTTTTTTTGCTTTGGTCTTCCGACCTGCTATACTAGGTAAGCAACAAGTAAATATCGTGTGTCATCTATTTTTTATTAAAAAACTCTTGAAGGTAAAGTGATTAGACATACTTATTTTTCAGCACTCATTTGTTGCCAGAGATAAACTCCATAGAACCCAATAACTAAATCAAACTCCATCCTCATATCGTTGAGTTCTTCAGAGCACACGATGTCGCTGTATTTCACGTAATGACATAGTTGCACTCACGTCCATCGCTTTCCGATGATATCAAACATTAACGCCATATCTGACTCATTAATAACTAGAATCACTGTGAACTCACTGTGTGTCATTAAGTCGAACCAATGATCGCTTTTCACCTCCACAAACTGGTTATATAGCTGAAGTTATATTCTCTCAATTTACACTTAGAACTCATCTCATAGGAACTTGAATTGTACACTATTGATTCATCAACATATTATAAGAGAATATGTTGAATGAGATGTAGTTCATGCAGTAGAACATTCCCACAATATAGACCATTTTCCAAAATTTGAGGGTACATAACCACGGCCATGGTCACCCAGATCGAGTAAAATCTAATGTCTATCTAAAAATTGTACAATTTGAATATTTAAATTTATTCCTAATTACCACAATAGACATGGTAAATTATGTTTTGATGCTTTGCTGCTTGAAAAAGATACTTGGAGGTAGAAATTGATAAAGACGGTTGAAAATATAAGGGCATGCCACTATATGTAAACGACGCATGCTCTGATATATGTCGACGGTAGGAGGGTGGCAATGATGTGGTCTATCAGCCACTGCATGATTTTGTTCTAAATTTTTGGTCAATTTTTGGAGTTCGTCTTGGTCAGAAATGAGTGGAAAAGAATAAGTATTTCTAACTCCAAGAATTTTTTAATTTAAAGAAATAAAAAATGAATGACATATCATATTTATCAACCGATTACTTAGTATACCAAGTTGGAGGACCAAAAAAATTATAGGATGAAAATTAAAATTTGAAAATTAACAAGATGAAATAAGTATATAGTAAATTTAGAAGACAAAAAAAATTCCTATATAAAAACTTAAATTATGAAAATTTTAGGGGTATAAATTCCCTTGAAACGGAGAGATTATATTCTCCGATTTCTTTAATAAATGAAGATGAAGTGGAGTAATGACTAAGAACTTGATAGATAATTTCATTAATTTTCATGCAATGATCTTTTTTGTAATTATGAATTTGTAAAGGTGCATTTTATGGAGAACTTTTTATTTTAATAATGTGAAAGTTATTTTGAAAAAGTAAAAATAAAATTAATTGGGAGGGATCCGAGGAAGTAACTTTGAAAAAATTTATAAATTATTTAAGTATATGACATATAAAATTTTATAAATTTTTATACAAATTAAAAAGATTGATATAGATACAAACATTCAAGACCATCAATTAAAATTAAAACACACACAAAAAAAAAACATATAGCAGCTTAATTATTATTGTAAGATTAAAGTAATTAAATATATGTTATTATTAGGTAAACAGATTCAGATAATGGGTACCGAAAGACATGAACCCGAAAATTACAGACTTTACAGTCATTTAGAATATAGAAAATTTGCGTATAAATAAATTTAATAATACACGGGTTATAAATAATATAATTTTGTTAAGCATTCAGAGTTAAATCTAAGTATTTGAATCCATCAATTTGAACATTTAATTAAAAAAAAAAAGAGATAAATTTAGATTGTAAATTTAAAAATTCATAATCTCAAATTCTTCCATCCAAACACAACTTAATAAATTTTAATCATTTTATCTACCGTACCCACTAAATTTGTTTAGAACTATTTGTACCACTTTCAATTGAAAATATGAACGCTAGTTTCAAAATTGTCAATGAAAATAAAAATTTATTTTCCCTTGTTATACTTAAATATGTTGAATAAATATTTATTTTTATGGTGATTATATTAGAAATAATCATAAATTGATACAAAAGTAATGCACCATTTTTAAATAGGTATAATTTTTTTGCATAATAGTGTAAATATAAATTGAATAATAGAGTTTTTTTTTTTTGCATATTGTACCTATTTGAAATAGTGCATTATTTTTGTACCAATATGTGACTGACACATTATTATTGTGCTTTAATTTTGATAAAAAAAAATGAACAAAATATAAGGTTGTTGGCTATGGAAAAATGGATTGACGGAGTATGTGATAATAAGATGAGGGAAAAGTAATTAAATGGTGTAACGGTACTTTGTTCAAGGAAAAAAATTGTGTATATATTTTGTTTTTATTATTATATTTATCATATATTTATTTTTATTTTTATTGCTATTGAATTTTTTAAAATTAAACGTCACCTAAACTTCAAAGGATCGACTCAAGACCCACTTGGATACTTATTTCAAGTAGGGATGACAACGGGGCGGGTTTGAGACGGGTTTGGCCGGTCCCAGGACCCGCCCAGCTAAAAAATTTTTGGACCCGAGATCCGTCCCACCCACCTTAATTTGGAGTTGGACCAGCCCCATCCCGTGAACCCGGCGGATTTTACATGCCCCGACCCGCCTACCCGCTTATTTTTATTATACATATCAAATGTATTAAAAAAATATCTTAAATTTTAAATATAATATCTATATGCATTTGAATGATTTAAACAATAATAAATACACGAAATAGTTCATTTCAAATTTCAACATATTAAATCTAAATATTTAAAATCATCCATATATGGTTCATTGAAAACTAAAATGATAAATTCAATTAATGTTCCTCTTATATAACTTCTGTTCATGACTTATGAGCATATTTAATCTAATATTTTAATGAAGATATTAATTAATAGTCTAATTTTCATATATTGAATTATACATATATAATAATAATAATATGATGTATTCATTTAATTATTATATATTTAATATATATTATATGCGGGGCGGGTCCACCTAATACTAGGACTCGTCCCAAATCCAGCGGGTTTTAGGTCAAACGGGTCTAAACCCGCCCCACGACCCATTTGACCGGCTTTTTACCCAGCTCGTACGGGACAGTTTTGTGGCGGGTCCGGGTTTGAACCCGCCCCATTGCCATGCCTAATTTCAAGCATCTAATTGCTCCAACATCTTATAGATTATTTCAAAATTTTATAAGTTATTTTTTTAAACAACTTATACGTTGTTAAAGGTTTGATTAATATAATATATAATTTTTTTTTAAATTTTTCATAGTTTTCTTATAATTTAATTTTTATATAAAATAAATATATCTTTTTTTTTATATTGAGGTAGAGGTGAAGGAGTGATGCCGGTGTCCAATGTGTGACAGGTGGGTAGGAGTAAAGGTGAAAAAAAAAGTTTAAATATTTCAATTTATTTTTAAATCTTATAAGCTGTCAAATATTATATTTTCCTACACTTTTAGAGTGTTTATAACGTTTCTAGACAGTTTATAAAATGTTTTAAAAAATTATAAGTTCAGTCAAGTACCTCCTCAATTGCACAGATCATCATCATCCTGTTAGCTTATAAACAAGGGTGCAAACAACATTTAGTAGTCGTTGCACAGTCGAGTGCCGCCAAGCGCCTAGATCACCTAAGCGGTGCCATTTTTTTTAAAAAGAAATTCTACTAATATTAATTTTTTTCTAAATATATATTCATAAAAATGCACATTATACGATAAATCATAAATTTTAAAATAGTTAACAACAAAATACGTTTTTTACATAATGTAACAAATCAACAAATTGTTAAAAACTATCCTATTACAATATTGTCCAACTTGTAAATGAAACACAAGAATAACAAAATATCTAGTACTAATAAATTATTAGTAGTTCAATTAAGTTTCAATTTTATTAGTAATTTCATTTTTTAGCTTTAATTTTAACTTTTAATCTTAAAAAAGAAAAGAAAAAGATAATGACCATTTAAGCGACGGCCTTGGCAATATCAAATGTGTTGATCAATTTTTTTTCAGTGGTTTGATTTTAGTATCGATTGCCGAGTGCTATCAAGTGCTTAAACGGTCTCAACAAATGCAATTTACATGTGCTTATAAGAAGAGAACACCTTTCAATAACCAGATTCTAAGTGAGCCCATCATAACAAGTTGCGTCTTGGCCAAGCCTGTTGGGCCCATTTAGCCGAAGCCCATATACACAAGACAAGACCAGTTGAGTTGCATCCTCAAGCTTAAATGATCCACAATTAAGCCCACCAACACATTAGGGGCTGAAAATATCTTGACAATATCTGTATCAGTATGACAGTATCACCATCAATCACACTCTCTACTTTGAGATTCTCCGCAATTTCCTTATTTTCCACGCAAAAATTGCAATTGGGACCACTTATTTCAAATTCTTCAATGGTAATTAAAATAAAATTTTATTTTATTTTTTACCCTTAAATATATTGAATGGGAATTTGTGTTTATGGTGGTTACATCATTAGTATTGTGTTCCAATTTTAGAATAAGTTGACACAAAAGAGAGTTGTTGATTATAGTATGAGGGATTGATTGAGAAAAATGATTATAGGATGAGGCGAAGGTAATCAAATGAGGGTAATGATTACCTTATTTAGGAGAAAAATCAATATTGTGTACCTCATTTGTTCTCATTACCTACTATAATTAATATACAATTATCTCCACTCCCATTACTATTGAAGAATTTCATACCAAGCGCCCCCTTATTATTTCTACGTGCTTGAGTCTATTATGCTATCTTCTTTTTTGACATGCGAAATTAAGATTTGGTATTTTATGTCTCTATCTTTTTTAATTTGTAAGTTCAATTTTTCATTGAAATATATATTTATATATTTAAAATAATCATATCATTACTTTTTACCCATCCTCTCTCCCACTTTTACTAAATTTAATTTTCATTTTCATTTCACTATAAATTTCTCAATTTTCTTTTCTGGACACCTCTCAATAAATTTTTCATAAAAAACAAATATTTTTTTAAATAAATAATCATCACTTTTCATAACTCTTCATTAGTTTGCACAAAAATCAATATCTGGACCTCTATATATTAATAAATGAATATATTTTTTTAAGCTAAAAAATTAAAGTTTTGGTAAATTTATTGAGAGATAGGGTGAGTATAATTTATTTAAAAATAATAAAATAATATATAAATACAATTAAAAAATATTAATTTAATGTAAAGTTAAATGAGATTCCTTTTAGATTAATCAGGGTATCGAAATTGGTTAACTTTAGTGGTTTAAAATTATTGATATATTATCTGTCAAACTAATCGCCAGATTTTCTATCGTTTTTCATTAAATTGTGTCGTTTTATCCCATATTTATAATAAATTTAATAATTTATAAAATATAATAATTGATTATAAATTTGTAACAAGTTAGTGCGACAGAGTACGACATAGTTCGACAAGACATTTAAACCCTAATCAATATTAATCAACTCGACACTCTAACTTATCTAAAAAAAATCAAATTACATTTACCTCTTTCCTATATTTATTTTATTTTAGCATATACTTTTTTTTCTATCTACATTTACACTCAAATCGAAAGAAAAAACATTGAAGAAATTAAGACTATAAAAAAAAATCTTAAATATCCATTCGACCATAAAATAATAATATCCATAGAATTTTAGCGTTCAAATGCTACTTTACGAGGGTTTGGAGCTTGGCATTAATTACTACTCCATATGCTTGTTGTCTCCCTAGCTAATTTTCCAAGCCTCGAAAGTGGAAGTAACTTTTATTGTTATTTAATCAGTAATACAGTTTTTAAATAGCTAGGTTTTTTATAGTATATATTTTATTCTTTATGTCTCTTAATTAAAATAAAAATTAAATTAAATATAAAATAGGTCAATCTTTATCTTTTTTCAATAAAAAATAAAAATAGAAATACTAGCATTCATTCGTCCACTAAAAAAATGCTCTACAAGCATGATAACGAAACTTTCTCAATTATTTGCAAGTACATTTTCTGTCCGGGCCCCCAACTCACTCGAAACCCGTTACATCAATTGGTAAAGTTGGAAATTGTGGCCTGCGGCTCAGCCGCCTTAGCCGCCGCCGCGGGTTCAACCGCGGGAGACGGCGCCACCGGTTTAACCACCAGTTCCGCCGGTATATCCTTAATCCCCTTCAAATAAAAGGTATAGAACAGCTTAAAGGGGAATACGATCTGCTGCAACTTGACCGTGCCATAGACCCCCTCAAAGACGCCGGAGCCGCCGGTGACGGCGAGGTAGGTGTCCTCGTAGGTGAGATAAGCGCCCTGAACGGAAATGTGGCCGTAATCGCCGAAATAGAAGCTGTATATGGCCTCGTACCTGTCGCCCTTCTTCTCCGGCAAATGCTGGATCAGAATGCAGAGACCGGCGGTGATGCCGAGCCTCTTCTGTAAGTCGCCGGAGTAAAGCTTATTGGAAAAGGGGACGAGATCTCCGAGCGAGTTGACGTCCTTCTGACTCAGTCGCAGGTACGCCGGGCTCTCCCGATCCCGCTCGTTCATCTCGTAAACGTATAGCTCCTGGACCTTCACTGCAGGGAAACCCAAACCCAAACCCAAATCGAAATCGAAATACTGTTAGCAGGATTTTGGATTTAAAACACTTTTCATCAATTAATTAATTAATTGTTACATACCGGGCTCGGGCTTGGGCTTGGGCTTTCTGAAGAAGAATGCTCGGGTTTTGAGAGGCCTGGGAGATGAGTGAGGGGGAGTGGAAATGTTGAAAGCTTTTTGTGAAAATTTAAGAAGGGGCATTGATCTATTGATTGGGGTTTTGAGAAATGTTTGAGGCTGCACACAAGACATTGGGTTGAGGGAGCTTGTAGAAGCCATTGATGTGTGCTGGAGTTGAGTTGAGTTGAGGGCAATGTATAAAAAGCACTTAGTTTGAAATTGACGGGAGGATGCAAAAGTATCTGTTAAACAATGCCTACTTCAGTTCAACATTTTTAAGTTTTTTATACCGGAAAATTTGACTAATTATCTTAAATACTCCCACACGTTGCTTTAAATAGTCGTCCATAACAAATGATCCACTTACTTAAAATAAAAAATTTATAATCATTATTTTTATTTTTTATACACATGTACTTACTTTTACACATCACATTAACTACTTTTTTAATAATTAAATATTTTTTATACTAATGCACTCACTTTTACACATCAATATTTATTTTTCTTAATAACCGTGAATTAACAAGGTAGACCAAACTTTGTGGACGGAGGGAGTATTAGTTTTAATATAAATTTTTTAATATAACAGCTTATAATTTTAATATCATCAATTCATCTCCTTAGAGGAATTTTCATATTTGGAGATGCATATTTTAAAAAATATATATATAAAATGATGTAAAACTATATTATTAAAATAGTAAAATTAATTGAACTGAATATAAAAGCAATATATTTTATATAAATATATGAATATTGTGAAAATAAAATTAAAATAATAGCTTATGGTACGAAAATAACTAAAAAGAAATATAAAAGTAATTATGTAACCATTGAAATATTAGGTATTGAATGAATGCGTAATGTAGTATGATGAAAACATAAGAATTACTCGGGGGAGGTGTAGTCAACGTGGGCGGTAGGTACATGCGAAATAGTAATCTAATATTCTTAGATTCCACATGCTTAATGTGTTTATTATTTTATATTTCATTTTTAAATCAATTATTTTACTATTGTTTTATGTGACCAGGCTCTTGAATAAACACTCCTCCCCATGTATATGGATTACATTACAATTTTTTTTTAAAAATATTAGCTGCTATTCCATGAGATATTAAACGATAAACGACAGTATTGGACTTTGATATTTATATTTAAAGTTTAATTTGATTTTAATAAAATTTAGAGTTTATTTGTTTAATTTGTTCCCCAAGTTAATTACTCATGCTATAAGTATACATGTTCAACATTATTAACTAGAAGTTGAATTTGATTAATAAAAAAATTATCATGATATATCTTTACAATCTTCTAGCTTTAATGAATGCCGTGAATTTGTATCTCTTTCCAAAATATTTCAAATCAATGGAAGTAATGTATTATACATTCTCTTTTATGTATTTATTATATGTTACCACTACATTTAATATTATGAGAGATTAAGTTTATTACTGTGCATCAGACAATTCAAATATATTTTTAAAAATTATATGCGCTATTACTGAAATTCACATTTGTTATTATTGAAAAACCGTTTTTAAAAAATATAATTTTTAATAATAACATATGTTACTTTTTCAATGATAATTGATGTAATTGTTTAAAATGTCACTTTAATTGTGCAATACACTTGTGCACATAGAATTAAGAATATATATATATATATATATAAAGGGATTAGTGGTTATAAGTGAGTAAAATATATTTAATTTATAATTATATCTTTGATATTAATACCGTTTAATAATGAAAATAAACCAAATTCTTCAATTTATTACATTGGAAATTAGATATCTAACTTATCTAAGAATATATAAGTAAAAAAACTAACATTAAACAAAAAAAGACATCAAGAGAAAAGGAAAATTATTTAAAAAAAAAAAGGACTCATCACAGGTTCTCTCTATTAAAGAAGATCCTTGGGGATCTTATCGTATTAGCAGAATCTTTTTATGTAGAGAGATTGGACTATTTTAAACCCGACAGCTTCATTATTATTGTACTAATATTAGCACGTGGTTTTATTGGATTGACAGCATGATAACATAAAATAACACTTGTTAACCTATTTATATATTGTATGTAATTTATAAGGTAACAATTGTTTTATTAAAATGTATTAATTTAATAATAATAATAGTTAACATTTTTTTTTAAAAAAATTATATAGTAAAACTGATTTATAAGATACATGTTCTAAACAAAAGGAGGGTTCGGTTCAGTAGCCACTTTTGTTGGGAAATTTATTAGATAAATTGGTTAATTTGGAATTAGTTGATTTTTAATGGGGTATGTGACATCCATGTTAATCTATCTATGTATTTATAGACAGATTATAGAAAAATATTGAAGAGATTAAGGGCTCATTTGGTTCGTAAGATAAAACTATCTATCCGTCGAAAACATGCATATTTTCGACGGATAGATAGTTTTATCTTACGAACCAAATGAGCCCTAAGTAAAACATTAAACTTATATTAGATTATTCGGCAGTGTTCGTGGAAGTTGGACGTGCGCAAAGTCAAGAAAATTCTAATCAAAACTCTAGCCGTTCCCAGTTTCCTATTCTCACCCCTCCCTATTAGATTGATGACTTGGAAGCCAAAATTATGAAGAAGGAAGTGTATAGATCAAAGCCGGCGGGCCTATTCTCAAACAAGTGTTGTTCGCCAACATCTCGACCAACATTATGCCTGCTCGGCATATACAAGGTCTTGCTCGCCTAACAAGCAAGGCAACTCGACTCTCCTTATGTTGATCGTCCATATTGAGCAAATGTTAAGAATGGAGGCTACTTTATTGTGAAGGAAATTGTTATGGTTATCAAGGTTGACACATGTCACATGGATTCCGAATTTACCACGACGACCTACTAGCTTATCATCTTAGCTTGTACTTCAAGTTATTATTTGATAACCTCTTCGTATTTAACCACATAATCCACATGTTGTAAAAGGTTATCAACCAAGATAAATCCAATTTGGAATTGGGCCAACCCAATTCAGTTACTTAAACATTTAAACTAAATTCATCTAGATAAATATTTGTTTCAAAAAGTTAATTTATTCGAAAGATTCATTGAACTCAGACGTTTCCTAACCCCAAGTAACGGAGTTACATAATTTCGTGTTTATCAAATGATAAAAATATATCTTATTAGATGATGAAAATATATTTTCGCACGTATTCGTGGGTCAATATATGACCTCCTCCAAAGTTTCTCAACAAACACGTGAGTTGAATTTGCCCATAAATAAGACATTCATTTGGAGTTCTCATCACACAAATTTTGAATCCTCTAGCCTTCAATTTTAGTCTCTCTCTGCATTCGTCTTAGAGCCAATTTAGCTTTAAAAAGATGACTCCATCCATTCGCCAAAACTCTTTACATAGTGGTGCTACTACTATACAGACAAAATCGTTTTACTTTTGAAGACATTACGTATATCATGTGTGCTAATACTAGCCAGGACATATTTATCTTGCGGAAAAAGGTAATACGCTAAGTTAGTTTTTTCTCTCTTTTCATCCTTATGATATTTCAATATCTAATCCAACAATTTAATTAATCAGTCATCTTCATTTTTATACTTATATATTATTTGTTCGATTTATTAAATTGCATCATATTCTTATCTTAAACATTTCATTAGACAACATTATACAAATTTTACTTAAAAAAACCACCAACTTTCTAGATATGATATGTTCTCTCATTATGACAAAAATTATTTAAAATAAACAGAGAGTAGGTAGAATATTTAAATAGTAAAATCCTAAACGAACAATTTATTTAAAATAAACTTTATTTTCAACCAATCTCTATCTGTAACCACCTCTTACGTGGTATAGTAAGTTTGAACTATGGGCATTGCTTTTTGACATTTAAAAATGAAATTAGTCCAAACAAGAAAGGAGACCCGTAAATATGTGTCGTATGGCAGTAGAGCCATAATTAATTTTGGCAGAATCAATTCTAAATTAAAACATTTGTAACAGTAATTAACTCCATTAATTTATAAATATAGCTACCAACTATTTATCCCAATCTCATCCACACACTCTCTTAATAAAACAATACATCCTCAAATAACTTTATATCTTCGAAAAAAATATATTTTTATTATCATTTCTATAAACTCAACGATTCTTTTTTCAAAACTACAACCAATTATTTTATTCTTTAAAAAATAAAATGCAATTAAATTTAATATTATAATTTGTTCACAATATACTTGACTTTTCAATTATGAAAAATTTAACAATGGATTTCATGGAATTGCATTAATTGTAATTCTAATTCTAAAATAATATTACCTCTGTCCCAATTCTTTCTTTCCATTTTTATTATATTCTTCTCACATAAAATAATAAAAGTGGAAGAAAGATATAGGACAGAGGGAGTATATATTTGATATTTATTATTTTCTTCTTAAAAATTAATCTTTGTTTATGTTTGAATTTAAGAATAAATAGGATAAAAACACAAAATTCTCAATTTTACCCTTTTTCAATTAACAACTATATTTTTCATGCATTACCACAACAACTGAGATTAAACTAGTAAACTCAACCCTGAGATTAAGTAATCCGATCTAATAGTCATGATCAAATAATCAACTTCTAATGGAATTGGCTGGGATTCCGGATCATAGTTTAGTTCAGGGCTAACATCCTAAAAATCGAACATGATATTACTTGGAATTGGGGACATAATCAACTCTTATCCTGTAATTCACATAGAATCCTAAAAAGCAGATACCCCCTTAATCTATTACACTCGTTAATCTATTACAACATTGTTATAACTCATTTATAGCAGACACCCCCTTAATCTAGTACACTCGTTATTATAACTCATTTTGGTGCAATAAGGTGAGTAGTGTACACCCTATTTAGACATGAATAAGGTGAGGAGCCAAACAAAATCTGAAATAGTCCCAAGATTCCTTTAGAGATAGAACATTTTCAGTTCTATAAAATTTTACGCCTTTTGAAATAGTCTCAGAAAGATAAATACGCGAATAATTCAATTTTTCGTGAGTTAATACAATTTACATCCTAAAAAAATATGTGACAAATTTAATTCCATTCTTTTGTAATAGTTCAATTTACATTTCAATTTTTAGTAAAATATCGCAAATTTTTTAAATTTTTTCAATTTCATCCCATAATTCACCATATAGTCTGATTCTCACATTTTTTTGCTAGAAAATTGCAATGTTGTAAAGCTATTTCTATCATGCTTTTTGAACAAAAGTTGAAAAAAATTGGCCGAGTCAGCAAATAGTTACATATTTGTTTAAATGAAGCCCCACAATTTCCAAATTAGAAATTATAGAATTTAAAAAAAAACAAATACAAAAAATATGAAAACTTAGAACACAAGACAAAATCCAGAAAACACAAACTTAAAATTATTAAAATCTCTCCTCACAATTTAATCTAATTTTTGGTAAAAATATTTTAAATATTTATTGTCGTGAAAAATTATTAATGGTATGAGCTTAAAAACAATTCAAAATTATTTTTGTTAACACAATCAACATTTCTGCATGAGAAAAAATGTTACGTGTCAGATGTTTGATAAAAAACAATGTCATATTTCACTTTCAAATTTTAGAATGTAAATTGCACAGAAAAGAACTGGGACTAGATTTATATATTATACTTTCTTGGAGTGTAAATTATAAAATTGACAAATATATTAAAATTAAATTTTTGTATTTACTTTTTTTTTTAAACCAATCCAAAAAAATGTAAAAAATTATGGGACTAAAATATTTCAATTCCCAATCAAATATATTTCCCTCGTATTGCAGTGGGGAACTTGAGACGCTACAAAATGTACGATTTTTCTAGTCTACAATTTATAGTACTAACATAGGAGTATACCTGATTCAGAGGAATCAAGAATCTTCAACTGGTACAGGGTTAATAAATCGACCTCTCATGGCTTTTTCTCACCCTATAAGAAGACCAAGACCCAAGGTTAAGCCAAGCCAAGGTGGCCATAATTGAGAGCGTGTTTGCAAACACAAGTAAAAGCTTTTAGAATAACTTATTTCCAAAAATTGTGAGAAGAAAATTTTGGAAATAAGTGATTCTCACCCATTTTATATGGTTAGCAAACACCCCTCGAGTTACACAATAGGTAAGGTGAGGAAAAGCTTTTGCATACCTCTGAATATTTAGTCAAGATCTCAGCCCCAGTTCTTGTAATGAGAATTGTATGTTCGAACTGTGCTGCAGGGCTGCCGTCGGCTGTTAGGGTAGTCCAGTTGTCTTCCCAGGTTATGCAATCCGTAGTTCCCAGTGTCAAAATAGGTTCTGCAACAATTAATGATCAACTCAAAATTCAATGGATTGCTCATCTTTTCAAGTATCAGGATGATGCTATATATGCCACACTCTATCCAAATACAGTTTATGTGAACATCAGTTACTGCAGCAGTGTATGAATTGCTCAGACCAGATAAAGTTTCCAGACATCTATACTTATAAACTATATTTGAGAAAATAAAGGTGTGTTATATTTGCATCTAAATGCTGCAAAACTCACCAATGGTAAATGTCTGCCCTTCAACCATGTGACCAGGCTTATCATTGCCTATCAAACAAATGGAATTTAAATCACCAATCAATAACACATACAAGAAAACCAATTTGTGCAAGTAAATTTGCTAAATGAATCATTTCTAATAAATTCTTGAAAATGAAATAAATAGATGAATAAATGAGAATGGAGTTCGATACTGACGTTCATGAAATATGAGAGGTTCAGAGTGGAAAACAGTTCCAATGCCATGTCCAACAAAACGCTCCACCACTCCATAACCATATTTTTCAGCATGTTCACTGACAAAATAAACAACACAGCTTGCAAAATATGGACCATACAAACTATTTTCAATGACAAAAACATACATCCTTGAAAGCAATCTATGACATTTTTGCCCAAATTGGGATAAAGACATTTATCTCTAGTATCATGCATATTGAAAGTTTATTATATATCAGAATGAGAAAGTGAAAAGATAATCTGATACAAATACCTGATCCTCTTCCCTATTTTGCGGAATAGTGCACCATCTTTGCAAACAGCAATGCCCTTATACATGCATTCTTCTGTCACCTACCATGAGATAGAACATGTGAATCCTTATATCGTATATGACTCATCAACAACTAAAAGCATCCACAGAATTATGGACCGGTTAGCAACTAAGAGCAGAAAGTACCTTTACAAGGCGTTGCAATGCAGGACTTACATTTCCACACAGAAATGTCTTGGATGTATCTCCATGGTAACCCTGCAAGAGAGAGAGAGAGAATTAGGTCACAGGTAAACTATAGAAAATCAATAAAGTAATTCTCGAAAAATTGTCATTTCAATCTTGTAAATATGCCAAAAAATGAAACTATCAAATGGAGCAATGAACATTCGTATATGTGGAAAATTGAACGTGAAAGTAATGATTTAAACCTTACATTCAAGTAGACAGTCACGTCAATGTTTATTATATCGCCATCCTGCATACAAATGAATATTTTCAAATGCAGTAAATAAATGTAAATAGGCAGAGATTTTTAATCACACTGTGCGTATAGAACCTGTAATTGACGTGAATCAGGTATGCCATGGCACATACACTCATTAACTGATGTACATACACTCTTAGGAAAGCCCCCATACCCTAAGGGAGAAGGGTAGGCACCAGCATCAATGATCATTTGATGTACAGCTTTATCAATTTCATTTGTTGTCACAGATGGCTGAGATAATGTTAGAACCAAGTAATGAGTTGAAATTGCATTAACTTATAAATATCAATTCAAGTTCTATGCAAAATAAACATGTATCGACTAATAAAGCAAGAACTTCTAGAAACATGAAAACTTTAATGACAAAGAAGCTAGATTATCACCACAATAAACCATAAACCAGTCCACATAACTAAAGGGAGAAAGAAAGGAAGGGGAGAAACACTATAGGAATACAGATAACATAAGTGTGGGTAAGATTTATTTGATTTAGGGAAGAAATGTAAGTTAGCGTATTCGAGTTTATGTTGAATAAGAGTGAAAATACATCAGAAAAAATAAGAATGTGTTTGTTTGATTTGGGGAAACGAATTGGATACGAAGAACTCACGAACAAGCATAGCCTAAAAGCGCAATCAACTGAAAATAGCAGCTTCTATAACTTTCTGTTAAGAGGAAATCATCAAGAGATAAGGAGAACTATAAAGGTAGTGCTTCTATGGTATAATTAAGCATTCCATTATTTATTGATAAAAGGAAGATATAACCAGGGAAATGTGCAATTATCCAACAAACTCCTATGGAAAGGTTAACTTGTTTTATCCCTGCCGATATACAAGAAACCAGATTGATGATCGTGCACTGAAAATGCAAAACAAGAAGAAAAAATGAACTTAAAATATGGTTTTCCTGAGCTCATGGAAGAGAGTGCATTTGGCATATCTACTAGGGAAGACTAAACATCTCTTAATTCGTATACTTGCAAACAGCTGAGAAAATTACAGTCTAACGTGTTATAGTTATTTTCCAATATAATCCTTGACTTGCATAAGAAAAACCTACACTATCCAATATATCAATAAAGCGAACAACTATGGTTGCAAAAACCCAAGTTATTCCCTAAGAACAAAAGTCTGACCTACGAAAAAGAATTGCATGTTATTATCATAAAGTAATCTCAAATTAAATTTTTAAAGAACTCACATGTAAACAATCTCAATTTCACATTTTAGACATTTTCAGGTTTCTAATTCATGTAAGGGTAAGCTGTGCCCATGACTCAGTGCCATCATTGTATCAAAGATATACATCAACAATCAAACAATTTAAATGCCGACCAAATTTATTTGTAGAGTTTTGCAGAGTGTTTTCAGGCTTTGTTGTTTCTAATATCGATACATGGCTACAAGATATAGTAATAAACTATAACTAATTTAAAAAATGATAAGATCATGACAAACCTGATTTTGTAAACAAATCTAATGCAAAACCATTTATACACTCGAACAATAAAATTTACATAAATAAAATGGATAAAGTGAATGCATTTCACATGGCAGCTAGAAAGTCCAGAAAAAAATGTATAAATTCTTACCCTAACTAATGTTCCTGCAAAGTCTACAACTCGAGCAGCAAGCTCACATGCAGCCATCATACGAGCAAGGCCTTCGGAATCATGAATCTGATGCTCCTTGGAAATTTCTGGCAACAATTTTGAAGCAACATAAGGAGGCTTTGGAATATGATCAGGGACAGGAAGTCGTTGTGATACCTTTCCACGTCTCAAAGGAGGTCGTCTTTTCGAAGTAGTTGAAGTACGAAGCTCACGCTCCCTGTGTTTGATAATAATATGTAACAATCTCTTGGTATGTCTAAAGAAATACATCAAGCAAGCAACTATGATAAAAATAGTTTCACTTAGGGAAAGAACTTCTGCATTTCAAATATAAACATAGTTAGCCTATTCTTGAACTCACAAATGAGCTTTCAATCAACATAAACATTGTTAGCCTATTTGTTGATTATGATGCATATATATGGTTAAAAAAAAAAATCTCTTGAGGAGTCCAATATCCAGAAAGTCGGATTAATCTAAGGTGGTGCATGCACCTGTAGGACTTTGGCACTCCATGTGGCGTTTCCATTATTTACATGCAACCATTTTTGGTAAAAAATGTCCTAATTCTTTTTTAAAGCAAAAAACAACTGTAAACATTATGAGTCTAGGAGAGTCATAAGCGATTGTGCACAAGCAATGGGCTACCTAATTCAATCTCAGAGAAATGTATATTACCTCCTTATTCTGATGGCCTCCTCTAAACCCGATATCTTCTTTGAATGAACAACAAGCCGTCTTGCTACTTTCAGGCCTTTATGTCATTTAAGCAACGAAGAAGACACAGAGAGACAAAATCACAAGAAGGAATATGTACCATAAACATAACTATTAAGTTAATATATATATATATATATATACACACACACATATAAGAATTTGGTGGCGCTTGATCCACAACAGTATTTTCCCTCCTAATTAAGATGATCATTACACCATTTAATTACTCTTCTCCCTTTTATAATCATCATTCTCCATCATTCTCTTATGCAACAATCAACAATTTTTTTCTTGTCCATTTGTTCTGAAATTAAAGCATATTACTAGTGATGTAACCATCATATAGATAATCATTCATTGAATATATGTGGAAGCATTTCCACTCTTATTGAGAAACTCGAAACAAGCGTTCTTGAAGGGTTCACTAAAATCCACAGTCAACAAATATTAAAACATATTATTCAGCCTAATTGCCATTATATAATATATTCTAACTTCCAGGCTTTAGTACAAAATTTGGTGCAAGCCAATACCATCACCAATGGTTTGCATTAAATGTTATAAACCGAATGAATATTACTTCAAGAATATGATTCCAAGAATACTGCAGATATCTACATGTAAGTTGTAACTAATAAAAATATTAACATGTTCAATTTCGTATACGTGATTTATATATTTACATGATTCTTATATGGTACTACCTCCGTCCCAGGACTTTTTTCAAAAAGACTAGGGCACATATATTAAGATAAGGTTGGAGTATGCAAGTGTTAAGTTAAATAATAAAATATAAAAAGTATACTTTATTGACTTTTGTGAGTATAAGTTATTTCCTTTTTAAGGTATGAAGAAATAGTTGGGACGTCACGAAATGGAAAAACAGGAAGAAAGAGTTGGGACGGAGGGAGTATAATTTATAAAAAAATTAATCGACGTGCATGTTATGCTCTATTTGTATTTTCATAGTGTTATTTATAATAAAATTATCGAGTATTAAATATATTCCTAAAACCTTTGTGACTTATGGTACAGAATTGGGAAATTTCATAATAAATAAAGGAGGTCAAAACCGAGCCACAAAAATTGAATAGAAAAACAAAAATACAATAAGGAGCTGCCGTTGGAGATAATGGCGCTTCGGTGGAATTCGTATAAACAGCAAAAACAATTTAACCCACGATAAATAAAAGCAGAACCTCAATGAAAATTCAATTCCCAAGCATTTGAACTTTTGGAGCAATAAAGATAACGTAATCTAATAACTAAACTTTAATAAAATGAAAAAAGAAGCGCACACACTCACAGGGGCAAATATACAAACACATGGCAGGTATAGATAGACTTACTGGAAAGTGGAGAAGGTTTGGGAGAGGAGAGAGGTGCCCCCATAAGAAGAGTGGACGATGCTGGAATTTCTGAATCGCCATGGAATTTCCGTTGAAGGTATACTGCCGAAGTTGAAATATTTCCAAGAATCATTGTCGCAGAAAGAATGAATCTCGGGTTTGTGTTTGAATACTAAATCAGTATCCTCCTTATAAAAAAAAAACTAAATCAGTATCCAACCTTCAGATTATTTTGTTATGATAGCTGAGCTGAGCGTTGAGGCTTCAACGGCTCAGATAATGAGTGTATTTTTAAACCTTAGGCCCAGTTTGGTTGCCCAGACCGGCAATCGCCCGAAAAAAAAAAGTTGGCCTATTAAATTGTGACAACCCATCATAAGAGTATGGGCCTGTGGTATGCTCAGGCCAAGTTTAAAGCCCATCTAATTTTATGGCCATTAACTAAATAAATAAGGCCCAGGTTATATGGACCCACAACTATTTAAAATGCACCCACTTAATTATATAATTATATATAATAATATATAAATTGACCATTATATCCTCTATGATAACTAATTTTATGCTCATTCTTGCAATTAAAAATTACTGCGTAGGTTATCTCAAAAAAATTATTGTTGCAGATAATTTTAAAGAAGGAGAAAATTATGGGGCCACCAACAATATTAGAGAAAAATGTGGCTTCAACACTCTCTTTTCATTCTTCTTTAAAATTGCAGAGAAAGAATTCCTAAAAAAGAATAGCAATTAAAAAGAACATTCATTCGACCATCAAAGCCGAAAATTGAGGCCTAATCGGACTTCGAAGTCCATGGCCGCCAAAAACTAGGGGAGTTCTCCACCGATAGGTAATTATCGCTGGAGAAATCCATGGAAGCCACCTCTCAAGCTCACAACTAACTACAAACAAAATCATGGAAGTAACATTTAGATTCCAACGAAGGCAGCTTCGGCGGTGCAAGGGACAATAGCAGCGGATTGCTATTCTCACGTCCACGCTGCCGCTCAAAGACGATGGCACTCCGCTGCTCTTTGATTATTATTTTTAATAGGTTGAAAGTTGCGAATTTCTTTTCTGTGAAGTGGGGGTGTGGGTGTACGATTTTGGTATAAAGAGGGTTATTGTTGGAATTTTATGTAGATATATTCAATTTTTGGATAAATGTATTTAATAAGTGTGTGTACTCCAAACACATGTGGGTGCATATAACCTGAACCAATAAATAATCTATATTTTAATCAGTCAATATATGGCCCTAGTTATTCACACTAGCCTTTTGAAAAATACACTATTCTTAAATATGTTCCGCATTTTTTTAATTTTTTTATAAATTTTGGCAAAATTTTTGAATATTTTTTATTTTTACACTATGTTCGGGAAACAATGCAGAGAAAATGATTTTTTTTTTTTTTAAATTACTAAACAAAAGATAGTGTATTTCTCAAAAAGATAGTGTATCGGAAGGTGTATTTCAAAAGGCTAGTACGAATAACCTGGGCCACCAATAAATATGCTAATTTTATTTGGACCTTATTTATAAATACAACTATGATATAAATACATCCTCCTATACATACTTCATTAAAATAATAAATACACATCAGACATTACCTTTTTCTTTTTCTTTTTTTTTTTTGACAGAAACATCCGACATTACCTATTTTAATCTTCTGTAAAAATTTACTTAGATTTACAATGAAGATGAGTGGCTAAATGAAGTTTAATCACAGGAATTTAATTGGACTGGGCTGAGCCTGTTATGCTGGCCCATTACCAACTAGCGTTCATTTAGGGCTCATTTGATTCGTAAGATAAAATTATCTATCCGTCAAAAACATCCGTAAAAAACATGCATGTTTTTTACGGATAGATACTTTTATCTTACGAACCAAATGAGCCCTTAAGGTATTCACCAAACATATACACATATAATCGTATTTCCAAATTAAAACAATGTAATTCCGACCGGCCACTAATTAAGTGTACCTTACTATAAACCCTAATCTAACCCAATGCATGTGTGCACATATTATATACTATTTGTTTATTTAGCTTCATTTTCTTTTCTTAAAATAAGAGAAACCATCATATGTCTAATGAGTTGGTATTGTATCAACAAGTTATACCATAAAGTTGGTTTACAACTAACATTTTATAATAAAATAAATATTATTTTAGTAAAACAATTGACCCATTAATAAAACAATTGACATCGTTCAAAACGAATTTTTTAGAGTGAAATAATACCCTTTAGTTAAACAATCAATACTCCTGAAATAAATTTCACTGCAAATATTATTCACAATACTTTGCCACAGGAGATTCGATTCGTTATATAAATGTTTAAGAGACTACGGGTTGATAAAATATAAAATTAAAATACAGACAGCATAGTCCATTATTTTAATTTAATTTACATTTTCCGAATATAAAATTAATTGTTACATAATGTGATTGGAATATTTAGGATATTATAATAAAAATTGTTGAGGAAATGTGATGAACTTTCTCCATCAAATTGCTACATTTTGTGAAGATTCTAAGATGGAATTAAGGTAATAAAGTTTGTTGAAAATGAGGTGAGTGAAGAACAAAGGAAAGATAGCCACGTAAATTGTAGTATATATTGTGTCACTAATTAACATAGAAACAAAAGGTGCATATATGGTTGTAAATTGTCAAATGTGGCTTGATTATATGCATCATGATTGTGTGTGTGAACTGCATTATAAATGGTAATGCAAGTTGCAACAATAACTTTTGTTAACTGCTACAAAACTATGACTATATATGTTGGCATGTGGGAATGCTTCTTTAATTTCTTTCCAATGTGCACCTTCAAAGTAGGCTGTTTTGATGCCCAATCAATGGTTTTTATACCACCCCACTACCCTATATATATATATATATATACCTCTTGCTCATTGGATATGCAAATGGTCAATTATTTAATTTGTACTTAATTAGCTTTTATACCTTTTTTTTTTTTGGGTAAATGTTACGTTGTTAGTAATTAGGTTAGTACATCAAGTCTCCAAAACACTCCAACAATATCTCCAAGTCAATCTTATATCTTCTTCCTAATTCGTTCCCAAAGGAAATCAAACGCAGGCCACTCACTCAAAATGAGGAGCTCGGTGGCCATTGGTTTCTTAAATCAATTTTCTTCTGATTTTTTGTTTTGTTTTTTTCAATCCAAATGAAAATAAATGCAGAGGCAAGTCACTTGTATAATCAATTAAATGTTTGTGTGTGTTTTGAAGATGAACTAATATCATTAAAAGAAAAATAGTACTCCCTCCGTCCATGAAACTTTTTATCGTTTCTTTGTGGGCACAGGATTTAATGAAAAGTAGTATTATATTGAAATGATAGATAAAATAAGGGAAAAGTAAGAGTATTGTGGGGCAAAAAATTTTATTGTGAGTGTAGGTTATTTTCAAACAAAGAAATGGAAAAAAAATTTGTGGACAAACAAAAAAAGAAAGTGAGAAATAATTTGATGGATAGAGGAAGTATCGACATTTGTACTTTGAGAATCAAACTTTCGATAAAAAGACTTGGGCAAAGTCACAAGCAAGGCAGGAGAACATAGGACGTTGTGAACTTGGCAAAAATACCTTACCTCTAATTTTTTATGTTCTTTTTTAACAATTTCAAAATTCAGTGTATGTTGTGCAAAAGTTGAATATTTCGACCTTCGAAATATAATTAATAACAATTATAAATCTACTTTTTTCAATATTTCATAATTTAAATTACAAATATTTCTCATAACTATGAGATTTGACAAAAATATACATTTTATCTAGAGATGTTAATCCGGGCTGGGCTAATAGGGCCGGCCCGTTTAACCATGAAAAATGCAGGGTTAGAGCCATGCTTTCATTGGCCCGTTTAAATCCGGGTTTTTTTGGCCCGGCCCTATTAGCTCGCAGGCTAAACGGGCTAGCCCGCCGGTTAACCGAGCCCGCCCGCTAGCCCGCATAATTTTTTTATTTTATATATACATATTATATATATAATATAGTTATTAGTTATTATTATTATTAATTGAAGATATCTTCAATTTCTATTTAGGTGTTATATTAATTTTGAGTATTTATATTTGAACTTTTAAATACCAATGAAATGTAAGAGTTTAAGTGTTAATTTTTGAACTTTTGTAATTATGTTAAACTATTTTTATTAATTTTAATGACATTATGGACAATGTTTATGTTCTAGTTTAAATATTAACATTTAATGATAATTATTTTAGATTATGTGTTAAAATTTAGAATTTTTTTTACATAGTCAGTTTATGACCCGTTTAGCCCGAGGACCGCTAGGGTTAGGGTTAGGTCCCAAATATTAGAGGACCGTTAAGAATGAACCGGATAAGGCCCTAACCCATTTAGCCCGAACCCCGTTAGGGCTGACCCTATAGGGTTAGGGCTAGACCGTTTAACATCTCTAATTCTATCATATTCAAAATAAGAATCACGCCTTAATTAAGACCTATAGCTATAAATTAACCGAAAATATTAAGAAAAATCATCTCACAAAAAGTAAAAAAAAAAAAAAATTATCAGTCCAACATAACCTAATATCCAATTATTTAACACTATATTATATACCTCCTCTATCCACCAAATATATGCACATTTCTTTGAACGTTATTTAATGCAATATGTCGGAGGATATTTTGGGGGTATTGTGAGATCCGTTTATGAATAAAGTAAGAAAAATATTTTAAAGAAAATTAATTACAGTGATTTTTTTAAGATAATTAAGTACAATAGTTCTTTCTACCACAAAGTATATTACATATTATTTCGTCTCGCTATAGATAAAACAAGAGAAGAATCAACACAAGAGAGAATAAATATTTTCTCTTTATATATATCTCAAAATCGAGACATCGTACTTTTTAGATAGTAAAGCTCTAACAATTTCAAGTATTCACTTTTGAAACATTTTACACTATACACTAATATATATATATATATATATATATATATATATATATATATATATATA
>JAPKLY010000227.1:119945-214502 GCA_026898435.1 Prunella vulgaris
ATATATATATATATATATATATATATATATATATATATATATATATATATTTGCATAAGTGTGTGTGCGTGTCAGAATTTATATATTCAGATATTTGTGCTAGAATCAAGCGAACGTGATAAAGCAGGCAATTTTAGATGAGGGAAGTTGCCAAGAAAATGCAAGAGCATAGTCAAAGATAATTTCACTGATATTCATATATTTCTTTGAAAAAATTAACCCAACTTAGTATAAGTTTGATGCTTTCATTTCTCCAACAAAAATTGAATGAAAACATTGTCAAATTGACAATGCGTATGTGTCCAAGATTTTTCCAATTAATCATGAAAAATTAATGTGTATCTTTTCTTATATATATTTTTTTATCGGTAATATTAGTGGTTAGTAGTTAGAAGTTAATTTACCAAGTCATCATACACTCATATATTCAAGCCAACCTTATATCTCTCATATTCATTCCCAAAGGGAATCGAACCCGAGTCACTCTAGAATATAGAGACAAATAATCATAACACGATATCAATTTTATTATCAGTTAAAAGGAATTATAATAATAATGATCGAGTATTATAAAGAGTATTAATTCTAATCCTTACATAAGAATTTTTATTTTTAATATAAGAGATGAAGGATGTTTTAGCTACATGAAGATACCAAAGTTTTTCAGCATCAAATCATTTACTTTTAACTAAGCCCATAATCTGATTTTAATGTTGCTCATTACCTTTTTAATAGTAATTCTCACTTTATTAAAAATTATAGGGTTAATTCTATATAAATACATCATCTTTTACTCAATTTTCAATTTAATTATGAACTTCACGATTATTATAAAAAATCACAATTTTTTAAAGAGTTTCAATTCGATACATTTTTTTTCGGCCAGCAACTAATAATGTGTCCCGCCAGAGCACATGAAATGTTGTCATGTTGGCGTACACGTGTGAAATTACTTTTTTATATTTTATTTTTTTCCAAATCATATATTATACATATATAAAATTAAAAAAATTGTATTAAAAAAACATTTTTTGAATGAGAAATACCATGGAAAAAAACGTTTTCCACCATATTCAAGAGGGACTTGAAACGACAATCAAAATCATTAACAAAATCGCCCAAAAATCTTAGGTTTTGATATATGATGTGGAAAAAAATAAAATATAAAAAAGTTTAGATATTATATTTACTATCATGTATTTTCTAATGGCATAATGTGGTAAAAGATTCTCTAAAATATTAATTTTTGTTTCTAAAGATTTCTAAGTTATTTAAGAAGTTATTTTTTATTTTAAAATTCTTATATAATCCTTGTCTCATAACACCTTTGGATATGAAAACTCATGCTGAGTCCATTTCATATTTTACCTTTAAAATATGATGAATTTCAATATTATTATATTCATTACATATAAAATTAAATTTAAATAAAATATTCGTCTATAATTACCTGTAAAATTATTTTAGCATTTTTATGGTATGTACAAAGAATAGACAAAATTTTCAAATTTAAGACTTAGGGCATCTCCAACAACATTCTCTATTTTGGAGTACTCCATCCTTCATTTTGAAGCATTTTGAAGTATAGAGTACTCTATATCAAAAATCTTTTTCAACAATAACACTCTATATAATTATATTTTCTATTTGCCTTTCTTTGTTTCAATTAACTTAATACACATTTAAATAATTAATAATTTATGTAATGTATTCTTAAATTATAAATAAATTTTTCCAACTCAAACAAATGGTATTGAGATATTTTTTAAATAATTTTATATATTTTAAAATAAATTATGTTATATAAAATATTAGAAGAAACTTGCATACATATAAAATAAGACAACCATAATCGCTTACAAATAATAAATTTGGAAATCTAATACTCTGCATTGGAAAATTCCTTCTGCAAATGGTAGATAGAACATCCCGACGTGCATAGTGAGCCGACTTATCTTTAATTTGACGATGATGTGCAAGAAGAAGAAAAAAATATACAAAATTAAAAATGTCATATAAAACATGATGTTAAACATAATTATATTAATTTTTAATGAAAACTTCATGGCGTAATACATCATTTAATAAAATAATGACCAAATAATAAAAATAAGATGATAAAAAAAATAGCAATATTGTAATTAAAACCATCCTCCAAAATAAATATGGAGTACTTCAAATATAGAGGATTTTTGGTAATCCTTCATCCTCCATATAATTTTTAGAGTATTGTTGGAGTGCTGAAATACTCTAAATTCAAGAGTGTTCTCCACTATAAAGCATTGTTGGAGATGCCCTTAGTTGAATAAAAATCCTGCGTCCGCCCCTGATTGTTGGAACAATGTACAACTGTACAGTTTGTAGAGAGACGCAACGATAAAGGGGGTGGGATATACCCAACGACTTGAACGAGAAGGACGCAGGCTGCATTCTTTCATGGCTGACATTAGAGAAACTAAAAGAAAGCAGTTCAGAGCAAAAGACGCCATTGTGATTGTGTGTGATTGTCAGGGGCGGATTTACATAAAGGCAAGGCATGGCAAATGCCCTGCCTCAATATTTTTATTACTCCCTCCGTTTCGGAACTATTTTTATAGTAATTTTGGGCACGCGAACCAAGAAAAAGTAAATATGTTAGTGTAAAGTTAAATAATAAAATAAGATAAAGTGTATTTTATTGACTTTTGTGAGTGAAAAATGTTTCCTTTTTAGGTGTGTGAAAGAAAAGTTGAGACGTCCAAATAAGGAAAGTGTGAAAGTAGTTTTGGACCTTTAAATTATAAAAAATTAAATATATTAATCATCATGTACATACATTTGTTTGTTGGACCTTTTAAATTAGGATTTAGTAAATAAATTTTCTAGATAATTGTTTATTTATAAATTATATTGTTAACGAAATTACACACAATTCAGAATCTAACAAACTCAATAATCAATATATATTATTAAGGTTTAGATATTATATTTACTATCAATTGTTTTCTAATGGCATAATGTGTAAAAGATCCTCTAAAGTATTAATTTTTGTTTCTAAAGATTTCTAAGTTATTTAAGAAGTTATTTTTTATTTTAAAATCCTTATATAATCCTTGTCTCATAAGATCTCTGGATATGAAAACTCATGTTGAGTCCATTTCATATTTTACCTTTAAAATATGATGAATTTCAATGTTATTCTATTCATTACATATAAAATTAAATTTTAATAAAATATTCGTCTATAATTACCTATAAAATTATTTTAGCATTCTTATGTTTTGTATAGAAAATAAACAAAATTTTTAAATTTGTACCTTAACTTGATAAAAACCCTGTATCCGCCCCTATATTTCACATTATATTAATTAAATGGAATTCCTCAAGCAACATGGTTTTCACACATGGAAACAAAAGACAACGGATGTCTTGCCCACTTATGAGTTATGGGCGATTAATACATGGAATGATGGAACGTTTAAATTTGTGTGATTCTAGATTATTTATACATAACTAATATATCATCCGTGCATTTGCACGGTGTGTAAATATAACATATATATGATATTAATTTTTATTACAGTCGTTTTTACATAAAAATGTGTATTTTTTTGTTGTTGAATAAAGTGTAAAAAATTATTCACTTTTTTTTTTTTTTACAACTTGTGTTTTATTGTTGATTTTTGTTTTTGAAGTTTTTATACATGCATATTTTGTGCACGATTGGTACATGCACGTTTTGTGCATGATCCATATATGCACATTTTGTTTACGATTGGTACGTGCAAATTTTGTGAATGATCAATATGTGCACTTCTCGTGACCGATATGTACGTGCACATTTTGTGAACTATTCATATTTACACTACACATTTAAAATAAATTTCATGAATGATTCATATGTGCGCACATTTCGTGAACAGATAGTCTGTTCAGGTGCACGATTCACAAAAATTCGATTAATTTTATATATATACTATATATGATTTTTTTAATCATGAATAATTTTTATAAATTAAGTCAATTGTCTTTTTTAATTATTACTTTAGACGTGACAACATACAATTACTCACAAAAAAATATTGACATCTTTAAAAAATATTCTATGTTCAATTTTTGTGACAATTGGTGCACAAATTCAATCAATTGTTTTATGTTCTGTAATATCTATCATATGATAAATATTATATATAACTGGGGCCGTTGCGAAATGATATATTTTAAACATTATTTTTCAATTGGTACAATATGCCAAAAAAAACTTTATTATTCAATTCATATTTATTCTATTATGCAAAATTTTTGTATCAATTTGAAAATAGTGCTTTAAAAATATATCAAGTTAAAATTATTATATAATTTTATAACTTAATTGAAATTGTGAAATCAATTTTAATTAGATGCATACTCCTCCACCAATCTTTTATTCAGTTTTTTTTTAATATTTTTAACATGATAATGTATATATGAGTATCTCAGAGTTATTAAATTAATAATATATATTAAACTATTCACTAATATAAATATAAATTATTATCAAAATTCAATGATATTCACATTTAAAAAAAATAAATCCAACTCATATAAATAATATCAATAGAAACAAATCATTTTTAAACTATAAAATTCATATTTAAGACTTGAATTTTATTAAAAAAAATCAATTAATGTGGATTTCAAGATATACATATAACATGAATTATAAATTCAATTTAAAGATAAAAAAGTAATTGTTGACTTAATGTAGAGTGTTTTAAATATAGGTTGTAATTATGAAACTTTTATTTTTATCACAATTGTATTTTTATAAAAGTGTAATATAATTAAAAATATTCCTTATATATTTGAGCAACACTTGTGTAGAAATTTCTACCGTAGAAATATTCATTTTTTAAAAATTCGCGGATCTAAATCGGGTCGGGTCAGATTTGGGCATTTTTTTTCCAAAATTCGCGCATCTTGTAGTTCTAGGTTTTTTCGCTCCCAGGTATGTTACAATTTGTGCAAAGACGTGTTACAATTAGGCAAAATCTGTGTTACTAATTCTTAAAAAATTAATTTTTTGTACTTTTCAAGTAATTATAAAGAAAATATGTATTTCTGCAAGTATAAATATGTGTTACTTAATTTATTTTTTATTCTCTTTGTTGATTTATGTTAATAATATATTTTTTCGCTCCCAAGTACGTTACAATTTGGGCAAAGACGTGTTACAATTAGGCAAAATCTGTGTTATTAATTCTTAAAAAATTTATTTTTTGTACTTTTCAAGTAACTATAAAGAAAATATGTATTTATGCAAGTATAAATATTTGTTACTTAATTTATTTTTTATTCTCTTTATTGATTTATATTAATAATATGTTTTTTCGCTCTCAGGTATGTTACAATTTGGGCAAATGCGTGTTACAATTAGGCAAAATTTGTGTTACTAATTCATAAAAAATTAATTTTTTGTACTTTTCAAATAACTATAAAGAAAATATGTATTTATGCAAGTATAAATATGTGTTACTTAATTTATTTTTTATTCTCTTTGTTGATTTATGTTAATAATATGTTATTCATTTACTTAATACATCATTTAATACCTTATATATATTATATAAAATATAATATATATTTTTATAAGGATAAATAAATGTTTGTGTATACAGTAACACACATTTGATTTTGCAGTAACACACATTTACTCTAATTGTAACATACATTTGCAGTAACACACATTTACTCTAATTGTAACATATATTTGCAGTAATACATATTTACTCTAATTGTAACACATATTTGTTCCTCAATTTATGTTATTATATGAGCATATATGTGTTACTATAGGATAAAGTGCATTTTTATTAAAAATAAATATGTGTTACACATACAATGTAACACATACATGTGTTACATTGCATAAAAAATATTTACTTCTACAAAAATAAATGAATATGTGTAGAAAACAGCATTTAATCTGGTTCTAACACACGTTTTGCCTTAAAGTAACATATATTTGCCCAAATTGTAACATACCTGGGAGCGACCCGTAAAAATACTCAAATTCGACCCGACGCGGTTTAGACCCGCGAATTTTAAAAAATGGATATTTCTACGGATCTTAGATCCGTAGAAATTTGTATATAAGTGCTTGTCAATATATTTTATTCACAAGTTCATTTATAAATAATGATGGATCTATTAATTTTTAACTCTTTTTATTCTTATTCGCACATATTCTTTATTTTAAATATTCGTTTGATATATTATATTTATTTTAAATTTCAAGCGCACAGTTATTTTTATTATAGAAGAATTGGATGAAGTATACTATTTAAAAATTAGAATTTTCTTATAAATATTTTTTTTCTTGCATTACATACAAAAGAATTAACAAATTTTCAATTTATTTGTTATGTGAATATAATATAATAATAATAAGAAGAAGAACAACAATAATAAAAATACTAAAGCAATTGGTAAAAGTATTACTTTTAAAATGTTATTTTATATTTTTATAAATAATTAATAAATAAAAAAATTATATTTCATACAAAAGTTTTTAATATAAATTTTTTATATTTATTAGCAAAAAAGTTAATTGGGTAATAGCACATATATTTTAATTAGATGAAATATTAAATATTGTATGGACTTTGTATGACTTGATTTTTATTTAACAACTTATTATTGTACATTCTTTTTAATTATGCATTTAATTTTAACATAATTAATATATTAAATAATATATTTATTAAAAGTAGAAATAATTTTTAGTATGACTTATTCTTTTAGTTACTATTTTTAGATCAATTTACTATTAGATTAATATAGATTGCTAATTACTAGAAAATTACTATGATATATTTTTTAATTTTTAAAAGAAAAACACCTATTATATAAATACAACAAGAAAATAAAATTTATCTATGAAATTTGTTAATATGGCTATGAAAATTGCAATAAATTTTTTTTATAATGGAATTGTCTATAAACGTCTTCATTCATTACAACTGAAATTTAATTTACAGACTTTTGGTAGATAAGTTATTTGTAGGTAAATTATTGTAGGCAACTTGATTGTAGGTTAAGAATATTGAAGAAGCCTACATTTTAGAAAATACTCTTAAAAAAATTATGGATAAGTCGTAGGCAATTCTATTAGGAAAATTTTTTATTGAAAAATTTAGTAAATAATATTTTAAAAAAATATTACTGAACTATATTTATAGGAATTTTTGGTGTTATTATTGTTTGTGATTTGTAACTATATTTGCACTAATTAGCTTAAGTGCATGCACTGCATGGTTTTTTATAATTTACAAGTTAATTTCGATATTTGATTTTAAGCAAGTTAACATAATTATATACTCTGCATAGCATTATTTCCGGGCAAGATAGAATATATAATCAAACGCATTAATTGACATGTAATCCTGATGTTAAAATAACAAAATTCCAAATCCAACCTAAAAAAAATTAGAGTGCGTTTTATATGAAATTATTTCATAATAAGTTTATATCTAAAATATTAAATATTTAATTAAGTGCATCAAAATATCAATAAGATGTATCAAAAGTTAAAGTCAATAAAATCAGTAATTATTATAACATAATATCACTTTGACCCTAATTTTTAATACATCTTATGATATTTTTTTATATTCATGGTTAAATGATTGATATACTTTAAAACTGATTCATAATAAGTTTATAAGGAACTATTTTCATACAAAACTTTGTAAAAAAAATTGATGCAATGGTTACACCATTTAATTTGTGCAATTCATCCCATAAATCTTTTAATAACTTTTTTTGTTTCAACGAAATTTTAGAATAAACTATTTTTCTCAACGGAATTAGTGTGTATTAAAAATACTTAATATTGTTAAAACAATTAAACTTTTATTTAATGAAGTAACTATTACAAAAAAATCAATCTGTGTCTATGACATTTTTAATAAATTAAAACTTGTGAGACGCTGATAAACATAATACTCTCTCTATCTCATAAATATATTTTCATTTTTCTTTTAAGTGTGTCTCTCAAATCTAATCGCATACATTCTGTAAAATATATTATTTTATTATAACAATAATAAATAACAAATTTATTTTTAAATAGACTTTTTAATATTTTTACTTTATTTGTTTCTTTTAATTAAGTTCAAGATTATAGAAATAATTTTGGAGTAGTAAGGAGTATAAATTAACATTCTAATTATAAAAATGTGACACTATACATGTCGACATACCAAGATTTAAAAACGAGTCAAAATTGCGGGTTTGTTTTTTTATCATTACAAATTACCAATTGGGATTCGGTAGCCAAAAAAATAATAAAGATTTGTACGTTGTCTAAATAACACACACGGCTAAGTCATTAGTATAAACTATAATGTTTGTCGATATATAATAATTGATAATGGAAAAAGAGAAGGATTTTACAGCTTTTCCAGATCTCTTTCATGATTCGATCACTCCATGAATCTTGATTAATTCATGCACCGTATAATTTTGGCATCCCATAAAATCTCACGGATCACACAATTAATTAGTACTACTTATGTGAGACCTAAACAAATTTAAGTAGCTAAAGTTTTAATTAACGGATTTATTACGTATAATTTAAAAGTGTATTTTTAAATAGTATTAATTGTTCATTAAATAGATAAAAATTATTTGAGCTAAACCAGTTCTTATATATAAGTATTAGCAACCTATCAATCAAAAAAAAAAAAAAAACTATTAAGAGATAAAATTGGAACTTTTTATATTTTCACAAATAATCAACTTTATAATCAAATTTAATATTATTCACCATTTCTATCAATCAAGAAACCAAACTATGTTGAAGAATAATTTATTGATACACCCTTATTTTTTCAAACTGCCGAAAGTCATGTTATTGTTACCACTTAAAGAGCCGTTTTTTAACCGTTCTCTAAACTTAGAGAGTTGTAGTTTGGAAAGCTCTTATAACGGCTCTCTTAAGCGAGAAATAAGAGTTCTTCAAGCATATATCTGTATTAGTAATTCTATTCATCAAGAAACCAAACACCATTGAAGACTAATTCATTGATACCCTTATTCTCCAAACCACCCAAAGCCATGTTATTGTTACCACTTTCTCATTTTTACCTATAAGAGAATTTTTATGAACAATGAGATTAAAAAAAATAAAGGTATGTGAGTGAAGAACAATAACAATATCAAACCATTTATAATGATTCATCCATATCTTGGTATAAAATATTGCATTAAAAAAAAACATGTCTTCCCATCTCAATATAATTTCTGAGCAAACTATATTTTACTTCTCTTTCATTCGATCATACTTAAATTCTGCAACCTTCGCCCACAAATATTATTTTTTCACTTAACAACCTCCACGCTCAAATACCTGATAATATTTTATTAAATAACTTCAAATCGTTGATCCAAACACCTTTATGAATGTATGAGTTACAAATTCATTTCCACTCTATCCAAGCTACCTTTCTATTGCTCTTTCCATCCCTTCCCATATAAAATTGCGTTGTAATTTTACAATCCACACAAGTAATTTTACAATCCACACAAGATAATTTTTGGGATCTAGTAAACAGATAGGTAGTCTTAATAGATAGGTAGACAGAGAGTTTAGAACCAAGTTTGGATTTAGTTGAGATTAGATTAGATAAGATTGAATTAAATAGGATTGTACTGTTAAGATTGAACTAAACATGATTATTTAATTTTAGTATATGTTTGAATTGTAAAATTGTCTCCATTATATAATAGAAATAAAAAATTATGTTTGTAAGAATACATTTTGTAATTAAAATATTAATGAAGGATACATGTGTAAGCATCGAAAATTTATTAGATTTAACGGTGTCATATATTATGTAAATCACAATTTTGGAGATAAAATATACAATAATATCTCCAAGATTTGTTAATATTCCTTATTCTCCGATTTGAGAATATCACCTTCTTCATTAATCTCTTATAAATAAGAGATTTAGAATTGAGTTTTAAGAGGTCAGATGGAATAAGTCACCACGACCCCATCTACTTCCTATTATCAAATTGTAGGTCAAATTCTTCCCCTACTACCAAATCGTAGGTGAAATGGAATAAGTCATCATCAACGACTCCATCTACTCCCTACTACCAAATTGTAGGTCAAATCCGAAATAAGTCGTCAAGACACCGGTACCACAAATCAATCTCATCTCCTTGGAGATAGGAATCAAGAGATTTACGAGAGTTGTAACCCGCATCTATTTAATAAAAATATGTTTACCATATTTTTTCTCGTCTTTTATGTATTTATTTATAGGTGTTAAAATTATTGGTTTACAACATGTAATTTTAAATTTATTTATAAGGTTAAATATGTAAATTTATTATTAGAACTATATAATCCCTCAAAACAAATGAGATTAGATATTTCTGAGTTTGAGGAATTAATTGGATTGGATCCTGCTGGGTTGCCCATTAGTTCTGGACAAAATCCCGCAATTCAAACGAAATATTTTCTGTAACTAAAGAACTAGTACCAAATAATCACACGAACCAATTAAACACCTATGCCACCTATACAAATTTTATTATATTAGTGCCTTAATTTATTTTTGGCTTTTTGAATTCGACTACTCCTCACTAATTTTGTGCTTCATGCTAATTTTAATCCCAAACTATGAAAATAGGAGAATCTCGTGATACATTCTAAAATGTAGGCACGAAATTAACTCCATGTTTCTTAGAGTTTTTTCATAATCTAGGCATTTTTCACGGTTGCAGAATTATCATTAATTGTCTTTAACTAATTAAGAATGTGCAAATTTTTCTACTTAACTATATGAACAAATACTTAGAAGATAGGATTATGTGAATAAGTTTCATCGTAAAATGAATTTATAATTTATATCTAATAATAGAATAACTAATATATTTTAATGAAATAACTATTACCTCCAATTAATAATCTTTAATAAAATAACTAATTCATTAAACTTTGATTTATAAGTATAAACAAGTAATATCTTTTAATAAAATAACTAATACTATTTAAACAAATTTTATGGTAAAATTTATCAATTTGTTCAAAAATTTAAATTTTACACAAAAGTACATTTTTTATTTGCACAGAAACGTATTTTTTATTTCCATAGAGCCAATTTGTAATTAATTTCATATTTTTAAAACCAATTTATAATTAGTTAATCCAAGTTAAATCTACATCATCATAACAATATAATATTACTCCTACTCTCTATTAAATTTTATATATATATATAAGAACACATTTTAAAATAATTATTAATTTTTAGATTAATTAATTATAAATATTTATTAAAATTTTGATATTGTTATAGTAATTTATTTGTATTTATGCAGTTTGAAATGGATTATGAAGCATCTTCAAAATAGAAGTATTATATTAAAGTGGGAGTAGTATAATATTAGTACCACAGAAAAATCAATTTACAAACAGCCGGTAAAATGCCCCCATTGTCGTATAAACTAAGGTGATGTTTGGTTGAGAACTTCTGTAACTGAGTAGTGGTAATTAAAATTATAGTGTGTGTTTGGATTGACTCTACTATGATTTTGATTCTTAAAAATTAAAAAATCAATCATAGTTTTGCTGCATGAGAACTAATGACTTTCATTCTATATACTTTTCATTCCTATACCCTTTTAATTTCTTACAATTATACAAAACGCCTCTAAAGCTCAAAATTTCCTTGTTAACATTTTTTAA
The DNA here is from genome assembly GCA_026898435.1 of Prunella vulgaris. Taxonomy (NCBI): domain Eukaryota; kingdom Viridiplantae; phylum Streptophyta; class Magnoliopsida; order Lamiales; family Lamiaceae; genus Prunella; species Prunella vulgaris. The sequence goes on from JAPKLY010000227.1 coordinate 131,668, forward strand.
TTATACGTAGCAAGCTAGAAATTTCATATTTGAATTCCTGTTAAAATTCGTTCCAATACAATGAGATGTCACCTATATTAACGACTTCACTAATTATTATTGACAAATTTTCGGATAAGTATTACGTGTAATCCCAATCAGATAATATTTTTGGAAATTAAGCAATAATATTATGAGCACACTGCGGAGATAAGAAAGAGTCAAAGCTCCTTTTTTTCCTTTGGGAAAAAAAAAAGAAAAAGAAAATGAAAAATCAGCAGTTGAAAACTTGGAAAAAATATTAAAATTGACAGTTGTTTGTATTAATCCCATATTTTTTCCATCCTAAAGTTACCCTTCCTTTCTGTCTATTTACTGTACAATTGCAACTTGCACCATCACCATCTCCCTCCACCTTTAGATTATACCAAAAGCTGAAAACTAACAAAAAATAAAAAAATAAAAATTAACCAAATGTTACAAGGCATTAATCACCCTCTGTTTCTTGGTGCAATGCTCCAACCCGAGGATCTCCATGTCCGCCATCCTTTTCCCACCGCAGGTTTCCTTACCACCAATCGATATGTTGACTCCGAATAATCTCACCATCTGAACCGGCTCAGCCCGGCCCGCATTGGCGCCTCCGCACCGGGCCTTCCAATCAATGTAGAGCTGCTTATCGGGCCCGCTCGATCGCTGAAAGGTCACAATGTCGCCGGCCCGCAGGCCCTTCTCCTTGACGAAGCGGCTCCAGCCTTTTGTCAGCACATAGCTCTGACTGCTATTCCAATAGGAATAGCGAAACCTCCACACTTTCCCGCCGACGTCTTCGAAATTCAAAAGCACCCCTTTCGAGCTGTTCCCACTCTGCAGCGGAAAGTGCTTTTCCGCGTGCTGTTTCGGAATCACCAGCCTGTTCAGCTTCCCCACGTCACTCGGCGTCACCGCCTTCTCGAACAGGTGTTCCCGGGCCTTCGCGGCCCTGTCTCCGCCGACGAGGCGGAAGAGGCCGTCCCCGGCCGCCCTCTCGCCGCCGTAGTTGCGGCGGCTCTGCTCCAGCTCGTCGCTGTAGGTGTGTTTCCTGAGCATATCGACGATCTCGGCCTTGGAGTGGGTGTTGAGAAAGGCGGCCTCCGCCTCGTCCTCCGACAATGGCTTGAAATTGGTGACGGCGTCGCGGCCGCGGAAGCGCTGCGCCGCCGTGTCGTAAGCCCTGGCCGCCTCCTCCTCCTCGTTGAATGTACCCAGCCAAACCCGCTGATGCTTCTCGTAGATTTGAGAACCCCATCTCCCGTTGGGCTGGGGGACCACTCCTTTGAATCTCGACGACGGGAGTTTCCTCGACTCCGCTTCGACGCCGTTCTCGGCGTCGATTACCACGCTGGCGCCGCTGCCTACGCGGCAGAGACTGGCCGGCGGCGTCTTCGGCGCGGAGGCCAGCGTGATTGATAGGGAGTCGCTGGTCGTGCTGTCGTCCACCGAACTTCCGCTTCCGTCCATTGTAATAGAGAGAGATTAATTGTTAGAGAGAGAAAGGTAGAGAAGTGTGATTTGTGAGCTGAGTTGTTGAATAAGGGATGAGGTGGTTTATATATAGAGCAGAGCAGAGCAGCCCCATTTTAACTTGTTGTTTAGAAATAAAAAAATAAGTAAGGTAGTTGCATATATAGATTTTGAAAAAAATAAAAAAAGATATGGAGATGTGGGTCAACCCTAGAGATGGTAAGGAACTAGGAAGATTCATATGTAGACGGGATTCACATGAGGAGTGTAGAGCGCCCCTTTAATTATAGGTAAGTTCATCCCCCCTCCCCTGAATTTTGCTGCAATATCAGCATGGACGTACAATAAAAAGTACTATGACTAAATTATTATATGCATGTGATTTAATTTCTAAATGATGCTTCTGCCTAGCTAATAATATATTTTGGGCAGTCTAAATATGCTAGTTGTCACGTTTCTTTTTTTATAATTTTTTGGTTAATGTATAGTTTGTATTTGGATTCTATTCATTCCGTTGCAGGAATGTTATTTAGAGTAAAATGCAGCCGACGAGTGTCTTCATAGAAAAATCAGCTATAATCATAGTGATGATATTAAGGTCGATGTATAAATTTTTGGCGTATTTAAAAAAATATTTGATATAAGTACATTAAAAGTAAAATAATCATCCCACATGTTAAATTGGGTCTATTTTTCGTATATTTCGTATTGCACATGCATACGCATAGGTGGGAAAAGGAGGATTAGTTAGTGGGTTAAAATTGGTGCAATAAAAGGAATTAATTAGAGGAAGAGAATTTATGAAAATGAAATAAAATAGAAATGAAATTAATTAAAGGAAAGGGGAGGGGGAGTATTCGAATTCCACCAGGATGGGAAGTGCATGGGCCACTGCAGATGAGGGATGGATAGACTTGAAGACAAATGGGCTTATCCAACAATTAATTTCCCCCCATAAGATCTTACCTGGCATCAATTGATTCGTCAGCTCCATATTTGTTTTGTCTTATTGGTCAGGTTCACCTTCGAATCTCCAAAAACTCTCTTCATTCATGCATTTTTTTCAAATACCATTCACTATTTCCACCAATCATGTTTTTCTGTTATCAAGGGGTGTTTGGTAGATGACTTTGGGAGGTGATTAATGGTAATCAAAGTTATAGTGTGTGTTTGGAATGATTCTATTATAACTTTGATTCCCAAAAACTAAGTAATCAATCATAGTTCAGCAATATGAGAACTATGACTTTCATTACATATTCTTTCCATTCCTATACCCTTTTCATTCCTTACAATTATACCAAACGCCCCCTAAATATTTTTTTCAATTATGATATTAATTTTTTTTTCTAATTTAATTATATTATGAGATAGTATCATATAAATTTTTAATTTTATATTAATATCGGTGAAGGTCTTCCTTGTGATTACATAAATTTCTAGTTTGTATTTAAGTCGTTGGTTAATGTTTGGATAATGGTTGTTATCGACAACTTCGACGTATTAAAATCCAGAACCTTATCTTATATAAATTCCAATCTATAATATCTTTGTGATTATTGTTGCACCCAAATTGTTAACTTGGATAAGATATTCTGCATCATTTTAGTTACAAATCTAATCATCGTATTTCATATTTGGAATTGAGTATAGAACAAACGATGATCGGTTGTCTATATACCTTTAATATAAGTTGTACTTTTTATATGTGGGGGGTGTTTGACAAAGCTTATAAATTCTTTAGAATAATTTATAAATTTTTAAGAGCTTATAAGATCTCTTAGAGTGTTTGATAAAAATAATATATGACTGCAAAAAAATAAATTGGATATCATAATTTATTCTTCTCACCACCTTCACCCGTGCCCACCCGTCTCATCCTACACCCGCCACCATCCCACAATTTCTACCTCAACATCAAAAAATTATTCTATTAAAATTTAATTTTAAAAAATTATGATAAATTAATTAACTAAGAATTTATAAATTGTAACACTTCAACAAATTATAAGCTACTTAAAAATAGCATTTTATAAAATTTTAAAATAATTTATAAAATGTTAATATTTATAAAATATTTTGAATAAATTTAGCATAAAATCTACGGATAAAAGTTTATATATAATTGACCCCGCTTATCGCAGGGATATATGCTAAACCCCTATGAGATGGCACAAAACAAGACGGGTAGCAAAATTACTCAAAACTCGATTATTGAAATACTCCCTCCGTCTCGATTTAATTTTCTCCTTTATTTGGGTTACTTTATTTAAGAATGTATATCTATTTATTATTATATAGTGCACATATATTGAATTTTGTATAAAATAGTAGAAAACTGTAAAAAGTAATAGAAAGCTGTGAAAAATAATGAAAAATTATGAAAAAATAAAAGATAGTTGTTTAAAAACATATTCGTTAATTAATATATGGAGTATTGATTTTATTTTTTTATGAAATTAGAAATTTATTGTGTGACATTTAAAAAATGAAAGTGAAAAATTTATAGTGAGACGGGGAGAATATAATATAAATAATAAAAAAAAGGCAAAATTTCACATGCCAATTAAATGAATGATCAAATTGTCATTTAAATAGTACTGGATGAAGAGAGTATTTTAAAATAATAAAGAGGATTATGGGTAAAAAAATAATTACAAAAACTTCTATGCACATTTATACCATAAAATATATTAACTGATATCATTACTTATATTCACTAATATTGTAATTTTTTACACAGTGGTATCAGTTTATAAGTGTATCGGTATTAGTACTACATCTTGAGTAAGTACATTTCTATGGTATAAATAGCATATTATGAACAAGTTTTATATGAATACTATTAAAAAGTGATCCTAATTACAAAATAGTCTAAAATATTTTCTATACAAAAATTTATTTTGCACATAAGCATAAAAAATTGAGTAGGAATGACAATGGGGTGGGGGGGTTAAAAACCCGGTCAAATGGGTTTCGGGATAGGCTTGGACCCGTTTGACCAAAAATTCGTTGGTGTGCAATGGATCCTGGTATTAGGCGGTCTCATCCCGAACCCACCCCATATATATATATATATATATATTAAATATATATACTTAATTGAATACATTATATTATATATGTATAATTAAATATATGAAAGTTAGGCTTTTAATTAACATATTAGATTAGATATGCTAATGAAGTCACGAACAGAAACTGTGCAAATTAGAATTCATTAATTATTTTTATCATTTTAACTTTCAATGAACAATATATGTGTTGATAAAAGGATCTAAGCTTGAGGATTAAAGAATAAACCAAGTATAAACAAGATGAAATGTGCAGGTTGCTCGCCCGCATGCTCGCCCAAGTCTATAGGTGACGGGGTAGCAAGCCTACGTGGCCATTCCCCACATGTTCGCCTAAGTGCTCGCCGGGTTGTTCGCCCGGGTGCCCGCTCGAGCTCTGGTGTAACGAAGCAAAGAACCTGCAGAGCTGAAACCGACTTGCTCGCCATCATGCTCGCCCTGATGCTCGCCAAGATGCTCGCCCGGCTCATGGGGAAGCAAGACACCCGACTCTGATAACAAGCCCATGGAGCCAAGACCAGGTTGCTCGCCTTCGTGCTCGCCCATCTGCTCGCCTTAAATGTTCGCCCTCGGCCTGGACATGGCAAGGCAGTAGGCCAAGTGGATAAGCTTATAATGCTCGCCCGTCTGCTCGCCCCTTTGCTCGCTGCAATGTTCGCCTTTCCCTCGAAAGAAAGAAGACACAAGATGTCTAGGGAACCCATATGAAGGGTTCAGATCACTTAGGCTAGAGTTAGTGGAGTAAAACTTTCAGGGGGTGACAAGTGGAGGACACTTGTCACCACCAGAAGCCATGTGGCTTAAATAGACGCCACCTCACCCTTAAAAGGGTATAAATATGTAAAAATATCTCATTTTGAAGGGATCTGAAATCCAAATACAAAAGACCCACTTATGAAATTTATCTCTCTATAATTCTCTCTACATTTCACTTGATTATTCCAATTATCATCTTTTAATTATTGTTTGAGTGATTTTCATAGATTAATTAGCCACATAACATTACAATTAGTAAAATCATTCAACAATTTGGCGCTAGAGGAAGGGCACGAACCTCCGTCGATTGAAGAATTCGGTGCTCATTCATAATTAGTCCGAAGAACACGAAGAACGCCCCTCGAAGTTTGGTGATAATTTTGAGGAATATCTTCAATTGTGAGTGTTTTCAAGAATTTATTATCTTCGAAAACATAAACTATAAAAGATTTCTTTGAAAACTCATCTACTGTATTCAATTGTCACCACGAACAATGACGAGACATATGTACGAGGCCTCCCACGATGAATCCCACACCACCTCGATGAGTCGAAGGTGGAAAGGAAGGGGACCATCCGGACACCGTCGAACAGAACAAGCTCGTGTCCCGGTGTTACCGGCGGCTCTAGTTGGTCAACAAATCGAAACTACCATTGAATCAATGGTTAGAACACCCGAGGACATCGAGAGAGCAATGACCACCCTGAAACAATTACAAAGACAGCAGATGGTAGTAGCACGTCAACCGGTGATTCAGGTTGCCCAGACTGAGACGAGACATGATACTTGAACAAGCTACCATCCTCAGGAGGAAGAAGCCAGTAGTGGACGTGTCGTACCCGAAAGTTCAAAAGGCAAACAGAAAATATCTGATCGCCTCGGACCACAACCCCAATGCTCAAACCAGTGACCAGCTGGGCGAGCAGACGGGCGACCAGCTGGGCGACCAGCTGACCAAGCACATAACCAACCTGAGTGCCTTGACGGGTCACAAGGTGATAGGCGCAGTAATCAAAGTCATCACTCGGAAGGTAGAAGGTCAGAGCATTCGTACCGCCAAGAGCCTTGCGAGTCTGATGCTCGGCATCAACGCAGGCCTGTACAGGAAAGGTTGAGGAGATGGGCGTCCGAGAGGTTAGGGCCGAAAGCTGCAAATAACCTCCAGCGACCACACCGAGAGATCGCCCAAAGTGAGGGACTGCCGGGGGCAACACGTCATCATGAGGTGCACCCGGAACAGCCTCGAGGAGGGGGATCATCCCGGGGGTCGTCAGTTCTAGAGATAGAAAAATTGAAGAAAGCTGTGGAGGACTTACAACACCAGGTAGCCATCAAAGATAAGGTTGAGACGTACACGTCACTTCCAATATCACCATTGTCACCACTCATCTTGACTGCACCCATCCAGAAGAAAATACAATTTCCTTCATTAGTGATGTACGAAGGAGAGTCTGACCCCAAGGTTCACATCTCAAAGTACACTGATTACATGATCTCAATGGGGGCGTCAGACGCGACACAATGCCAGAACTTTCCTTTAACTCTTGGAGACCGTGCACACAGATGGTTCTCGGCCTTGACACCTGGATCGATTCAATCGTTTGGACAATTAACACGGGAATTCTTGTCCCACTTTTTGGGATTCGGGACGTATCTGACACAAAAACACAGGTTGGCCAACATCTCACAAGGGGCCGAGGAGACTGACCAGCAATATCTGGAACGATTTGATAAAATCCTTCTGGAAGGTGAAGCAGTCAGTGACGATACAAAGGTTGTGGCAGTCATGGCGGGACTGCGTAAAGGAACGGACTTGTGAAAAGTAATGCATCTAGCTTGTCCTAGTACATATGCTGAGTTCCACCACAAAGCCGGTGTGTACGTCGCAATGCAAGAAGCAATGACCAAACAGTTGGGTCCAGAGGTTGATGATAAGAAAAGTGGGAAGAAGCCTGGTGGTAGTGGTTACAAGGCCCCGAAAAACTTGAAATCATTTGGGGACACGACGGAATACAAAGAAAAACTAAACCAAGTGTTGACTACCACAATTGACCACGTCTTCACAGCTGTGAAGGATCAAGATATGTTGGCTGCACCCCGAAGGATCAGGCAGGATCGAAGCAAGCTAAACCCGAATAAATTTTGTGTGTATCATCAAAGTATCGGGCACTTCACTAGTGAGTGCCGAGATCTGTTGAAACAGTTGTGGAAGTTTTATGAAGATGGGAAATTAGCCGAATTCGTCAAAAAAGCTCCGGGGAAAAGGCAGCGTCAGACAAGACAGGAAGCCTCGGATGATGAAGGTAGTGATGAGGCAGAAAGGGCCCCAAACAGACAAGTAAGGAGAGGTCCACCAGCAAAGCCGACACATCTAGAACCTAACCGAGAAATCCTTGTACTTGAAGAGGTTGGTTCGGCTGGAGGAATGGTAGATGGCCGTCCAACATCGAAGAGGCAAAAGAAAGCGGAAATCCGGGCGGTCAATCAAGTACAGGAGATGGGGTCCAGATCGAAAGCAACCACTAAACGAACTGCAGATTTGACTTTCTCACAGGCAGATCTCGAAGGGGTCCTTACACCGCACAACGACTCCCTGGTTATCAGCGCCAATATCATGAACGCAAGAGTACACCGACTGCTAGTGGATACTGGAGCCTACATGAACATCCTGTTCAAGAAAACACTAGACCAGTTAGGGGATTACGAATCCTATGTAGAGGATTGTAATCACAAAATAGTGGGATTCGGAGAGGTTGTGACCGTCCCACTAGGTGTAATAAGGTTGCCCGTAGAACTTGTTGCGCTAGAGGACCCGGAAAGGAGGATGACAAGGTTGTTAGATTTCTTAGTCGTAGATCAATCATCCACCTATAAAGGGTTCCTCGGCCGCCCTTTCATTTCCGAATTTAAAGCCGCATGTTCTACTTACTACTATTGTATTAAATTCCCAACTCTTAAGGGTGCAGGTACGGTCAAAGGGGATCAGAAGAAGGCGCGGGAATGCCTATTAACTTTAAAAAATCCCGTTAACCAGGTGTTAGTGTTTGAAGGTCCAATATCACAACCCTCCCCGGACGGGCCGAGCAGTTTGGATGATGTCTCAATAGACACCGAAATGATAAAAGTAGATCAGACGCCGGAGGGCATGGAGATAGATGATGCGCTCCAGCAAGTCCAGCCGGACGGGGAGCAAACGGTAAATAACCCGGAGGATCAAGGCCAAGACCCCACAACCATGGTCGGAATAAGTGGTGACACGGAACCAACAGTTGAACCAGAGGACATCGAGCCTCGATTGGGCTATGAACCAACCCCGGAAAGGATGGATACACATCTCGAAGGGCCAATTGATGACCCCAGGTGGAAAGATAAAAAGCGACGCGCTACACCAGTTGAGGAACTCAGATCCATACAAGTTGACCCAAATAAACAAGATTTAGAACTCTTTACTGGGTCGGAGTTGGAGGAGCCTTATAGAAGCCGAATGGAGGAATTCCTTCGGGCTAACCTCGATGTGTCTGCATGGTCACACGAGGATATGACCGGCATACCGGTGGAGCACGCGTGCCATCGCCTGAACATAGATCCCACAAAAAAGTCTGTCCGTCAGAAGAGAAGAAAATATGGGCCAGACAAGTATGAGGCATTAACCGGCGAGGTGAAAAAACTTTTGGACAATAAACTCATAAAGGAAGCATTGTGTCCTCAATGGGTGGCGAATCCTGTCCTGGTCAAGAAACCAAATGGAAAATGGAGGTTATGTATAGACTTCACAGACCTCAATGCGGCATGTCCAAAAGATAACTTTCTGTTGCCCCACATCGACCAGCTGGTGGACAATACGGCGGGACATGAACTAATGACGTTTATGGATGCCTTTGCAGGTTACCATCAGATTGTCATGCATCCCGATGATCAAGAACATACAGCCTTTTATACAAACAAAAATTTATTTTGTTGGAAGAGGATGCCCTTCGGGTTGATCAATGCCGGCACCACATATCAAAGATTAGTCAACAAGATGTTCGACCAACACCTTGGTGACACAATGGAGGTCTATGTTGACGACATTGTAATGAAGAGTCTTAGAAAAGAAGACCATCTGGAGCACCTCAAGCAAGCATTCGACATCATGAGGGCGTATAACATGAAACTTAACCCAAAGAAAAGCAGCTTTGGGGTGCAATCCGGTAAATTCTTGGGACATCTCGTGAGTCAACGGGGTATAGAGTTAACCCTTCACAAGTCAAATGTATCCTCGACATGGGACCACCGAAGGATGTACATGCAGTTCAAAGACTTATCGGATGTCTCGCGGCACTCAACAGATTCATATCCAGATCCGGAGATAAAAATAGACCCTTCTTCGAGTCTATCAAAGGCAAGGGCATTTGCAAAAGAACTGAGAAGACCAATTATGTGTGGACGGATGCTTGCCAAAAGGCGTTCGAAGACATAAAAAACTACCTCAGTAATCCCCAGATACTATCAAAGCCGGTGCCAGGAGAAAAGCTGTATCTATACCTGGCCTCATCAGAAGTAGCCATAAGCTCAGCCTTGGTGCGTGCGTAAGGTAAGGCACATCTGCCAATATATTATGTCATCCAAGTGCTGCATGACGCGGAACTACGATATTCCCCAATGGAGAAGTTGGCATATGCGTTAGTGATGAGCGTACGGAAGCTCCGGCCGTACTTCTTCGACCATCAAGTGGAAGTTTTAACAACTTTCCCCCTGAGGCAAGTCTTACATAGACCCGATACCGCCGGACGATTGTTAAAATGGTCACTCGAGGTCAGCCAGTATGGTATAACATACGCACCCCGAACAACGATCAAAGGGCAGGCTTTAGCAGACTTTATAGTAGAGCTAACCTACCCTCAAGATCCGATGAGGGGATGTATTTACCCATGGCACCTCTACGTGGACGGCTCAGCAACAAGTTCCGCAGCTGGAGCGGGTGTCGTCCTAGTAAGTCCTGACAAACAAGTGTTCACCTCCGCAATAAGGTTCGATTTCCTAGCAACAAACAACGAAGCTGAATACGAAGCACTTATTGCGGGTTTGAGACTATCATTAGCTGTGGGGGTGACCAGACTTCAGATTTTCGGAGATTCACAGCTAATCTCAAGTCCGAGGTGAGTATGAGGCAAAGGACCGACAAATGATCATTTACCAAAGGATCGTTGCACGCCTGATATCAAAGTTTGAGCAAGTGTACATTGAACAGATCCCCCGATTGGAGAACACCCAAACAGATGCTTTAGCCCGGTTAGCTACAAGCACCGGAGAACCAAGCATCTCAGAAGTGGTGGTCACAAAGTTAACTAATCCTTCAACATTTGATTATGTTAATCAAGTGTTGAAGAGGGGGCAACAAATAATCAATAGCCAGCAACAGTCTACCGATGATTGGCGAACACCTATCAGTAATTACCTATCCAACGGAGAACAACCGAGAGATCCATGGAAAGCACGGCGGATTGTGAAGCAAGCCGCAAGATACACGATGGTCGAAAGGCAGCTATATAAAAGAGGAATCTCACTCCCATTACTCAAATGTCTTTCCTCGGAAAAAGGTCAAAAGGTGTTAAGGGAAATCCATGAAGGGATATGTGGAGGTCATGCCGGGGGGCAAGCCTTAGCCTATAAAACTATTAGGCAAGGTTACTATTGGCCAACACTACGAAAGGATGCTATCAGATATGCTAAGAAATGCTTGAAGTGCCAACAGTTCGCTCCGAGTATCCACACCCCGGCACAAGAGTTGAAATCAGTATATAGTCCGTGGTCATTCGCTAAATGGGTTATCGACTTGATCGGCCCATTCCCTCCCGGGAAGGGTGGGGTAAAATTTGTAGTGGTGGCCGTGGACTATTACACTAAGTGGGCCGAAGCTGAAGCAATAACGACGATAACCCAAGAGAAGATGATAAGCTTTATTTGGAAGAACCTGGTATGCAGATTTGGGTTACCACAGTCAATAGTCACGGATAACGGGAGGCAGTTCGATGGAAGTAAGTTAAGAGACTTTTGCACATCTTGGAACATCAAGAAACATTACTCCACACCATATCATCCTCAATCAAACGGACAAGTTGAAGCAGTGAATAAAATCTTGAAACACATCCTAAAGATTCGTTTAGAAGAAAGAAAGGGCAGTTGGGCCGACGAGCTTTTGGAAGTTTTATGGACTTACAGAACGTCCTACAGAACAAGTACCGGGGAGACACCGTTCACAATGGCTTTCGGAGTTGAAGCAGTCATCCCAGTGGAGGTCCAACATCGGACATGGAGGATAATCGAATATAATGAGGAAGCAAATGAAGGTGATATGACGGTAGAAAAAGATCTGATTGAAGAAACAAGAACCTCGGCAGAATTGAGGAATGCAGTCTATAAGCGACGAGCCGAGAAATACTACAACTCACAGGTAAAAGATAGAAAATTCCAAATTGGCGACCGGGTGATGCGAAGGATATTAGCAGTCCCGACTGGAGTGTTTGGTCCGAAATAGGAAGGTCCATTTAAAGTAACAAAAAGTTGGCCAAATGGGACGTATGACCTGGAGGATATGCAAGGCAACCCTTCGGCATACACATGGAATGCGGCGCATCTCAAAAAATTCTACCAGTGAAGACTTGTGTAAATATTCTAAGAAAACTTGCTCACCCAATATGTATAGGGGCAAGCAGGTCAGTGTTAGACGGAGACAAATCTGTAAAGTTATTATTATGTTGAATAAAGAGGATGTTTCCTTTCGAATTGCTCTCTCCAAAAATGTCTTTAGTTATAAGCTCCAAAGACTTACGAGTCCACAATAAAGGCAAGGTATTGAGACTAACCCTAAGGTTATACCTTTAAAAGGGAGTCCTTACCAATTAATAAGCCTACATCGAAAGAGATGAAGAGTAAAAGGTGTAAATTCGCGATTCTGTAAAAAGGAAAAGTAAGACGAATCAATTAAAACACCGAACATCAAAAGCGAGCACTAAATAACTAAGATAAAAGTATCAACAGCAAAGCAAGTATAAGCAAATCCAATAAAAAGGAAACAGCAAGTTCATTAATACCAAAAGGAAGTCTAAGTACATGTGGGGCGCCTTCGAGGGCGAAAAAGCAAAAGTTTCGAGCGTCGCAAAATTACAAGTAAAAACATCTTCAAGGACGATTGAAACAAAAAGAGAAAAGACCCCCATCACTTTACTGGTCGCCAGCCTGTTCGCCGCCCTGGCCCACCGGCCCGACGGCCTGCTAGCCTGCCTGGCCGCCCGCCTGCTCGCCGGTGCCTAAAGGAGAAAGACCTGGAAGGACCTCAAAAGGAGATAGACCTTCGGTGTCTACCATCGCGTCATGTTGAACGTCGATCTGAATAGGTGGGTATTTCCCACCAACGATCTTAAGAGTTGGAGGAACGACGCTCAGGTCCACGCCCATCTCATCAAGGTCCCCAATGTCAACCACCAAGCCATCCCGAAGAGGACGCTCGGTGAGAAAGTCAGTAAACTCCTTCTTCAGGGCAGTCCAAGGGTCCTCGTTCTCACCAACAGCATGGTGATAAGCCCGAAGGTTCTCAGCAAAGGCGTAAACGAAACCAAAATCAGAAGACTCAGCTCGTATATTAGCTACGGAATCGGCGGTGTAACAATCAGTATGCGCAGCCTTGAGGTCAGCAAGCTCGGTCCGGGTTGCCTGAAGATCTCTCTCCAACTCAGCGACCTTCCCACGAGCAATTCGGCCTTTTTCCAGTTGAGCTCGAACACTTGCTAGCTCGGCTTGGAGACCATCAGCTTCGGCTTGAGCCTTCTCAACACTTGCAATAGCCAATCTCTCAGCATCTAAAGAGGCCTTTGCCTTGGCTTCCGCAGTAGCGATTTTCTTCTTCGCATCATCCCTTTCTTTCCTCGTACTATCTGTCAGCACCGCGTAAGCCTTCTCTAAGGTCACAACTTGCTCAAGAGCGCGCTGAATACTGAAAAGAGCCCCACTCGTATAATGCATGGCCATACGGATATTATCCGTCATTGACTGGCGCTGAATGATATCTTCCTGAGGCTGAGACCAGTGTCAAACGGTAGATTCGACGACAAGGCGAGTGGAACCCTTGAGCTCGGTGAGAGACTTTGGAGGCCGGGCAAGTGCGAAATGATGTATAGTTGCGCTCCGGTGCTGGTAACGTGAGGGATCGTACCTGAATAGAAATTCAAACAAGTCTGAAACAAATCTGAAAAATATTCGAAGTGTAAATATGTTACAAGTCTGAAGAATATTACCCTGCTGCTCGATCCTGATCCCATCCAAGAATCGAGACATCCGACAACTGCCCGACAGATCGTATGGGGGCAGGAGCGGAGGAAGTGCCATCAGGGGATGGAAGGGTTGACTCCGGAGTCTCGACCCGGCCTGAGCCTCCTGGGGCTGAAGATCTTGTAACTCTGACCCTCTTGACGGCCTCACCTTCACGCTCAATGCGTGAACCATCTCCTCAGAGCACTCGCCGGTTACCACCGCTCGGAGAGTCACTCGGAGCTTGACGATACTCGGTACGAGAAGCCCGAGGGGCAATGGATCGGGCACTCGGCCCGGTACCAGCGGTCTTCTTGGTAGTCTTAGCAGCGACTTGAACGGCTAACACCACGGATGAGGGATCCCTCTTGGTACGTGCCATCCCGAATTTCTGGTTTAGAGTCTTGAAAGATGGAGGGATGGCGATAGAAACTTCAGGAACTGCAAGCATTAAGAGACAGAAAGAGTTAGAAAACTTTCATAAAATCTCAAAGTCAAAAGTACTATACAAGAACTCAAAATGGTTATACCTGCGGGACGAGCAACCTGAGCTCGCAGATAGTGAGGAGTGGTGATTAACCCCGAGGCAACGCGGCAACTGAACTTGTTCAAATACTCAAAAGTTATGTCCTTCTTGTTCCGGTGGCAAACAAGAATGCAGGTGAACTTGAACTCCTCAGACAAGCTCGTCTTCTTCCAACGCTGAGGGATCAAGCCTGTAGACACAAAGAACAAAGAATGTCAGATATTCTAACAAGGATGTAATTTAAAGTGCAAACGAATCCTACGCTGTAACTCGCCACACTCAGTAGGGGACATTATACGTCCCCCGAGACCCTCGTTGTTATCAGGAGCCCGCCAGTCACCACCGATAAAAAAGAATTGTTCCTTCCAGTCTCTCACTTTGTTGGGCAGTCCCTTAAGGATCTTCATATCGCTCCTCGCCTTAAGGTAATAATAACCATGGGCCTCCTCAGAGCACTTGCTAAGGCAGAGGGTGTAATTCACCTCTTGAGGAGTCAGGCGATCCTTGTACCTCTCCAAGGCGAAAACCGTGTAGAGTGATATCAGGTACGTCCAAGCGTTGGGGGTTAGCTGTGTGATCGCTAAACCCGTCGTCTCCAAAAAGCGCCCGATGAGGGGGTGAAGGGGTAACGTTACACCAACAGCCAAGGTATGCACGTTTATGGCTGTTAATCCTTCCGGGGGACAGTCAGCTCTTTCTTTCTCCCGAGGAGCATACATCGTGACGTCGCAGGGAATGTGATACTCCCTCCGGATGTGGTCAAGATCATCCTCGTCAATGACACTCACTACGGTATTCGCCTTGTAGTTTGTGCGGTCACCTTGTTCAAGTTCCTGATACTGCCGAGGAGGAGTCGGAAACTCGGCGGCATATCGCTCGTAGTATGCTCTCCAGTCGAACTCTTGTGCAATGCCTTCAAGAATGGACCTCTCAGACATGTGCGGTTGAGGAAAGCTAACAGACTCGAACCACTCAGTGATAGAGTCGTCGCTATCGTCACTACTGGAGAGCGTCTCTACGTCCTCCGTATCATCATTCTCTGGGTGAGCAACGGGCTGCTCGATTACTTGATCGCCTAGCTGCTCGCCAGGATGCTCGCCGGTCTCCTCGCCGGCTTGCTCGCCTCCTTTCTCCAAGAACTGATTAACCTCTTCAACCACAGAATCGAATCCCGCCAAATGGACCGAGGACAAGCCCGCGATCGGGCCACCTTCCTCTATATTTTCCACCGTTGGTCGTTTGCCCGGATTCCGTTGAGAAATGGTCCGACTTGAAGATGACGACATGATTCGAGAAAGTAGAGAAAGAAAAAGTTGACCCTAGGATGTGCTAACTATGGATTGCGAGTATCACCAACGAGATTCCGATCAGAAATTCCGGCAAAGAATCCGATGAACAAATACACAAAATGGACATGCAAAAATTAAAAGAAAATGAAGGTAATGTAAAGAAAAGACAAAAGAGATAGAGAAACTACCTGGGATGTTGAGTCACAAAATCGTTCGCCGGAATGAAGGAGATTACTAAGGTCGTCGAAAAAAGCTCAAGGGTTATTTCGCCGGGAATTCCAGAGAGAAATAGTGAATGAGGAAGAAGATGAATAGTAACTGAGAACCCCTATTTATACGTTCGGGTTAAAGTGAAATAGGGAAAAGAATTTCAGGGACTTAGTTGCAAAGTATTTGAAAAGTTTATGAAGAGGCACGCCTTTTCATGTGACTGATTGGCACACGAAACGATGAGGCGCCTCATTTTCCGGAGCGTCACCCCAATTGCCGAAGAGAGAGAGAGCGAGCAGGATGGCGAGCACCAGGGCGAGCAGCATGTTTCTCGCTAAGTTGCTCGCCCAATTGCTCGCCCAGTTGCTCGTCTGCATGATAAGATCAACTCCAGTATATACTTTGATGTCAAATCAAAGCATATACTGAGGGGCAAATATTGATAAAAGGATCTAAGCTTGAGGATTAGAGAATAAACCAAGTATAAACAAGATGAAATGTGCAGGCTGCTCGCCCGCATGCTCGCCACCATGCTCGCCTCTATGCTCGCCCAAGTCTATAGGTGACGGGGCAGCAAGCCTACGTGGCCATTCCCCACATGCTCGCCTAAGTGCTCGCCGGGTTGTTCGCCCGGGTGCCCGCTCGAGCTCTGGTGTAACGAAGCAACGAACCTGTAGAGCTGAAACCGACTTGCTCGCCATCATGCTCGCCCTGATGCTCGCCAAGATGCTCGCCCGGCTCATAGGGAAGCAAGACACCCGACTCTGAGAACAAGCCCATGGAGCCAAGACCAGGTTGCTTGCCTTCGTGCTCGCCCATCTGCTCGCCTTAAATGTTCGCCCTCGGCCTGGACATGGCAAGGCAGTAGGCCAAGTGGATAAGCTTATAATGCTCGCCCGTCTGCTCGCCCCTTTGCTCGCTGTAATGTTCGCCTTTCCCTCGAAAGAAAGAAGACACAAGATGTCTAGGGAACCCATATGAAGGGTTCAGATCACTTAGGCTAGAGTTAGTGGAGTAAAACTTCCAGGGGGTGACAAGTGGATGACACTTGTCACCACCAGAAGCCATGTGGCTTAAATAGACGCCACCTCACCCTTAAAAAGGGTATAAATATCTCATTTTGAAGGGATCTGAAATCCAAATACAAAAGACCCACTTATGAAATTTCTCTCTCTATAATTCTCTCTACATTTCACTTGATTATTCCAATTATCATCTTTTAATTATTGTTTGAGTGATTTTCATAGATTAATTAGCCACATAACATTACAATTAGTAAAATCATTCAACAATATGCATAACATTAAATATTTATATTTAATATATTGAAACCTATAATGGACTATTTCGTGTATTCATCATTGTTAAATCAATTAATACATAATAATGTTATATTTTAAAATTTAAGATATTTTGTGTAATGCATTTGATATGTATAATAAAAAAAGAGGCGGGTCAGGACGGGTAAAATCTATCAGTTTGCGGGGCGGTCCAACTCTAAATTGAGGCGGGACGTGACTCGGGTAAAAATATTGCTAGTGGGATGGGTCGTGGAATAGGACAAACCTGTCTCAAATCCGCCCCTTTGACATCTCTAAATTTGAGTAATTTTTCTATGAAATTTATTCATAGTATGATATCAGCGAATACAACTGTTGGTAGAATTTGCTAATTAGATGTTTATGTGGCTGAATTAACATTGGAATCCTACCAAACAATAATTAAGAGATAAGTTTTGAGAGAGTTCTTGTATAGAGAGAAAATAGAGAGAAGTAAAGTGTTGTGTATTATGAACTTAGTTCCAGAAATGTGTTACAATGACCCTATTTATAGGTTTGCATGTAGTGAGGTGACATTTAGTGGGCTTATTTAGCATAATATGCTGACAAGTGTCCTCAACACTTGTCATTATACCTACTATTACACTCTGATTACATTGTTTTGTCCTACTACATTATTATCAATTCCCTACATAGCTATTGGCTTCACTTCGGACTGGTCGAGCTCCCTTGCCTTGTGTTGCTCCGGGAGGTGTTGATGGTAGTAGGACTGGATCATTGCTTCTGGTACTAGGCGAGCTTTGGGCGAGCTCCCTTTCTCCTTAGTGCTCACTTGGTCAGAAGTTGATGACGTTTTAGCAACTACTTGGACGAGCTAATGGGCGAGCACTCTCTTTCACATGGCATTGACTGGTCAAAGATAGTGACGTGGCTCTTAGTCAACTGAGCGAGCTCTAGGCGAGCTCCTTGGCCTTAAGTTATTCACTTTGCTAATTCTTCCACAATAGTTCGCTTTAGTTCGCCTATCAACAACAACTAATTGTATTAATAAGTACATCTTGTTGTATAAATTCCATACTATGAAACTAGTTCATATAAGTTTTGTGTAAATATTTTAAATCAATTTGTAATTAATATCTCCTTTTGAATTATTTCTTTTTCCAATAATTAATTATATATAATAATCGAAAAATTATCACATGAGACAAATTTAATTAGATACTCTCCACCAATATGAAATTGATACATAAGCAAAAGTCCACTATTATTTAATTATAAAATTTAATCCAATTAAAATCTCAGAAGGTAAATGGGATTATATGTGGACTTGCTTCACTTCAAACATATAATTGAAAGTGATATTCACTTAAATTTATTTGAGTGTTGAATTTTTTAAATAACAGGACTCTCATTTGTACTACTTATTAAATTAATTAAAGTTATATTGTATTAATGTATTTTGAAATGAAACAGAATAATTTGTTTGCATGCTTAGTACCAAATTTTATTTAAATGTACTCAACTCAACTGTTCGTTAATATTAATGGCAATCAACATCGATGTGAATTAGGGACGTAGATTAACCGTACGGAGATGTCCTCCACGCCTACACACTATTTGAGATAAATTAACCTAATCCTGGTTTGAATACGTACGCGACAAACTATTCATCAAACAATTTATGAGTATTTTCATTGAATATATTTTGTATAAATTAAAGATTTACATTCAATGATTATTTACCAATTACTACGTCCCACATTAGTTTGCATATTTTTCTTTTTAATTTGTCCCACAAAAATTTGCAAATTCCTAAAATGAAAATATTTTTTTAAATCTCCACATTTAAAATCTTTACCTCACAATCTCCACCATAAACATTCTACTAATTAAAAAGTTGTGCCCCAAAAGTACCGCAAACTTTTGGGGGACGGAGGTAGTATTTTTTGTTACTAATGGATATTTGTATGGCAACGTATAATAATTTGAACCAATTTCAGTTCAAAGAGCTACAATATAATTGATTTTACGTAATGTCATATTCTAGCACATTTAGTTTGAGTAACATATTATGGTAATATATTTTCAATTTATATATTATGTATTTTCTCCGTCTATGATAAATGGACCAATTTTGTTGCGCACGAATATTATAAAAGTAGATTTAACGTGTAAAAGTTAGTGTATTAGTGTAAATATGATGTATAAAAGTTTTTGTATTAGTGTGATATGATGTGTAAAAGTAAGTGTATTTGAACAAATTATAAAAATAATGATTATAATTGCTTCTATTTTAGGAAAGTTGACTATATATTGTGGACGACCGTATGCGGCAACATGGACTATTTATTGTGGACGGTGGAGTAACATTTTATGTAATATTTTGTTAATATGTAATACTCTTTTACGCACTTTTCATATTTGGATGTCCCATTTTTTTTTTTTTTTGGATATTTCATAAAAATTTGCACAATACAAAAAAGAAAAACATTGGTTTACGTTACATATATCATTACATTATATATATATATATATATATATATATGAAATGAAACACGTTTTTCTTATAAAAATGTGTCATAGGGTGCAAATTTGTACTGAAATGGAGAGTACCTTTTAGATATCACTTTTACACAAATAGTACTTTTTGAAATAAACGAATAAATAAAATAATCGAATATATTTTATTAGATGGTGAGAGTATATATATAAATTTATAATTTCATGTGATTTTGTTAGGTAGAAATTGAAAGTGAGAAAAATATGTGTGAACGCGCGCGTGAATACGTTAAGCTGTCACATGCTTGATTGACAACCTCACCTCATCATACACATCATTGTGTTCTTTTTCCTCGGCCAAAGTCGGTATTTTGATTCTATTTATTTAAATGTAACTTAATACAATATATTAGAGGAATTTATATAAAATATTGAAAAATTTATTTATGAATATTATTTAAAAAATATATATTTTATTATATCTTTCGATGTATCATATTAAATCACGTAAAAAAATAAAATAGAACTATTTATTATGAACAGAGAAGTAGTTTTTTCTCCTGATTAAGAACGAAATAAAAGTATTCAGAGGAAAGATATGCTAACCCAATTAGTTAGCAGGTTTCTAGGTACTTCGTCAATGGAAAAAGAGTAGCATTTCTGTAAAATTTATTTAAATAACATAAAATTATGTAGTATTGGTCATAAAATTTATTTATTGATATCATTACATTTACTAATATAAAATATAAAATATATATGATGTTAGTAATTGTAACTAATGATATCAGTAAGTACATTTTTTGTTATAAATTTTTTATTGTGAAACTTGTTCATCGAAATTTTTGCGATGGAGAAAATATTAAAAAAAATAAAAATAAAGTGATTTAAAATTTTAAATTAAAGTGCACAAATGAAATGTAAAAAACGTTAAAATAGAAGAACCAGAGTAGTGTATTTTTGGAAGAATTTCATACAAAGGATCAAACTTTTAAGTTATAAAATTCTCTAACATAATAAAGTGCATCAAATGCGACTCTCAAATAATTTTTTTTTTTTTTTGATATATTATATTTAAATTTTATATTAGAAATAAAAAATTATTATATTTTAAAATTCTTACAAATTTTTTGAAATAAAAATAAATAAGTTGACTCTTGACTTGAGATAAAAAGAGTAAATTTAAATTTAAAAAAATTTAAATACATAACTTAATGAGACACTTCAAAATTATGAATTTAAATTAAAAAGAAATTGAATTCTAATATGAAAATCTTCCACACGTATTACTCCTAAATTTTTTGACACATGACATGACAGTAATATTAATTATATTTAAGTCGACGAAATTTTTGCTCTAAAAAACAAATTGATGTTTTAGGATAATCGATAAAGATGAAGAACGAAGAACACAGAATTTGTTGACCCAGTTCACCTGAAAGGCTACGTCTGGGGGCGTACCAAGCCAGGAGATTATTCCCCTATATCTTGTGAATGAGATCCATTTATATAGGTTACAAACTTGAATTTACATGAATATAGAATACATAATTAAATGACTAAACCAGTGTTTTCATAACCGGACCGGTGATCAAACCGGACAAGACACAGGTTCACGGTTCAACCGGTCCAACCGGTTGGATCGGCGGTTCAACCGTTAAAATAATTTATACCTATTTTTTAGTATTTTATATGTTAAATAAAATAAATATCCACTTGTAAAATTAAATAAAAATAATAGAGTCATAAAATAACAATACAAAATACAAAAGAGACAAAATAACTCAATCAAAATAGATTTTCTTTAATATCTTCTTAGTTCTTCAACAGTTGAGTTTTTTTTCTCTGAAAAATAAGTTTTTGGGTTTTGGTTTGATTAGGATTAAGAAGATAAATAAAAATAAGTAAAAAATATAAATATAAATATTTTTTTTAAAAAAAGACCGGTTTAACTGGTTCAGCCCGGTTTTGAGCGGTTCTGATCGGTTTTGAGCGGGTTTGACCGGTTCAACCGTAAAAACGGTTTTTTGGGTGTAACCGGACCGGTTCCGTGACCGGTTCAACCGGTTGAACCAGTTGAACCGGCCGGTTCGGTCCGGTTCTGAAAACAGTGGACTAAACTATCCTTCTAGTAAATACTTTTGATGAAGGCACATAAATGTAATTTCCTTTAACACTCCCCCTTGTGCCAAATCAAAAGGATGAATGGTGCATGAATGTTGCCCTCGATAAAAATCTTGCCAAGTAACATCCATATAAGAAAAATAAACCTTGGTCGAAGAAAAAATGAGTTGCAACGCACCTATGTTAAGACTCCCCCTGAAGTCTACACCTCTCAACTGATAGGTACATCTATCAAGTGAGCTCAGAAAGTTTACACACCCCAATTCCTTTAGGATGTTTTTCAAAAGTTATCTTGGACAATGATTATGTAAATAGATTAGCCACATTTTCTTTAGAGCTTACTTAAATTACTTGAATCTTGAGCAAAGATTGTTATTGCATGTTATAGGAAAACTTCGGTGATATATACTTTATATTATCACCTATATAACACAGATTCATCTGTTCAATGCATGCAATATATTTTTGTATATACATAAAGGATGTAAAGTGGTAGAACTTAAGCCACTGATTCCTTGAATGTGTGATGAGATTTTACTAAATACACCCACAAATTGCTTCGTGTAAGGTATTAATCTCTAGATAGCTTAAAGAGATAGCTATCAAAATTTTCTTAATTGATGCCCAAGATATCACCATGTTTCTCATGGTAAATACATAATCAATTTGGGAACATTCATGTGGCTAAGATATAACCAACATTAGTAGAACCAAATAACATATTATTTGGTGTATAAGTGTATAGGATAGCATTCAATATTTTCTTAAGGGTTGCAATTTCATCTGCAGTCCCTTTCAATATTTATATATTAAATAACATGCCCATGTCGCTGGTTTCTTTTAAGTATCAAAGTACATTCTTGACACTATTTTAATGATATTATGTTGGTCCTGTAATAAACTTAGTTAACAAGTTCATTGAGAAAGTAATATCTGGCCGAATATATTGAGCTAAGTACAATAATGCGCCTATTGCACTTAAACAAGGAATTTCAGTTCCTAATATCTCTTCGTCATTTTGCTTTGGACGAAATAGATTTTTCTTTAAATCCAAACATCGGCCGATCATGAGAGTGCTAACAGAATGCATTTTGTCCATGTTAAATTGCCTGAACATCTTTTGGACATATGCAAACTGGTGGATAAGTATGCCACAAACTCAATAAAATTGAGTTTTCCCAAGATCCTTTATCTCAAATTCAAATTTCAATTAGTTTCAGGATTTCTCTTATTTCATTAAGTGTACCTATGTTCATCCATCAACATAAGAGTCATAATCGCAAATCGAGAAACTTATTTTTCTTTATAAATACGAAGGGCATTGTTCTTTGTTTTTGTAACCTTTCCCAATCAAGTAGTCACTTGACTTAGGTAGTAGAAGGCCATCATGCACTTTCATATATATCTCTGAATCAAGATCCACATTGAGATATACAGTAACCACATTCATAAGCTGCATTTTCAATCCTTCGGATGCTACTAGGCTAATTAAGTAGCAGGACGTTATAACGTCAATAACAAGTGAGTGTGTCTCCTCATAACCAATTCCAGAGTGTTATGAGAAACCTTGCGCTATAAGGCAAATTTTCTATATCAGGACCATATATTTCTCATTACGCTTTATGACAAAGAGTTATTTATGTCCTATAGGCTTTAAACTTGGTCGGGCTAGCACTACCGGACCAAATACCCATCACTTTGTCAGAAATCAAGTTCTACCTGGATTGATTCCTGTATTTAGGCTAGGGATGGCAATGGCCCCGATCCGTGGCTGAACGGCTACGCCAATTTTCGGCGCGTGTTTATCGGTGGAGAGAGCGCGGGAGCAAACATCGCCAACGACATCGCGATTATTGGCGCCTCCTCTGTTCCGCCTAGCACATTACCGATAACCTCCATGCGTAAATCTGTCGATCACAGACAAGCGCTCCGGCACAATTGAATCGTCGATTTCACAATTGCTTCAACCAATTCGATCGCACACTGTGTCGTTCAACTGCCATTGATGCGACTCCCTTCACCCCAATCTAACGCTGTGTGTCATGGCCCTTGTATGAGGCCATGTCGCTTGCAGCACAGCTTCGAGCCTCCAATGAAATGTGCAGACGCGGGAGGTGCTCAAACGGGATGGTTGTACGACGCGGCGGCGGCGAAGGATTTTGCAGAAAGGAGGGGAGTCTCGCTGGTTAGGGTTTGGGGTTTTTACCGATAAAAATATAATTTCTAAATCTTAATAGATAAAGCAACTCGTGCTGATAACGTGTTTTAGGATAATCGATAAAGATGAAGAACGAAGAACACATAATTTGTTGACCCAGTTCACCTGAAATGCTACGTCTGGGGGCGTACCAAGCCAGGAGATTATTCCCCTATATCTTGTGAATGAGATCCCTTTATATAGGTTACAAACTAGGGTTTACATGAATATATAATACATAATGAAATGACTAAACTATCCTTCTAGTAAATACTTTTGATGAAGGCACATAAATGTAATTTCCTTTAACAATTGAGTAATTGTACTACATTATTCAATAACATATGAAACACGGGGCTTTGAATTTTTTTTATTTTTTTTTTGGGAAATAACAAAAATGCATTATTGGAAAAGTAATTAAATGAACTACCAAACAGACCATCCAAAGATTAGGAAAATCCGAAGAGTCTTACCAAGTCAATAAGTTAAATTATTGGCATTAAGATGAAGAGGCATAAGAAAAAATTTCACAGTGGGGAACATATCATATTAAAATTTATGAATTTTTAATCGGATCGGGTTGGATTTGTTTTTTTTTTTAAATAAATCGCAATTATGATTCCAAATTTTTCGCTCCCAGGTATGCTGCAATTTAGCCAAATACATGTTACTAATAGGCAACATGTGTATTACAAGTAGATTTAATGGTGTTTTCTTTATATATATATTCATTTGTTTTTGTAGAAATAATATTTTTTCATACAATCTAATAATAAATGTGTGTTACTATAAAAAAACATTATTTTTTTCATAAATATTTATGAGAAAATAATATATTTTTTTATGGTAACACACATTTTGCTTTTGTGTTATATAAAAAATTATTTATTATATAAAAATAAATGAATATATATATATATAAAGAACAACACTTCATAAGATTGTAGCACACATTTGCTCTAATAGTAACACACATTTGCTCTCCAATTTCTGTTACAATATGAGCAAATGTATGTTACAATATGGGCAAATACGTGTTACTGTAAGAGAAAATGTACTTTTATAAGAATAAATATGCATTTTTTAATTTAATCACCATTCTTTTAAATCTAGGTATATTGATTCATAATTAATATACTTTTTTACTATTTTATATGTGTTATTATATAAAAATTATTATTTCTATACACATAAATAAATATTTATGAAAAACCAATATGTTTTCTTATAGTAATACACATGATTTTTCCCTTATATTATGTTAAAAACTATTTATTTTATTAAAACAAATGAATATATGCAAAATAACAATTTTTTTATAAGATTCTAACACACATTTGCTCAAATAGTAACATATATTCGCTCCCCAATTTGTGTTACTATATGGGCAAACATGTGTTACTATATGATAAAACGTATTTTTCTTAAGAACAAATATATATTTTTTAATTTAATCATCATCTCTTAAAGCTAGATATATTGATTAATTCATGTAATAACACACCTTTTACTATTTTATATGTGTTATTATAAAATAAAATAATTATTTATATACAATACTTATGAAAATGTAATATTATTTTCTTATAATAACACACAATTTGTTCTTACATTGAATGAAAAAATGTTATTTCTACAAAAACAAGTGATATATATGTAAAAAAAAAAACATTTGATCTAATTGTAACACACATTTTGCCTTAAAGTAACATGCATTTGCCTAAAATGTAACATACCTGGGAGCGAAAAATCTAGAAATTGTGTTTGCGCGAGAATTTGAGAAAATTACCCAAATTCGACTCGATCCGATCATAGATTCGCGAATTTTATAAATATCGTATGTTTTACACCGTGAAACGTTTCATATAAGTTTTTGTCTACGATGAAATATGCAAAACTGGTGTAGGATTAATTTCAAATTTGTAGGTACAAAATATTATGTAATTATAAGTTAATCTTGCCGATATTAAAAAATATACTCCCTTTATCCCACTATAAATTTCTTACTTTATTTTTTCGGATGTCCCACAATAAGTTTTTCATTTCATGAAAAACAACTACACTTCATATATTAATAGACAAATACCCCTTTTTACACTCCCAATTATTTTTCACAACTTTCAATTACTTTTTTTCAACTTTCTATTATTTTATACAAAAGTCAACATGTGGTCCACCATATAAGAATAGATAAATACATTTTCTTAAGTAAAACACCAAAAAAGAAAGAGAAACTTAAAGAGGGTATTATTCTTAAGTAATTAAAAATATTTAATTTACGTATTGTGTGAACCGGTTATTAAGCCTGATTTTATACTTTGCTTAATTACATCTTCCACGTGGCATTAGTGGATATACAGCATGGAGGGCAAATCAAATGTCACCAACGAAGCATGCATGATCATGTACTAAAATGAAGGCATAATCCAAATTTATGTCGCTTTCGAACAACTATATCTTGTAATACTTACAACAGAAGCAGACAGCCATTACATATCTAATGACGTGTCATTAAATGTGGAACACATATTTTCTGGTGGAATTAATACATTTATATATATATATATATATACATGTCCAGGGTGACATATCATACCACACCGTACCGTATACCGTACTAAAATTTTCGGTATGTATTTTTGCATATCAATACTGTACCGAAATTTTCGGTATACCAAAAATGCATACCGCATACCGTACCGAAAATTTTGGTATACCGTACCATACCGATATTTCGATATATACCGATCCATACCGAAATACCGTCTATGTCGATATACCGCACATACCGGTATATATCGTCATACCTGTTCATACCGAATTAGTTGAAGTATAATTTTAATTAAATAAAAATAAATTTAATATTAAATTTTAATATTAAATTATCAAAATGGTATATACCGGTATACCGAGATACCGAAAATAATCGGTATACCGGAATATTTTCGGTATACCGGTTTATACCAAAAATATTTCGGTATTTCCGTATACCGAAAATTTTGAAATTTTATACCGATACCGTACCGAAAATATCGGTATGGTATCATACCGTACCGAAATTTTCGATAAATTCGGTATTTTTCGGTATGCTAAGTACGGTATATCGGTATTTTCGGTATTTGCTCTACTCCTATACATGTCATTATCATAATCTTAAAAATTAATGAATTTCGGCTTTATTTCTATTTTGTGTTTCTCGTTCAGTTATATGAGTGTTTTATTTTAAAATAATTATGCTACATGAAAATTATATTATCTTTTCTAAATAAGAGAATATTTTAAAATGTCACTTTTTACATTATACTGGGAATCACGGCGGGGACATATATGATATCATCTCAAAAAAGATAAATATGTGAGATTACTTTATATGTCTATCTTCCCTTATTTTTAGGTTTGCATCTTTATTCAAGAGTATAAAAAATTTCATCAGAAGTATTAAAATTTTGAATTAAAAAAATCAACAATAAATAAAAAATAATTCAACTACTTAATTCGATTTTTTATAATTCTGATTAGATTTTTTATACTCTCAATGAAATATTTAATATTTTAAAATAATTTCATAATAATTTTATTATAAATAATTTTTATAAAAAATATTACCTTATATATTTACATATTATTAGGAATAATTTAAGATTGATACATTATAAAACACTATTTTTAAATTGATATAAAATATTTACATAATAAAATAAATATGAGTTGAATTGAATAATAGATCTATCTTCTTGCATATTGTATCAATTTAAAATGTACCATTTTGTAACTTCTCATATTATTGCTTTTTACGTTTAATTCAACTTAATTATATTACTTTAATAATTTTATATATGACCGAGGAGTAATTATTTTAAGTGATTGCATATCTTAAAATATCATGCATGTAGCTAGATATATACACTTTTTAATTAATGAAAAACAAATATGCAATGTTAGGACAAAGTATTGAAACAGCTAGCCTGAAGAAATATAATATTTAGAAATTAATCTTACGACGCCTCTTGGGGTTAAAGAATCTAGAAGTAGGCCTTGTTCACAATCAGCATACATACATACATACATACATCACTCGTTTGTTGTACTAAAATAAACATGACATAGATAGAAGTGGGACAATTCATATCTTTTTTTCCAACTTCAACAGTGTATAAAGATAATCAAATCCGATTATTTTAAATTATCTTCCAGGTATCACTAAATAAAATTGTGCAATCCCTTATTTGCACATGATTTAATACGATATGTCGAAAAATATTAATGACGTTTGTTTATAGATAAAGTGATTATTTAAAGAAAGTATGTACTTTTTATAAATATTTAATTTATTCATAAATATTGAACACCACTATATATATATATATATATCATATTATACCACATGTAAACAAGTGAACACATTTTTTTTGTTGACAGACAAAGTACTATTATTTGATTCTCGTATTATATACTCCCTCCGTACCAAGAAATTAAATTTATATCTTTGAAATTTCACGTAGTTTAATAAAATTTACTCCCTCAATCCCAGAGGTGTTTTCCCATTTGGGATTACACACTTTTTGAGAAAAGTAGGATGATGTGTAAAGTTAATTATATTATTAAAATAATGAAATTAGTTTGATTGAATGTAAAAGTAATTACATTTTGTGTAAATATGTGAATATTGTGAGGATATATAAAGTTAAATTAATAGTTTTCATTTATAGGGTGTGAAAACAATTGTGGGACAGACGAAAAAGGAAAGTATGAAAATAATTATTGGACGGAGGGAGTATTAAAATAAATAATGTGTATAGTTTGTGCATGCAAATCGATGTATCGTTTTTTAGTAGTGTGTAAATTTGCGTGAGTCGTTAAGATAAAGACAGTGTGCAAATTCTTCTGAAATAGAGGAGTAATATACATTTGAGGGTATGTTTATTTATGGATTTTAAAGTGATTTTTGAAATTACAAATCTAAATTTATGTTTGTTTATCAATTTTGTAATAGAATTTCAAGTCTTCTAAAATCATACTCTATAATACTTTTTTTTTTTTTTTACAAACACAATTTTCAATATACTATTCAATCATATTACGCTTTTATATTATTGTTATCTATCAAATTTAATAATCTCTCTCTTTTTTTTTTTTTTACTTTACACAATTATTTAATCATTTCAATCCTACTTTTTATACTATAATAATTTTCTATTATCTTTTTTCAAAATTCTACCCTGTCAAATGCTATAAAATCCACCCAATTCCAAACATATACAAAATTTAAATACAGTTTTTACTTTATTTAAAATTCACTCTACAGAATTTCAAATCTCCACTAATCCATAATATGTATACATACCCTAAAAATTCTATAAATCAATTTCATTGTAAAACTTATTTGCTTTTTTTTATTCTTTTAAACAATTTTAGTTGCTTAATTAAAAAATATTAGTTTGATAGTAATATTGTGTATAGTGAAAATAACTAATGTCAATTTTAGTTACATATTGAAATTTGCAGACTTCATCTAGTATTTTATAATGTATTCCCATTAATGTACAGTGGATTATGAGTCCCCTAAATTAATCGATATTTGAATCGAATACCGAGTCATAAATTAATATTTAATATATTGCTTGAATCCCATGTGATTTATGCTCTTCTTAGTCATTCAATTATCATTATCATCATTATACCCACACTCTAGTCCAACTTGTTGTGTGACTT
Organism: Prunella vulgaris; assembly: GCA_026898435.1. Classification (NCBI taxonomy): domain Eukaryota; kingdom Viridiplantae; phylum Streptophyta; class Magnoliopsida; order Lamiales; family Lamiaceae; genus Prunella; species Prunella vulgaris. Next base: position 161,104 of record JAPKLY010000227.1, read on the forward strand.
GAGAGCATAGTCATCATGGCTATCTCATGTTAATTAATTAATGCGTAGATATATCATGTTTCTATTCGTCCTTTAAATTAATTAATTAATTAATTCTGCATGATAATTACTTGCAGATATATACATGCTATCAGATTTCTTCTTATCTGATATGATCAGAGTTGGTGAATCGATCGAGTGCTTGATTATGTCTTGGAATATATCACTTATCTTAGTGCCTTGGTTGAGTGTTTTGTTGCTTAACCTAAATTTTCATTTAGCTAATTATAATATATATTCTGTTGTATATATCTTATCATCAAACCACTATATATAGTACATCCAAATTAAAGAAAATTTTCAAAATTATGATTGTCAGCTGGACTTTGAGATCTAAATCCTAATTCATATTAGAAGTTGAAACTTTGTTCAAGTGACAGAGAAATATTAATGTGGTAAAAAATATTTAATACGCTATTAAACTCAATTGCCACATTTTTGAGATCTAACATGCATGTTTTCGACGGATAGATACTTTTATCTTACGAACCAAATGAGCCCTAAAGATATATTAAGAAAATACGAATATCTAAATATCAATGATGAATTTTACACTAGTAATATATATATAGACATCATCAAATCCCCAAGTTAGCCTATAAAGGCAGAAAGTATATATGTGTGCGTTCATGCACATCTTCATGATCTACTACTACGCACTAGCTAGCTCATATAATTAAATTAATCCTGATGATCATAATCCGACGTATTAAATAAAATGCCTTATTGATTAATTTATATGTATATACGTCGACAGAACAAAAGCGCACTTTCCGGGTTCATACGATTTCATTGTTTAGAGTTGGAGATGAGAATGCCAGGTAATTAATATGCGACTCTTACCATTTTCTTTTAATTTAATTAATTAATTGTTGGCACGTTGCTTGCTGATGACAAAAAGCATCACGGATTCTCTCATTTTAGCAATATTAGATACATTGGGACTAATTAATTATAATTTTAAATATTATCTCGAAATAATTAATTAATGTGACAAATAAAGCATTAGGGCTTAGTCCCAAAAGCAAAAGTGGAGAATTTAGGCACATGACTAATTAGTTGGTCGATCGATGGCTTTGATAATGTCATCATATATTTGTGCGTAAGCATTCACAAAATACTGCAGGCGGCTGCTAATTTGTGTGAATATATAATATTAACAACTTGTCTATTATAATATTATTATCACTACAAAATACATATTACATCGATCTTTAATTCTCCTTTAAAAAAAAGATTTAAAAAGTAATTGCATTTATATATATAAATTAGACACGCATATTATATATCATGTACGTAAGAATTTTTGAAATATATTAATGACATTATTGGTAAGTATAACGATTATGTCACTATAGGCAGTTAACATGGATAATCAACCTATAAGTAACTTAGAGAGTGAAAATTGTAACAACTGCGGTTTTCATTATTATTACATATGTGCCAAATATTGATGTAAGCTTATAACATCTAACTCCACCTCAAAATCATGGTATCGGCTATTTTTTTCGGCTCATTTATTTAGAAACATCATTATATTAACCAGGTGGGCTACCTCACCTGGCCACCGGCCTCCTCACTTGAGTGAGTGACCCAGGTTCGGTTCCCTTTAGGAACGAATAGGAGGGAGATATAAGGTTGGCTTGGAGATATGAATTTATGGAGACTTGATGAACTAACTTCTAACTACTAACCACTAATATTTTACCGATAAAAAAAGAACATCTTTATATTATAAAAATATGATTAATTTGACACATTTATTTGAATTAGGTACGTACTTGATAATCTATCTCTCTGACTTTTCAAAAATTAGATCAATTAATGTAAAAGAAAACATTTAAAGTGCTTTTTTAGAAATTTAATTACCTTCGATATTTCGTTTCTTTTTTCTAGCTTCTGTTATCTCAACTATTAATATTAATACATTAATATACCCTCACTTTTTTTTTTTAACGATTCACTTCGTCAAGATTCTGAACTTAATAGCCAAAATGAAGAAAATCAATCGAATTACTACTAACAATTGATTCTAAAAGTTAATATAAGAAAAGTGTCGAACAGTTTTGAGACCCAAAAGCCAAAACTAGTTTGGATTGAATTTTCTCTCATTTGTGATTTGCCCACATTTTTTTTCTGTTAATTATCATCAAGAGTTTTTTTTACTTGGAATTGTGTGTTTATAAATCCCTTTTTTTTTCACCATAATTAGAATCCTCTTGTCAAAATGTTAAAGTCAGCCTTGATTTAATGGGTATCTATAATTGAAGATTCAAATGTTTTTGATGTAATTAAAATGACGCGTCACAAATTCAAACATTGTTGATGTAATTAAAATGACGCATCATAAATTATAATATTCGCTCTACTTATTTTTAAGGTAATGTAATTCGTTTGGAACTCACACAGATAAACTTAAAATTTACAAGTTTTATATTTAAAATTGGAATTCAAATTTTCATCTCAATCCAGACCTAAAATTATTTATACATGTTGAGTCAACAATGATTGTTTAAAATCAATTAGAATAAAGAAAATTGAAGAACACCAAGATTTACGTGGTTCGATCAGAAATGATCTACGTCCACGGATGAGGGCACCTCTCTCACTAATCAATGGAAAATGATACATATTACATGTATTTTGATCTCACTAAGTATATGATCGTCCTATCTCTCTCTATACATATGTGCGTATATATATAAGAGTATGGAATCCCTAATTAATGCTAGTGATCGTAACCGTCTAACAAGAAAACTGCTACAGTTGCAACCGAAAATGAGTAACTGTCAGAGCCCAACGATCTTCAGTTTTGATTCTGTTAAACTGATCGCTCGTTGTCCAATTTGGAAGTTTAAACCTCTTCGTAACTGATCCTGAGTTAATTCCTGGCTTTGGAGTCAGTATGCTCCTTTCTTGTCTTGTCTTGTCTTGTCTGCTGATGTGATACGCCCTCAGCTGAGTCTGAGTACTCAGCTGATATCATCAGTAGACCTTCATCCTGATATCATCAGTAGACCTTTTGTCCTGATCTGACCAGCTGACCTGACCATACCATCCTGACTGTAATCCTGATAGTTCATCCTGACTGATCATCATCAGCTGACCTCCTCAGCTGACTACCATCAGCTGACCTCCTCAGCTGACTCCGCTGATATCCCGGATGACTTTCAGTAGACTTCTCAAACGATCTCAGCTGACCTTATCAGATGACTAACCATCAGCAGACCTATCAGCTGACTTCCTCAGCTGATAGTATAATGTTCAGTCAATCTGCAGTACTTGCTCCTCTGAGTTTATTTCACTTTCTTTGCACCCATAACAATTCTCCACCTCAAAGTAAATGAGATGCCTCCACCTAACCTTCACATCACAGTAGTATTAAGGCACATCCCATGACTGTACCTTAACCAGCTCCAAACAATAGTTGAACTTAGAACTTGGTATGACTTTAGTCAGCATATCAGCAGCATTGTCATCAGTAGATACTTTTTGTATTGTGATCACCTTCTTTTCCACCACATCTCTCACAAAGTGAAGCCTCACATCAATATGTTTAGATCTTTCATGAAAGACATGATGCTTGACTAAGTGAATGACACTCTGATTATCACATTGCACAGTAACTTCATCTTGCCTGATTCCAAATTCCCTGATAATGCCATTCAACCACATAGCCTCCTTTACTGCTTCTGTCACTGCGATGTACTCAGCTTCAGTGGTTGATAGTGTAACCACTGACTGTAATGCAGCCCTCCAACTGATGGCTATGCCATATAGTGTAAACACATATCCAGTCAGAGACTTTCTAGTATCTATGCTTCCAGCATAGTCAGAATCTACAAAACCTTGTAGAGGTTGCTTGTCCTCCTGAGTCCTCTCAAATAATAATCCCAAATGTGTTGAACCTTTCAGATATCTCATTATCCACTTGAAAGCTTCCCAATGTGTCTTTTCAGGATTAGCCATAAACCTGCTGACCAAGCTCACTGCATGAGCAATATCAGGTCTGCTACAAACCATGGCATATATTATGCTTCCAACTCCATTTGAATAAGGTATCTTGTTCATCTGAGATTTCTCTTGATCACTCTTGGGACACTGATCAGCTGTCAGTTTGAAATGTTGTCCAAGAGGAGTAGAGACTGATCTTGACTCATGCATATTGAATCTTCTCAAGATTTTCAGTATGTAATCCTGCTGAGTCAAGAACATCCTTCCAGCTGACTTGTTCTTGATAATATCCATACCCAGAATTCTCTTTGCACTTCCAAGGTCTTTCATGTCAAAGGTTGAACTGAGCTTATCCTTCAGTTTCTGAATTCTTCCAAGACTTTTGCTGGCAATTAACATATCATCCACATAAAGTAATAGATATGTCAGTACCTCAGAGCCTTGCTTTTCCAAGTACACACAGCTATCATACTTGCATCTGCTGAAGCCTATAGACACCATGAAGCTATCAAACCTTTTATACCACTGCCTTGGGCTTTGCTTAAGTCCATACAAAGACTTCTTCAGCAAACATACCTTTCCTTCATTTTCTGATAGTATGAACCCTTCAGGCTGCTGCATATAAATGGTTTCTTCAAGCTCTCCATGTAGAAATGCAGTTTTAACATCCAGCTGTTGTAACTCCAGTCCATCCTGATTCACCTTAGACAATAAGATCCTTATTGAGCAGTGTTTCACAACTGGTGAGAACACTTCATTGAAGTCTATACCTTCCTTCTGAGTAAATCCCCTTGCAACTAACCTTGCCTTATATCTGATCAGCTCCTGTCCATCTGACCAAATTTCAGACTTTTTCTTGAATATCCATCTTGAGCTGACAACCTTCTGCCCTTTTGTTCTATTCACAAGAACCCATGTGTGGTTCTTCTCAAGTGAATTTAACTCCTCTTTCATAGCTGAAATCCACTGATCTTTATCCTTCATTGTCACTGCATCAGCATAAGTTTCAGGTTCTTGATACTCTACTTCTTCTGCTACTGATAAGGTATATGAGATCATGTCAGCCTGCCCAAACCTGATTGGTGGATGAATGCTTCTCCTATGTCTATCTCTAGCCAGACTGTAGTTTCTCAAATCTTGACCCTCCTCATCTGAATTTTCAGTTTGATCTTCAGAATCACTGTCTGCTGATGCACTCAGCTGATCTTCTTGTGGATTCCTGATATCAGAGTTTTCTTGAGCCTGATCTTCATTCTGAATCCTGGTTGTATGCTCCACCTGAACTGGTGTATGTCTGATTATGGGGTTGTCCTCAGCATCCTGAGAACTTTCAGATGTACCTATCCCATGACTTTCTCATTGAAAGTCACATCTCTGCTGATAATACACTTCTTGTGTCCTGATTCAAGGCACCACAATCTATATCATTTGACACCTTTTGGATATCCCAGGAAGATGCACCTCAGAGCCCTTGGTTCCAACTTATCCTGCCTTATGTGTGCAAAGGCTAAGCAACCAAATACCTTCAGATTATTGCAATCTGACAACCTACCATACCAAAGCTCATCTGGGGTTTTGAAGTCAATAGCAGATGAGGGTGATTTGTTTATCAAATAACAAGCAGTATTAACTGCCTCTCCCCAGAACACTTTAGGTAGTTTAGCATCTGACAGCATGCATCTGACCTTCTCCAAAATAGTCCTGTTCATCCTCTCAGCAAGTCCACTTTGTTGAGGGTTTGCTGGAACAGTCTTGTGTCTTGTTATGCCTCTTTTCTTGCAGAAATTTTCAAATACTTCTGACACATACTCAAGTCCATTGTCAGTTCTGAGATGCTTTATGGATCTTCCCCTTTTGTTTTCTTGTTCAAGTAGCCATTCCTTGAACTTTCCAAAAGCTTCACTCTTCTGCTTCAGGATGATCACCCAGACCTTCCTGCTGAAATCATCAATGATGGTCATGAAGTACTTTCCACCTCCATGAGTCTCAGTTCTTGATGGCCCCCAGATGTCAGAGTGTACATAGTCCAAAGGAGCATCATTAAAATGTTTCCCCTTTGCATAAGAGTGTTTCTTGGATTTTCCCAACACACAGTGATCACAGAAATCCAATTTGATTGTTCTTGAATCTCCAAATGCCTTCTGCTTGGAGAGTTCATTCAGTCCTCTTTCACCAATGTGTCCTAACCTCTTGTGCCACAAGATAGCATCAGAACTGCCCATAACTGCATTCACTGATCCGGCAGCTGAGTTACCCATCAGAATGTACAAGCCATTTACCTTCTTGCCCTTCATCACAATGTTGTTATCCTTGGTTATCAATATGAATCCATTCCTTGTTTTGAATTCATATTCCAAAACATTAAGTGATCCAAGAGAAATAAGAATTCTCTTCAGCTCAGGTACAAACCTGACATCTTGTAGTATCCTCTCATCACCATCATGCAGCCTCAACTTTATTGTGCCAGACCCTCTGACCTTGCACATCTGATCATTTCCCAAAAGAACTGATCCACCATCAAATTTCTTGAGATCCCTGAATAAATTTTCATTGGGACACATATGAAATGAGCACCCAGAATCCAACACCCAATCTTCACTCAGCTTGACATCAGTAACAGCCAAGACCTCAGCACTATCATATCCTTCCTGAGCAGCAATTGTGACATCTGACTTCTGATCCTCTTCTTGCTTCCTGGATTTGTCAGGACAATTCTTCTTGAGATGTCCCACCTTCTGACATGAGAAACATTTTCTCCTTTCCACAAATTTTCCAGATTCAGGGCCTTTACCATTCTTCTTCTTCTTTCCCTGAAACGGTTTCTTCCTTTTCTTGAACTTGATATTCAGCCCTTCACCTTGATTTGTGTTCTTCCTTTCATATTGCATTTGAAGCGCCTTAGTTTTCAATGCATTCTGAATATCATCAGGGGACACCTTCTCTTGCCTTCAAAATAACAGAGCATCCTTGAAATTCTCCAAGGATTTTGGTAGAGAGTTCAGTAACATCAGGACTTTATCCTCATCTTCAATCTTAACTTCAAGATTCTCCAAATCATCCACTGCTTTATTGAATTCTTCAAGTTGTTCAACAATATCCCTATCTTCAGTCATCTTGAATGAATGAAGCCTTTGCTTCATGAACAGCTTATTGGTAACCGATTTCGTTTGATACACTTGTTCCAGCTTGTTCCACACATCCTGTTTCTTTACATGTTCTGATGCGGATGATGATGACAACTGATTCGCTGGTTTCAGAGCATTTGATAATTCATGGTGTGTGAGGAGAGCTTTCATCTTCACCTTCCACAAACCAAAATCATTCGCCCCTGTGAATTTCTCAAACTACATCTTCGTAGAAGCCATAGCAGTTGATTTCACCAACAATCTTCTCTTCTTCCCACAGACGGCGCCAATTGTTGAGTCAACAATGATTGTTTGAAATCAATTAGAATAAAGAAAATTGAAGAACACCAAGATTTACGTGGTTCGATCAGAAATGATCTACGTCCACGGATGAGGGCACCTCTCTCACTAATCAATGGAAGATGATACAGATTACAAGTATTTTGATCTCACTAAGTATATGATCGTCCTATCTCTCTCTATACATATGTGCGTATATATATAGGATTATGGAATCCCTAATTAATGCTAGTGATCGTAACTGTCTAACAAGAAAACTGCTACAGTTGCAACCGAAAATGAGTAACTATCAGAGCCCAACGATCTTCAGTTTTGATTCTGTTAAACTGATCGCCCGTTGTCCAATTTGGAAGTTTAAACCGCTTCGTAACTGATCCTGAGTTAATTCCTGACTTTGGAGTCAGTATGCTCCTTTCTTGTCTTGTGTTGTCTGCTGATGTGATACGCCCTCAGCTGAGTCTGAGTACTCAGCTGATATCATCAGTAGACCTTCATCCTGATATCATCAGTAGACCTTTTGTCCTGATCTGACTAGCTGACCTGACCATATCATCCTGACTGTAATCCTGATAGCTCATCCTGACTGACCATCATCAGCTGACCTCCTCAGCTGACCACCATCAGCTGACCACCTCGGCTGACCTCCTCAGCTGACTCCGCTGATATCCCGGATGACTTTCAGTAGACTTCTCAAACGATCTCAGCTGACTTTATCAGATGACTAACCATCAGCAGACCTATCAGCTGACTTCCTCAGCTGATAGTATAATGTTCAGTCAATCAGCAGTACTTGCTCATCTGAGTTTATTTCACTTTCTTTGCACCCATAACAATACATCTATTATTATTTTTTATAAAATTCATATAATCGTATTATTATTTTTACCATATATCTACTCATTTTCTTTTACTCAATATATATTATATTAATGTAATATCAATTATTATTTTCATATAATAAATTTTACCAATTAAAATTTCAAAATAAACAGATATTTTTAATTAATTTTTATAAATAAGTAATAATAACGCCGCGTGTCTTCTTGTCTTGTGCACTTCATTTTATATCTTTTTATCCAACTTGTTTCATCATCGCCATCACACGCAATTTGTTTATTTATTTATTATTTCTTATAAATTGATTATTGCATTTTTGGTAATATATATGTGGAATTAAAATAATGTGAAAATTAGAAATAATCTATGCCACAAGCATATCTTTGACTGCTGCAAGTTATATTCTTTCACCAACGTAGACGAAGACCCACCATTTCGGGTCAACCCATGTGATCGTATCGGATTCGGAATTTTGCATGAATTTAATCAATGATTTAGTCAAAAATTGTTATTCAATATCAAAATTTGCTTTACTTATTCAATAAATTAATCGAATTTAGCTGTAATGGTACAATTATTTTCTTAAACAGTATCACAACGAAATCAACCAACAACTAAGTTTTAAGTTACTAAATCTTCAAGTAATTAACTTCAGAATTATTACTACATATAAATTTAGATTAATAAAAAGTAATAGTTACTCAATTTGTCTCAAAACTCAAATAGGGGAGTAACCGAGTAAGTAAATTGAGCCTGTTTCTGAACTTCTTGTGTTGACTTGGTAAATTGAGCTGGGCTTCTGGAGTAATTATCGAGCTCGACTTTAGTAATATTAGGTTCGAAACCAAATCGAACTCGGACAATTTTAATATTTTACTCGTAACATTATATTATTTACAAACATATTCTAATTATAAATAAATACTCCCTCTGTCCACATAAATTTGCACACTTTTTTTATTTAGATGTACCACACAAATTTGCACACTACTAAAAAAAGGAAACATTAATTTACGTGCACACTCACAAACATATTTACCCATATGTCACTACTTTATATATAAAACACAGTTCTGTGCCGCCCTGTAGGGTACGCAAATTCCTACGGCCGGGACGGAGGGAGTATAAGTTATCAATTCAAGCTCAAAGAAATTACAGTCAATCGAATTCAAATCTAGTTTCAAACTTCTAGAATTTCAATTTACTTGAGTTTAAACTAGACATTACTCAATTTATCATACAAGAGGCCCAAATTAAAACTATTTGAAATACCGTTAAATAGAAATAATTGTGAAAAGGATGATGTCCCTGTCTGGAAGAATTAATTTTAGGGCATGGATTGTTGTCGTCACAGATAGAAGACATAGGAAAAATGGCAAACTAATTTGGTTATCCAAGTCCAAGGAAACTATGACGACACCTCCAACCTGTAATTAAAATCATTTATTTTTATTTATTTAAATCTGTTGATAAATTGTTAGCATTTGAAAAAGTCAAGCATAATAATCAGCCAATAATAATGGAGATTAGAATAGATGCACAAAACCCAACAAATTTCTAACACTCTGTCATAGAAACAAACAAACAGTGCCCTAATATTTAAAAAACAAAAACGAGGAATATAAAATAAAATTGGTGCAAGTTGAGGGCAGGATGCATTGCAGCCAAGCCAAGTTGGTTTTGTTGACGAGAAATTAAGAGTGCAAATTGTTAAAGAGACCACTGTACCCTCCCTGATATGCCACATAACTTTTTCCAAATGTCGACAAAGCCCATGCCCCTCCTATTTCTAATTATTACTCCCACTGTTCCGAGACTTTCTTTCCCTTTTATTATTTTCTGTGAGGAGAATATAATAAAAGTGAGAAGAAAGAGTTGAGACGGAGGTAGTACATAGCTTTAATCTTATATTCATCTTTTACATTATACTTCCTCTACGAAATAGTAATATTCACCCTATGAATTTAAAAATATATATATTTTATTTATGAAGTAGTGATATATAATATGTGGTGTATATATAAATTGATTTTTTTAATTAGTATGTAAATTTGCAGAAGATATTCAAATAAGAAAAGTGTGACAGAGAGAGCAAAATTTATATAAAATTCAATTGATATTTTTAAAAAAAAATTATTATTATTATTAGAATTTTAATCTTGTTTATATTGAAAAGATAATTGATCTTTTAGTACAAATAAAATTAATATTTTAATAATGATATTTTAAAAAAAAATACACTTAAATTGCATGATGTACACTAAATTTTACTCATTTACGTAAATAGTTGGTCAAATAGATTCTAATGTAATTGGATAAAGAATTTTTTTTAAATAATATTTTCAACATATTAAATAATCTTTTTTAGCATGTTATCACGTATTTCATATGAATGATCATGGAATATTTTTTTTGTGATACGTATAGTAAAAACTTATTAGTAAAATATATTACTCCCTTCATTTTGTTACTATCTTCACACTTTTCATATTGATCCGTCGCAAAATTATCTTCACACCGTTAAAAAGGAAAAAAGAGTCAATATAATATTCATATTTCGTCCACTTTATACAATCAAATGTATAACTCATTTTGATTGGTAGAAAAAGTTAATAATTTTTTTTTTTTAATATGTGTTTCAAGTACAAGTATGAAGATAGGGCCAGAAAGGAGGAGTGCTTTAGAAAATACAAAAGACATATTATTGTAGCACCATATATCACTATTGAGCTGAAGGCTTAATAAGATCCATATCACAGCTTGGGACATGATCTTTTGAGCCAAACACACCTTCATCAGTCGAGAGACCTCGGGGCTCGGAGTAAGTTTAGATATCTCAGCAAACTTTAGTCAAACTCAACCCAGTCATCTTGAACCTCCGCAAAACTTATAGAAGACCTCGTCGACCTCGCGATACCTCCACACCCTAAAACGTGTTTCTCCTAAAGGCCTCGAATCTCGTCAAATGAGGTCTCATACAAGTTCCAGTAGGCAGATAAGATCAAATATGGAGTCAGGTGCTAGAGTTTATTCTAGATAGAAGTTTTTCTCTTTGCAGAGAACCTCGTGCGGACATATAGGTGTCCAAAACCTAATGGGCAGAATTCACTTTATACCGAAAATTCAGTGCAGACGTTATAAGAGCACAAATTTATATGCTTTTAATGTATGGATTTGACCCAAAATATTAGAGCAACACAAGTAACTTATTTCGTACTATAAATATACATTTTAAGACTCATAATAAAGAGTCACAACCTTCAAGTTCAAATCTAAATGCTGACTTGGCAAATTAATTTCTTAGTTATTTATTATTTTAATATTTATATTCTTCAATATTCGTACCTTCAAGAAAATAAAACCTCCAACTATTCAGTTTTATAACTATAATAGTTTTTAAAACCACACCAATTCAAAATATTCCTAGAAAGTTGGAACCACTAACAATACATGCCTTTGTTTGATACAACATACACACTACTAAATTAAAATGTTCATTCGCAATTTTATGATATCATGATTATAAAACGTATATAAATCGACTACAATCAAATTGACCCTTACTTTCAAGATAAAAATCGAATCTATCAGCTCCAGATGAGTAAATGGTCAAATTGCCAATTTGCCACCATTCCTTTTGGAAAAAAATACTATGATGGCTCCATGTGATAAAAGAATATTCTAGAAGGAAGAAAATCATCATCGTTTTAGATTGAGGATTCTAAGAATGAATAGTAGATTCAAATTGAAAGAGAAGCCGTCTCGTTCTATAGAAGTAATTTATAAGCAGAAATAATAATAATATAATTAATTAATTAGTATTATTATAGTTATATAGGAGTATATGTGATATACTACATGGGTATAGAAGTAAGAGTGTTGCCGACATGGCACACACAAAACACAAGGCCAAATCTTATTAAGCAAGTTGGGGAGTATGATATTGGATGGGTTTTATTTCTTTTTGTTCTCTTCTAACTATTAGTAGTATATTGTATAAACTTCCATTTCATAATTAATATTTCACACTCACATAAATGACTACTTCACCCTCCATAATATTTCGTATTCACAATTCTCACTGCAGGATCAATTTTGGGTTCATGATCTGAACAATTTCAAATCAAGAATCATTACTTAAACAAATTAATAAATAATTAAACTGATATAACATGATCTCTTCATATATAAAAATGGATCTTTAAGATGAAATGAAATTCGTCGTTTTAATTTGCTGGAAATGCACTGAAATTTACATGTAGAAATGTATTTTTCAGCAAAATGACTTTAGTGGAATTAATAGGCCACTTGCCTAGGTTAGCTAGGGATATCATTAGACTTAGTTTGTTACATTTAACGACGTCCACTTATAAGTAAAGTATTATATATATATATATATATATAAATTAATACTATGTAGGTACTATTATAATAATCTCATCACGGGCTTACATGTTAGAATTGTAGTTGGAGTACTTAATGAAAATTAATATTTCTGCACCTACATATATATTAAATATAGACAGCCAAGTAGCCTGATCTCTTATATATTAGCGATCGAGTTGGATCCATCGATTAATTATACTCAAGTTAAATTTCGTTTAATCCAAATATATATACTGGAATTCAAAAATAATACATTGAACAAGTTTTACCGTGAAACTGCATCGAAGAAGTGTTAGTTCTTTCATCATGAAAGTAACTAACATTATTTAGAAATTAAAATACTTGAATTTTATGGTAAAATTCATTCATCATATTAATATATCGGAGTTGAAAAGCACGTAAGTGTCTGATTTTTTTTAATTCAAATGGCCTATTAATTAGTTGTAATTTCTAAAAGAAAAAAAGAAGGCACCCACACACACAATTACTCTTTAACACTGATAATTGCTTATCAATATTGTCAAAAGAAACTCGAATTAAAGTAAAGTTCACCTAACCCCAGCTAGCAACTTGCTTCAACTCCTGAAGTAAAGTGAATAATACTATTTAGATTAATAATATAATAATATGCTTAGATTAGGTTGCACCACGTGAGTCTGCATAATTAATATGCATATACATACATGATCATATATATGGCTGAATATTCAACACGGATTTGACAATCAAGATTTATTAATAATGTCTGTCCAGGTGAAAATACAATTTTAATTTTGTACAAAAGCATCTTTGACATTGCAATGGATCTTTTGTATCCTACCCAATTGATAACCGACTAAATTTAATTCATAAAAATGTCCATAAATATAAAGCTCATAATTTTTTTTTTTATCAGCAAAAAAAACTTAGGGGGGTGTATTCGTTTAAGATTTCGTGGGATTTTAAAGGATTTTTTTCTTATAAAAAAATCTGTTGGTATTCAATCAGGATTTTAAAGGATTTAAAAATAATCCATTGGTATTCAATCAGGATTTTAAAAGACTTAAAAACAATCCACTGGTATTCAATCAGGATTTTAAAAGACTTAAAAACAATCCACTGATATTAAAAAATATAAGGATTTTAAAGGATTGTTGGGTTTGATGGATTTTGATAGATTCTTTAGTGTATTTTATAAATACCAACAATCCCATCAAAACCTCTAGGATTTCGGTGGACTTTTTTAATTAGTGACTTTATTTATCCCCAAATTGATTTATATATAATTATTTATTTTTAAGACCTAAAATAGTTTTAACCTTATAATTTCATCTCTACATTTATAACATCAACGATAAAATAATTACAGTGACGAAGAGTAATATAATATTATATATACATATATACTAGAATAAATAAAAATAGTTAATAATTAATCATTAAATAGTATTAAAAACGATATTGTTCATCCTAACTTATATACAAGATAAATCTTTATTTTTATATAGTATTATTATAATACTAATATTATATATTACATATGTCATTAGGTAATATTTTTATATTGATAATATTTTTTTACGGTATTTGAGTTTTGTTATATTTTACTTTGGTTGCTTTGATTATTCAATTTCGATACTTTTTTATATTGATAATATTAGCATGTGCAGCTCTACATAACTTTATTCGCAAAGAATATCATTCTGATGAATTTCCAATTGAATCGGTGGACGAACATTCATCTTCAACATTACCAGTTAATGAAGACCGTGATTTTGAGCCTATCATTCAAACTCAAGAGCAAGAACGACATGACGCTAATGCTTTGAGGACTAGTATAGCTATGAATATGTGGAGTAATGCTATTTAAAAGGACATGATATTATGATTTATTAATTTGAAGGTATGAAAAATTTTGAATTTTTATTGTATGTCACAAATCCATGAAATTCTGCAAAGTCTACAAAGTCCTATAGAATTAAAATCCTTATTTTAAAAGTCTTACAAAATCCTACAAAATCTTAAAAGTCACCAAAATCCTACAAAATCTTTAAAATCTGCAGGATTTTTTTCAGCTAAAAAAGTCTTTTAAAATCCTAATCCAATACACCCCCCTAAAGATTACTCAAAATATATATATATAGAGAGAGAGGGCATAAGAGATACCCTTTTAACCCGTTACAAATATGATTCTTTTTTTTTAGAATACTACTTATACTCCTAGTCCAATTTTTTAAATAAATCTTATCCATCCTCGAACATCGAAGCCAACTCTACAGTACTCTATTCTTCAATTCCGTCATAATATCGTCTCCATACAAATCAAAATAATATTATACACTAAATATTAGTAATATTGTTAAAAAATACAAACGAGCTAGATATAAAAAAAAAAAAGCTTCACAATGAAACTGTAATTGGCAGTATACTTTGTCCAAAAAAAAAAACTATCAATTTGACACCAGAGCATTATTCAAAGGCTTCTAAATTTTTTTTATTTTATTTTATATGGCAGGAAAGGCTTCTAGCGAGAATTAATGATCGCTTGTTTTAAATTCAAATCTAAAACAAAAGTATAATTAACAAAAAATTGACACTTTGTAATTGATGGTCGCAAATCAATATATATATTACACGTAATATGTTCTAATATATTATTTTAAAAAAATAACGCAGCAATAGACAGCTCAAAAATCATGGTGCAGTTGGTATAATATAATTATATATTATAATTAGACAGCTTAATTGGGTCTTAGATTAATAACAATTAATTAATTTGTTGTGGCAATCGCATTGTCGACGTGGCTCTACGTAAAGCTGCTCACTTAATTGTGTGTGCCAATCAAGAAAGTATTTTAATTAATTGCACGCTTAACCAACATAAACCTACATCAAAATTAATTAAGTAGTTAAAATAAATAATTGCTAAATTTACATAAACTGGAATTTGAATTCTGAATTTTCGGTCGAAAGAGCATATTAATTTAATTAGTATTATGGTGCAGCTGGAAGAGGAAATTTTACTCAACACGACATACATATAATGTTTTATAATTGATGAGAGACCAACTTAGAAAAGTCGTTAATTTTTGTTACAAATTAAGACATCTGATCATTAAAGTCGTCACAGAGAATTGTCAACTTGGCCATTTTTATTTATTTTCTGCCTAATTGTCGGAGTCAAAAGTCAGAAACCTGAAATGTATAATTTGCTTAAATTTTACTCCCTCCGTCCCAACATTTTCTTCATAGGTGGAGTTTCACGCATATTAAGAAAAAGTAAAGTATGTGAGTATGAAGTTAAATAATAAAATATAAAAAAATGTACTTTATTGACTTTTGTGAGTGTGAGTTATTTTCTTTTTTTGGTGTGAAGAAAGAGTTGGGACGTCCATATAAGGAAAGTGTGAAGTTTATCTTGGGACAGAGGGAGTATGATACATGTATATTGTATCATATATAGCACATTTTGGTTGGCTAATTGAGTCCCGTATATTAATTCTATGTAATAGTGAACATGATATATATACACACATTTCATTACATGCACATATATTATTGATCTTACATGCACATATATATACACACATTTCATTACATGCACATATAATATACACATATTCACATTCTGCATGTTGCATGTTTTAGCAGCTTTTGACAATTCTATATATATATATATATATATATATATATATATGTCAATGTGAAGCCATAAAGATTCCTAATTTTTTTTCAAATTAAGATAGATTATATTAATTAGCAGACTTGGTGTCTAAAAAATCGTAGCTTTAATTGTAGTATTACTTTTAGCATATCTGTATGCTGTATTATGTTATGTCCCTAGCTAGCTCACCTTTCATATATATTCCTCATCTCTACTTTTCAAGCTACTGACTTTTTCTTTAATTTGCCCATTACCAGCTTTAATGTAACATTGTTGCCTTGTCTGTGTATTTATACATACCCTTCAAAGCTTCTCATTTATGTTTTGCGTAGAAATTAAGATAGCTAGTACTATAAAATATGTATTAATGTGTAGTGAGTTAAATTTCATACACAAATACCCCTAACTCTATGAAAAATTAGGTATCATTAATAAATATCGTAATAAAATTCAACTTTAGGAAGAAGAATTAATTTTGTATAAATATTGAGACACGATTTTTGATTTAAAAAAATTGACAAGTTTTGTTTGGAACGTCCAAAAGGGACAAATGGATCTATAAATGCTTACACATGCACTTGCATTATATCAATTACAATTACCAAATCATGTATCCCATATGTAATTCGAATTACTAAATCATATAATTCCGTATGTAACTCAGCATGACCATATAACTGACTACTACCTCCGTCTCACGAAAGTTTGCATACTTTCCTTTTTAGTTTGTCCTACAAAAGTTTGCATACTCCCAAAATGGAAATATTCCTTTAAATCTCCACCTTTAAAATCTTTACCTCACAATTTCCACCATACACATTCTACTCATTACATTTTTTCTTAAAACATATGCCCAGAAAAGTACCGCAAACTTTCCTGGGACGGAAGTAATATAAAAATTTGGTATTCTTTCATCAATTAATACCACAACTACAAGTGACGAAGCAAGAAACAAACACACCGATTTAAATCTTAAAAAGATTTGGACGTCAATTAATTCCTCAACACCAAACAAGATTATAGTACAAGGAATGAGTTCAAAAGGCAAGAACAAGAATAATTAAAAGGAGTTAGATAAGGATGAGTGAAATTGAAAGACAGCATTATGCAATAATAAAGTGATGGGACCATTGGAAGGTAGCATGAATGAGATTTAGTTTTGTAGTATACATTCATTCATCGTCTAAACAAAATGGATTGGGGGGTGTTGGCTGAGGATGGGACTTGCCCTACTCTTGTAGGAATAGACCTACTGATCAAGGTGCATTGCATTATACTTGCAATATGCATGGCTATCCATTGATTGGAATATGCCAAGTCCATGTCACACCCCAATTTTTTTGACACAATCCATGTACTTATGATGTACATTTCCAAACTCTACTTTGTTTGTCTTCCTTTATTTAATGATAAAAGAATTATATATGTACTCGTTCGAAAATCATGTGTACGGGTTAAATTTCGTCCTAATGTGAATTAGTGAGGACTTCTTTAATTTTTTTGGTCTAATTAGGGGTTTCTTATTAATTAATTTAATAGAATAGTTTGGAAACTATGAATCAAAGTAAAATAGAGAGTTTATAAATTTGGGGTTTTTTTGTTAAAAAGAAAAAAGATAGGAAGGGATTTTTTGTTTCATGACAAGACTAAATTTCATAAACGTTATAAACTCTAGGTAGTTGAAGGAGAAATTTAGAAAAAGCAGAATTTGATGGTAAGATTATTTATAGCAAATGCGGTTTTTTTTTTTTATCGGTAAATGTTAGTTGTTAGTAGTTAGGTTAGTACACCATGTCTCCAACATTCTAAGAATATTTCCAAGCCAACCTTATATCTTCCTCTTAATTCGTCTCAAAAGGGGATCGAACCCAGATCACTCACTCAAGTGAGGAGCCCGGTGGCCAGGTGAGCTATAGGTGGTTATAGCAAATGCGAATTAATTTGCCAATTCTCTTGGTTGATTACACCAGTTGGGATTTGTTTTGATTTTTATTTTCTAAAGTATTATATAAACTATTTTCATGATATAAAGTTTATATTTATGAATTTATCTTTTTGTCTTGTTGATATGAACCACTTTCACACAATACCTTTTATTTTTATTTTGAAACAATATTTTAATATTCTAATTAAATATTTTTATCATCGTATTCCTTTATATAGAGTTGGAGATTAATTTGAAAAGGATAGGTACAAACGGTCCAAGCTAATGTTAGATTGCATCTTTAGATGATGGACGATATTTAGGATGGGCCTTCAAGTTTAGGCCCAATCTGAAAAGGCCTCTTAGAAAGTGGCCATTTTAGAGTAGCCAGCGAAGGGACCAAAACTCCAATCACAGGAATTCATATTTGCCTAAAGACAAACATAGTGGGCCAAGCATTATCTGTATACGTCCCAACAACATAAACCATGTTGAATTAATCATAATGAACAACCAAGGATTATTTTGGTGTGTGTTCTTATTTTGAGTGCATACACATTTATGAGTGGCCTTCATTACATATATGGGTCACTCAAACTAACTTGTTTTTTTTTTTTTTTTGAGTAAATTCAATAAAGAAAAAAAATTAGGAAAAAAAATAATAAAACACGCCACAAAATTAGTTAGGAAAAATATCAAATTGGATAACACTTTTTTTTTAATAGTCCAAAAAATGTTCTAATCAAACGCAATTACAAGTATACCAACTCTCTTATGAACAAATTTTATAGTATGAAATTAACACAATTATATATATTTACTAATATCATTAGTCTTGTAAACTAAAATCATAGCGTAAAATATTAAGATATTAGTGAATGCGTTTAATGATATCAATAAATATATTTAATAATATAAATTTTATACTAAGGACAAGTTTCTCAAAAAAACCTACTCTTATCAAGAAAGATCCTTCATAATAGATGGAGGTTGGAATAATACAATATTTTGAAAATCCAAGAACTCAGTCATATGTTTGGTGTTGATGAAGAAAGTCAATAGTCACGAGATTAAATTGTGCATCAGATTAGCTCCTTGCACACGATTTATTTAGCGGGCGCTTGTTTCAAATTCTTCAATGGTAATGGGAATGAAATTGCATTTTCCTTTTTTGCCCTACATATGTTGAATGTGTGTTTGTATTTATGGTGGTTATATCAATAGTGTTGTACTCCAATTTTGGAAAAAGTAGACAAAAAAGAAAGATGTTGGTTGTGATATTGGGATTGATTGAGGAGGATGATTACAAGGTGAAGAGGGGGTAATCAAATGGGGGTGTTGATTACCTTATTTAGGAGGAAAAACAATGTTATGTATCTCATTTGTTCTAATTTGCTACTATAATTACTACAATTATATCTCAATTCCCATTACCATTGAAGGATTTCCATACCAAGCGCCCCCTTAGTGTGACAGACTTCAATCAATGTCTTAAAATTAGATAGCAACTACAGTTTCCTTATTAAAAAGAATACACAATTTGTAGTCTCAGTAGGAATTGGAGGTATCAGAGTACGTAATCAGAACTCCATACTCAGTTGATCATGGAGATTTCTACTGAATATAACAAACACCAAATGTTTGCCTAATAATCAAACAAACTAAACTGTACATATAGACAAATCTCAGACCAAGAAAGGCGACAGCAATACGCAGCTGCATTTCTTCTTCAAAGCAATGGTGGTGCTGTCAGTAATACATTACAACAGGTTCTGGGAGTGAGATATGTGGCTCCTGAATACAACATCTCGGGTGAGCTCAAAACTTTATCAAAATTTAGTTGCCATCTTGGAAATGAATATGCTAAGTTGGTACAACATATCCTTTTGCGTGTTGGCTTTCCATTTCAAGATCCATCAACGATTTCTGTCGTTGATATCTATTTCTCTTTGAAGAGAGTGCTGACAAAACAAAAAACAGCTGTTATAAACAGAAGACATCCACCAAAAAATTTGCTAAAAAGAAAATTTAGATCAACAAAGGGACTAGGGATTTAGGAATATATAAAACTTACAGACTAATTCATGAGGTAGACCAAAATCATAGTTGTTGCGTCTCCTCCTGTTGCAGAAAGAGTATATCCCAAGAACAAGTGCAGACAAAATAACGAGGCTTGATACTCCTATTGCGATTTTGCCACCAGTTGATAAGCCATTTTTCCTCCAAAATAATGAACAATTCGGCAAAGAAGGTACACCACACAGCCCTTTATTACCTGAAAGGCTGTACTTAATGTGCTCTATTACAAATGTTTAAGGAAATGCATGATAACAATATATGCTCAAGACTTTGTGTTGCTTTGTAAAAATAAAAAGTTGTTTAGGGGAGATGGAGGAATTTCAAGAGCTAAATCCATGCAATCAAGACACGACTTACTCTATGGCTCCACCATGGACTCCAACCGAATAAAGTTCCTCCGGAACTTCTCCTTCCAATAAGTTATCGTTCAACAACCTGGGAAAAACAGAACATGAGTTGTGGAAAGAAGAGTCTCTCAGAACATAAGTTATTTTATGGATATACATTATTGTTCAAAAAAAAAAAAGTTATGGATATACATTATGATGAATTTTAGTTCATACAAAAATTGAAAATTTCTTAAAATTTGGTTTTTTATCAAGAGTAGGGTAATAGTAGTCAACCAACTAGTAGTAATGACCTACTCTTAAGCAGTTAAGATTCTTTATAAAAAACATGAAAAAGTGACCGACTTACACAAGCTGCAAACTAGATGAAGTGAGAGAATCAGGTATGAACCCTGTAAACTTGTTATCTGACAAATCCCTGCAATTAAGAGAAGCACAGGTTATATATGGAAATGTATAAGGAGCACAAAATGAAGCATTTTATGGTGAATCACTATATTGCGTTAGAGAAACTTCATTCATCTAGGATCAGACACATAAGCAACAAAATGTCTAATGATTAAGATTTCTGTGAGACAGGTGAAATACAAATCTACTGCAATGACAAGAAAAGTGATATGCTTCAGCCAAAAAAAAAAACAAAGAAAGAAAGAAAGAAATAATGAAAGAAAAACAGATTAGGTGTATGTTATCTTACAGCTTCACGAGCGACTTTTGACCCAATCCTGCAGGTATATTACCTCCTAAAGAATTGGAACTCAAGTTCCTGCATATACAAATATGCTTTACAATCTTGAATAAAATGTATACAAGAAAATAGATAATACACATGTATATGTGTCCAGCATTGTTCAGTAGAACAGTATTTTTCAATTTGTTCAACATAGAAAATTCATCTGTTTAAGCAGTATAAAGCGAAGGATGAAACACTTTAAGGATGACTTATCTCAGTAGAGATATGACGATTGAAACCAATTGGTCCAACTGGAGAATCAAAGAGTACAACAATTTTCCTGAAATTGGTAATATACAAGAATGGTGTATACAAGATTGCTGCACTAACACCAGTATTACATCTCTATTTTATAGTTTCAAGACACAACTGAATAAACGAACTATGATCCACTAGTTATTTGACAAACAGAGCACAAACAATAATGTCAGAAATCAACTAACGTTGTTCATCATACCCAAGTTGTTCCAGAGGCAGACATCTGTTTCACATGTTTTGGTGGGCTAATTAGCTAAAACTACAGCCTATATTACTATTTCAGTTCAGCAAATTACTACTTTATATCTGATCATAACTCATTCATGAAAGAAGAATGACTAAGGAAATCGATACTTACAGGCTTACCAAGTTCGTCAAGAGGCCAATTTGATCACTGATATAACCTTTTAACCCTTGGCTACCAAGATCTCTGACAGAAGATAAAATGACAAGTATGACAAAATGTTCTCGTTTAACAAATTATTGCAATCACACATGAGTCATTGATGAAGACAAATCATGATCCAATGAGACTATGAACTACATGCATAAACCGTTGTCTTTTTATATATTCAAGTGTATCAAAAAAAGAAGAAAAACTTACATTTGGGAGACCACAAGATAAGATTCATTCTTTGCGGGATGGCATGTAACACCCTCCCATGCATCCCACACGGTAGGAGCACAAGGATCGCCATTCCAGCCCATCCTGTCAGGCACATTAAGTGATGTCTTCAGCGCTCTCATACCAACAACTGCAAAAGTTTTTGCCTCAAACTATCATACACCTTCTTTTCTCGATTCTCTTTAATTTATAAGCTTCACTCTTATTGGCTCCTATTTAAGCCAGCCAAGCAACTTCACTCGCTAACTCATCATCTCACGTCCAAATCCAGCAAGTGCAAGATATAAACAAATACATTAAAAAAATAAAAAATTTACTTGACAATCCACTGGTTTCTTTATTTGAATATAGTATAAGTAAATTCACCAATACAAACACATACACACGCATATACATAGATTTTATATATATATATATATTCACATATTGCATTGAACTTGTGGCAAATCATAGTAACAAACAAACTACATTGATTTCTGACTCAAATATTTTAAATCATTTGATGCCATTGAAAAAAAGAAAAAGAAAAAAGAACTCAAAACATTTTTCGCTCACACACTACAAAGTTTCTATCACTTATCTTTTTATTCTCATTCATCGTATTCAAGAGCTAAGCTATAATCCATTTACTTTATAAGAATAGGCGGTTAAGTGAAAATCTTAATAATGGAAAGCTTAAAGTGCCAAAATATTTTAGTTTGGGGATTGAAGTGTCAATCTTTACCCAATAATTCAGTATAGGAAACGAGTCATCATCAGTCATACTTTTGTCAAAAGGTCTGGTACACCACACTTTCCGTCTATAGTAATTTTTCCTTTTTGGAACACATTTACAATATACTTTTAATAATAAACAAAGAGTAAAAAAAACCCTTTTCTGAAATTTCTTATTCCACAACATAGCAATAATAATTAGACAGTGTATATACGATCCGTGATCCTGTAATTCTACCCAAATCACATTTTAAAACAAAATTAGCTAAAAATATTTATTAAAAAAAAAAAAAACTTACCTTGATCGGGTGTAGTTCTGAGATCAACAGGCACAATTGCGTAATTCTCAACCCCACAAATTACAGGAGGCCCCACCACCGGCTCAAGCCTCACGCTCAAAATCGTACTGCTCAAATTCTTCACAACATGGCTGAAATCAAACGCACTGAAACCCCCAACCTCTTTGAATACATCCACTCTTCTCACATTTTCCCCATTTACCAACACATCGAACACCCTTTGTCCCGCCTTCGTTACGCTCACGTCTATCTCTGCAAAGTGAAACCACAGCAAGTAATCCAGCTTCGCATCCACCGGCAGCTCGTACTCCAGCGCCGCACCGCCGCCTTTGGTCCCGAAGGCCGTGATCGCCGTTTCGTATAGCTTTTTCGGGAAATAATTAGGGCTTTTTTCGGCGTTAATTATGCTCTTGATTGCGGAAATTGCTTTGATTGTGGCCCCATTGGCTGTGGTCACTGATTCTAATCGGAATTCGGAGTCGGATAGCCACGAGCGGCCCAGGAAATCGGTGTCGTTGCTGAATCCGGGCCCCCATTGATCGGAACCTGAGGTAAACCTCCCGTAGTTTATCAAAATGTAATTGGTCCTGTTTTTGGAAGTTTCGAAAGGGTAGGCGTTGGTGTCAATTTCAGTCAGTTCCAATGACGATATGAGCGGAGAATCAGTGGCGATGCTGTAAAAGCAAACGTCGGCGACGGGTTTGTGGAGATAGAAGAAGAGATCCGAATAGACGCCGGAGCGAGAGACTGATTCGGTCCATGGGGATCGCCACGAAAAGACCAGAGTGCCCTCGACGGAGACGTCGAATGATGGGGAGTGCGACTTTCCGTCGAAATTGTCGTACACGGTGAACATTCGGAGCATGTAGCGGCCTCCGGCGGTGGGTGTAGGGATGGAGTAGCAGTTCTTCTTGCCGGAGGAGATGGGAAAGTAGCGCAGCGTTTTTTCTTGCTGGTGTCGAAAGCGGAGGGGCTCGGAGACGACGGAGGTGGAGCCGCCGGAGTAGAAGCTGTCGGAGAGCCAAGTGGTGTGGAAGGCATCGGTGGAATTGACGTGGCCCCCGCAATCGATGTGTATACTGTAGTCTGCGAAAAGGGAAAAAAAAGGAACAGTAAAGTGAGTTATAAAGATAGCAAAATTGAGTATATAGATGGAGGTGATGGTGGACTTACTGAAAGGGTTAGAGATAGAGAGAGAAGAGGGGATGAGAAAGATGAGGAAGAGAAGAGGGAGTATGGACATCGAAGCTGTTTGAAGCTCTAGCCACTCGAATGTAACGATCGGACGGAAGAGAAGAGAGTGTGTGTGAGAGAGAGTGCGGGGGGAAGCGAATAGAATGAGGGGGACACATTTGGGATTTGGAGGTTTCTGGCCAAGTTTTTTCCTTTATTATTTATTTTATTTATTTAAAATTTTAAATTTTAAATTTTGTATGTTTATAAGAACTTGGCAGGGGTGCCGTTGGAATGCCGCAGTCATCTTATAAATTTATTAAGCCACATAAATTTACGCACCTTTTTTTTTTGTTTTTTTTAAAATAAATTTTCTGTGCACCAGTTACACGGTGCAACTCTAGTTCATTTTTAAAAAGTTAAATAGTTTATAACTGAAAAGTTAAACAGTTTATTACTAAAAAGTATATCTTTCATAGTTTAACTTTTCAGTAATAAACTGTTTAACTTTTCAGTTATAAACTGTTTAACTTTTTAAAAATAAACTTGAGTTGCACCGTGTAACTGGTGTATACAAGACTAATCCCTTTTTTTTATTTGGATCTCCCACACAAATTTGCACATTACTACAAAAGAAAATATTAATTTACATGCACACTCACAAATCTATATATATATTTACTCATATGTCACTACTTTATAAATAAAATATATTTTCCTTAAAAAATGTGTCGTCCTGTAGGGTGCAAATTCCTACTGGACGGAGGGAGTATCATTTACTACTCCCACAGTCCCACATGAATTTGCACATTTTCTTTATTTGAACGTCTAACACAAATTTGCATATTACTAAAAAAGGAAACATTAATTTGCATTCATACTCATAAACATATACACATATTTATCTATATATCACTACTTTATATATAATAAATATATCGTCTCATAGGGTGTAAGTTCCTACAGGACGGAGAGAGTAGTATTTATTATCTCTCGTCTCATGTCTTTCTTTCCTTTTATTATTTTTTATAAGAATAATAAAATAATATTTTTTTAAAAAGAATTAGGATAGTGATAATAATAAAAATTTATGTGAAAATTATTTCATTATATAATCTCACACAAATTAATATTTATTTTTTATTAAAGTATTTCCTTCGTCCACCTTTACTTTTAATTTTTTATTTGGACATCTCAACTCTATTTTCATATATCCAAAATGAAAATATTTTACCCTTAAACAAATTAATAAAGATGCACTTTTTCTTATTTTAGTATTTCACTTTACACTCAAATATTCATTTTTTCTTGATTCGAAGATAAAATAAATTATGTTTAATTTATATCTCATCTAATTGTTTTATGAGTCATGAGATATTCTCACACAAGACTAACTTTTATTTACTTATTTAATATTCTCTTCCACTCCCATAATATATTTTTCTTTTTCTTTTTATGAGAAATATATTTAGGATTATTTAATATATAATAGATTATATATTGATTCTTTTAAGTAATAAAAAAATGAATTAATTATAAAACATGACCACTTATAATAGCATATTTATCAAGTGGAGCACCAAAAATCTCATGTTTCCTAGAGGGTCAAAAAATGGGACTCATCCCATGACATTATCTGACACACAAATTGAAACACACAAACCCATTCTCTCTTTTTCTCTCTCTCTCCTTTCTCCACTCTCGGACCCCCAAAATAAAATCCACAAACCCACATCTCTCACTCTCTCTCTAAAACTCACCTCTCTCTCTCATCCGCCATGAAAGCGGGGCGGTGCAATCTCGATTCCCCGCATGGTGGGGTCAAATCTGTGGCGGTTCCGAGAGGGAGACCAGCGGCGTGATTTTTCTGGCAAATCCGTGGCGGTTCAGAGAGGGAGCCCAACGGCATGATTTTTCTGGCAAATGGGGAAGCAGCAAGCGGCAACTTTGGCTCAGATTTTGTGTCTTGAAGGGCAGATTCGTGAAGAGCAGCGACAAAGGCGCAAAGCGGCGTGGTGAGCGGAGCACTGCCTTAATTTCCGGCGAAGGCATGGCACGAGGACTTCATCGGTAGCGGCGATGTGGGCTCGCTTGTGGGCAGCCTGACTTCCGGCTGGAAGGACTCCGGCAACAGCTTCAAGACGACAACAGTAATCTCCGTTGCAGCGATTTCTTTTGATTTTGGTGGATTGATTTGATTTTTGTGGGCATTTCTCCGACAACAGTAATCGCTTGTTGGCATTTCTTTGGTGATTTGATTTTTGTTTAATTATAGTGATTTGATTTTTGTTTAATTATGTTTTGATGTTTTTTTTGTTGATTTGATATTTTGGTGATTTGATTTAATTCTGTAAATTTTATTTTTAGTGGAATAAAAATTATTGCCTTCTATTCAGTATTTTTATTTTTATATGCAATTTTGTATATGATATTCAGAAAAACAATTAGTATATATGCAGAAAAATATTATATATATGCTGGTGGAAAAAAATGCATACACGAAAATAACTCTTGAATATATAAATGTCATTTTAAAATTAGAAAAAAAAGTAAAAATATGAATTCTGGAAAAATAATATTTAAACATGAAAAAATGAAAAATATAAAATTTGAATATAATAAATTAATATCAAATATATAATATTAAATTTTGAAAAATATTAATAAATCAAATTTTAATTACAAAATAAAAAATTTCAAATTTTAAAAAATAAATAAAAGACTAAGTCAGGATTTCAATTACAAAAAAAAAAATTGTATTTATTGGAGAGAGAGAAACGTGAGGAGAGAGAGTAAGGTGAGAGAAAAATGTGTGCATGTGATGACATCACTCTTGCACATGGGACCCATATAATCATTACAAAAGTGTTCTTTTGGAAAATAAAATGGCCCTCTAGGGAAGTTGGGGTTTTTGGTGGTCCACTATGAAATATCACTATCTTAAATGATTTTATATGAAACTTACCCTAAAAAAATTGTAAAAATATAAATGATTGTTATTTAAAAAATTATGTATTTATTAATATATAAATATATTTTTATTTTTATGTAATGAGAAATTTATTTTGAGATATCCAATTAATATTTATACTGGGAGGGAAGGATACTCATTCAACTCCCACCTAGAAATAATCCGTGAATTAATTGCTTCACTTTCGAACATAGGAATGCAATTCTGTTTATGCTTTAATGAAGTAGAAATAATGACTGAGGGTAAGGTTAGAACTAGAGCAAATTCCTTTGTAGTTTTGTTCACCATTTGTAACAATTACTGCTTTTATATGTTTTTTCTAATTGAATAGTATATTATTTGTTTCTTTGAATGACATTAACCAAAAATCATTATATTGTACACATCAATTAAATTGTATTACTCGATTTTTGGTTTTGTTAAATGATATTATTCTAAAATTAATAATATCCATTTTTTTTAACACAGGCGTTGCTCAATTTATTTATTAACCACTTGAGTTGGCTCATTTGGCCACCATGCTCCTCACTGGAGTAAGTAATCCGGGTTCGATTTCCTTTGGGAACGAATATGAGAGAGATATAAGGTTGGCTTGGAGATATAAGTGTATGCAGATTTGATGTACTAACTTCTAACTACTAAACACTAACATTTACCGACAAAAAAAAAAACCGAGCGATAATAAATTAAGGAGAACAACCTATATCACAACTACTTCATTAATGTGAAAGAAAGATCTCAGCGTGTTTAATGTTTGAAGTGGTGCTTACATGCATTTATAAATATATTTTTAATTATTATGTTTATGTTTGATGTTTAGTGCCAATCTAATAAATTTCTGTGATGCTGTAATCTAGCATATGAAACATTAACATATTTTAAAATGAGTTCCGCTGATTATTTACTTATTCTAAAGAACATGTATATTATGGGGTTTTTTTTAAATATTATCTTTTGAATTTTAATTGATGAAAACAGAGTAGAAATAAATATGTGCATGTTTATAAATGCAAACGTGACCTGGAGACTCGTCTGATATGCTAGACGCGATTCATAGTAACGTTTGCAAAATTTTCTACGAGAGAACACAGCTTCGGTGGTTGGTAGTGTGGAAAAAGTAGGGAAGACCATGCAATTTCTATATTGGATTTGAGAGTGATTGCTAGATCTCATTGAAGGGAAAAGGGTTTTCCTATTCGTCTCTTAGACTGGATAAATAGTCTAGTCGACGGTTAAGATGGCAGTCTGACTAAGTCCGCCACAACAGAATCTAGCATTGTTTGTGACGCACAAGACGATTTTGCACATAACAAGATCCAAAATCTATACTACTCCAGTACCAACTTAAACTTTACAATTTTCTTTTTGAGATGTCCCACAATAATTTTTACACTCAGTATTTCAATAATACTTTTTATTCACTAATTTAAAATATCAATAAAATTACTATTTTTAAAAAATGTGTATGATAAAATGTAAAATTTAATTCAAATGGTAGTAAATATTTTACAACACTTTCTGAATCTCGTGATTTGGAATATAAAAAATCCAGAATCTGGTTAAATTCTTGTGCCTCTACAGGCTGTACTTCATCTTTTTTTTTAGATGCATTTCAACTAGAAAGCTTCAAGTCTAAGCAACAACAGTGACAATAATATAATACTATTTAATTGATAAAATTAAACTTTTCGATTGTTTGCACATGAATCTTTCCCTTTCTAAAAAAATTATTTACACAGAAATATGTGCACGAAAAGATGTTTACACAGAATTGTGTGCAGTGTGTATTATGCGGGTTCAATTCAGATCCGTGACATGCATGGGTCATAACTAGCGAACAATTGCATATAGTGACGCCATGTCACACACATCAGATACAGTGGCAGCTAGTTATACTTGGTCCATTCCCGGTATTAAACAAGATTAATAATTTAAAATATATTTTTAGAAATTGTTATTTATAAATTAAATAAGTATATTTGGATTAGTGGATTAAGATAATTAATAATGTAAAATAATTTTATTTTGAATGTTTGAATTGTAAGATTAATAATAAAAAAATATGCAATGGACAATTTTGCTCTCTGTATTATAAATAAAAATAAAATAAATTATGGTCCTCCTTTCTAATATAGAGGAGTATTTTAGTAAAGATAAACATAATAATTATTATCATACTTCTTCCCTGAAATAATATTATCTATCATTCATAAGATAATTGAGAGGGCACTTGGTAAAAAAAAAAATTGAATGATAATGGGAATTATATATACATATAGTAATTATTATATGTAATGAGAATAAATGAGGTACATAACATTGTTTTTTCTCTTAAATAAGGTAATCATCACCCCATTTGATTACCCCCATCCCACCTTATAATCATTCTCCCCAATCAATCTTTCATACCACAGTCAACAACATTCTTTTTTTATCAAATTTTCCAATATTGAAGCACAACATTAGTGATGTAACCACCATGAACATAAACTCTTATTCAACATATATAACGGTAAAGGGGGAAATTGAAATTTCATTCTCATTACCATTGAAGAATTTGAAACAAATACCCCCTGAATTTTAGTTTTGGGTTTTTTATTAATCTTGAGTGTTTGTCCATTAAACCAAACATCAAATTAGATAAGATAATTTAATTTAATTTATCTTAACTTATCTAACGAACCAAATGAGACCTAATTGGACAACACATCATTATCAAAATTCAATTTTATTTTTAATATTATAATATAAAATATATTGTACTCCCTCCGTCCCGATATAAGTTGCTCGTTGCTTTTGGGCACACGGATTAAGGTAAAAATGAAAAAGTACGAGTGATGTGATGGAAAAAGTGAAAAAGTATAAACGATGTGATGAAAAAGTAAAAAAAAAAGTAATAGGAATAGAGTAAAATGTAATGAAAATAATAATAAAAAGATAAATACTCCCTCCGTCCCTTTATAAGTTGCTCACAATTTTTGGGCACTAATATTGCAAAGTGTATAAAAATATTGATATAGTACATGTGATGTGATGGAGAAAAGTGAAAAAGTAATGAGAATAGTATAAAAAATATAGAAAATAATTATAAAGAAGTGAATAGTAGTTTACTAAAAAAGTAAAAAAATAAATGAGCAACATATAGTGAGACGGACAAAAATAGCAAACTGAGCAACTTATAGTGGGACGAGGGAATAGTAATTTCGAAAAAAGTAAAAAATAAATGGAAAACATATAGTGAAACAGATGGAAATGACAAAATGAGCAACATATTAGTGGAATGGAAGGATTATTTATTTTTAAATAATTTTTATTATGCTATAATTTTTTATAATTATAATACATTTAGGCTGCATTTACATTGAGGGATGAGACTAGTTTTGTGTGATCAATCCATCGAGACTACAATGCAGGTTTGTTTTTATCCATTCAAATTGGGCGGATTAAAATTAAGGAATATGGGGTGTTTAAAACAAGTCGGATGGTGAACTTAAATTTACAAATTCTCAAAGTGAATAGTATGTGATAAAAAGGTGTACTATTTGATTAATACACCCTTTCCCAGAAAGTAAGCACAGCCTTACAAACTTATTGTGCACAATGAATTCCAAGATCTTGACAATTTTGTGAGCTGCAATTATGTATACAATTTGAACAGGAGAAATGAACCAAATGTTACCAAATTATTTTTTTATAAAGTGTGGTCTTTCTTATACCATTTTTAAATGTCTAATATATTTTCTTTTTTATAAAAAAAAAAGTGTGGTCTTGATTAATAGTAAGGAGAAAAGTTCACAAAATTTCCTTCCAAGAATGGGAACTTAGATCCTAGGTGATCTTGTTGGAACTTTGAAAATTTAGAGGACTTTTTTTTTTTATAATTGTAGTGGTTGAAATATTTCTTACACCCTATATTTTTAAGGCACTAATTCACATGAAAATTTCATGAATTTATAGTACTTTTAGTGTCTGTTTTTATTGTGCTTTCATGCTTTTATTATCTTATTTTGATAAAAAAATTATTTGTGCTATAATTTTATTGGATAAATGAATTGGATTAATTGATATATGAAAGTATTATTTGGATCCAAATGGAATATTGTTACCCAAGAAATTAATTAAAGCCTAAGGTATTAGTTTGTATGGCCCATTTGTTCAATTATGTTGCAGGTCCAGTTGCTATTTAGATTGAGAATAGAGCTCTCAGTTTATATGCCAATTGCCACAGCTCACGTGAAGAATTAAGTAGTCCATCCACATTATCCTTTTTCACAGTGTCCGATATTAGAGGGGTTGCTTGTTTTGAATTCTTTAATTGTAATGGAAATAAAATTTTATCTTTCTTCTTTACCTTTACATATGTTGAATGAAAGTTTGTGTTCATGATGGTTACATCATTAGTGTTATGCTCCAATTTTAAAATAAGTTGACAAAAAATAAAGTTGTTGATTGTGGTATGGGGGATTGATGGAGAATGATGATTATAGGATGAGATGATGGTAATTAAATTAGAGTAATGATTACTTTATTTAGGAGGAAAATCAATATTGTGTACCTCATTTATTCAATTACCTACTATAATTAATATACATTTATCCCCACTCTCATTACCATTGAAGAATTTTACACCAAGCGCCCCTAAGTGACTATTTTAAAATTATATAAAACAATTTTTAATTTTTTTTTAAAAATTGTGATAGAGACACTAATCCGTACGGATCTCCTGTTTTATTTTTATATTTCATCTCCTGTTTCATTCTTTAAATTAATAACAAGTATTCAATTAATTAAAGCCAAATTAATTATGTATTAAATTAACAAAAAATTATGAATTCTTACACTTAATAATATTTATATTTAAATTTTAAATTAGTAAATATATTATTAAAAAATATTTTCATTTTTAGTGTCGTTGTTTATATTTACTATAATGTCCGCTTAATAATTCTTAGGTTTTAAAATTAAATATCAACTTTATTTTTATATTAGTTTTTCACTTTTTTTTTTCATATTACTTATACTATAATAATTATTTAAACACTAAGGGCTCATTTGGTTCGTAAGATAAAAATATCTATCCGTAAAAAACATGCATGATTTTGACGGATAAATATTTTTATCTTACGAACCAAATGAGCCCTAAATGTATACTGGGAGGGAATATTAAATTATCCAATATAACTAAAGATATTTATTTTATGGGAGGAATTGTGGCCCAACAAGTAAGCGTATGCTTAGCATGTGGTCTATATTATCTTCCCATCCATAAAACCCTTCCTCTCCACAAAAAATACCTAAATTAACTGTCACTGTATACACAGAAAAATATCAAAGAGAGAGACTACACTCAACCCACAAAACAAAAATTCAAACAAAATCAAAACCCTGATGAATATCCGGAGTTAAACTGCAATCGATATTAGTTTATGTTGCAAGCCTCCAATGGCTACAGTTGGCACTGGTAATGGGTTTGGATTAGGGGGTGTGAAGCTTCAGTCCTTCAACTCAAAACCCCTCTCTTCGTTTCTCGGGAAGAAGCTGAATCTCCTCAAACCTCTTTCGGAATCAAAGAGATTATGGGCTTCGAGGTCCAAGAATGTTGCGGTTTTAGCGTCGGGGGGCGAGATTTTCAATTATGTTCATGACCTATTTCTGGGTGTTGGGGTAGGGCTCCCCTGTACGGTTATGGAGTGCGGGGATATAATCTATAGGAGCACGCTGCCCAAATCAGATGGCCTTACGCTTACTGTTCCTGGTGCAGTTTTAGCTGTGGCTACACTCTCTTACTTGTGGGCTACCCCTGGTGTAGCGCCTGGCTTCTTTGATATGTTTGTCCTCGCCTTTGTTGAAAGACTCTTTAGGCCTACTTACAAGAAGGTCTCTCTCTCTCTCTCTATCTATTGTGGATGGCGTGATAATTGTGGTTTTTGAGGTTCTGATTGATTTAATGGCAGGATGACATCGTGGTGGGGAAGAAGTTGGGGGAGGGATCTTTTGGAGTGGTTTACAGGGCTTCGTTTGCAAATAAGTCCTCTAAAGTAAGCGCTATCACAAGTTCTGAATTTAATTGAGTTTTTCTTTCCAATTCAGCATTTCATCAGAAGTTACTTGATCGGTATAATGATGCATATGTGACAAATGAAAGTTGAGCCTAAGGTTTCTTTTATTCGATAGGATGGTGATATAGTGTTAAAGAAAGCAACTGAATATGGAGCGGTAGAGATATGGATGAATGAGCGAGTGCGAAGGGCATGTCCAAATAGCTGTGCTGATTTTCTTTATGGCTTTCTTGAGGTTCGCTCTGGCATTCTAATCGTGCCATTTTTTATTCTTTGTTTCATCATCATCATTTTCTAGTTAATTTAAGCATTGTTTTAATTTGTGGCAGAATTCTGCAAAAAAAGGACCTGAATATTGGCTAATATGGAAATTTGAAGGGGAAGCCACACTTGCTGATCTTATGCTGAGTAAAGAATTTCCTTACAATGTTGGTACTTTCTTGAATCTAAAATTCTTGGAATGCAATGAACATATGGGAAACTGTTTTTTGGATTTAATCTCCTTTTGTTTTTTGTATGTTGCTTGTTATGAGCTAAAACAGTAAATCGTTTTTAGGCATTAGAGGAGTGTTATCTGAGATGATCAGAGTTAAAATTCATCTCTAATTTTTTGTTGGTCTGAAGCAATTCTTGAAAATCAGAATTCCTTGTAACATTACAACTTGTATGATTTTCTGATGATGCCGATTCTCAGGTAGAAGCAATGATTCTTGGAGAAAATCAGGACTTGCCTAAGGGGCTGGAGAGAGAGAACAGAATCATACAGACTGTCATGAGACAACTATTATTTGACCTGGATAGTCTGCACTCGACTGGGATCGTGCACAGAGATATTAAGCCCCAAAACATTATTTTCTCCGAAGGTGAAAGTACCATATTAAACATCAGTTTTGGACCTATTTCCTAAGCTTTGAACAAGTGGTAACCTTACCTACTCATAAAACTGGAACAGGTTCACGTACGTTCAAAATCATCGATCTTGGAGCAGCTGCAGATTTGAGAGTTGGTATCAATTATATTCCCAAAGAATTTCTATTGGATCCTAGGTATTTTTTCTTATTTTGCAACAGGATTAGCTTCTGGTAATTCGAGATTCGATCAATCCAGCTGGGACTTAGACTGATATCAGCTGTGTTAATAATTTCATTACCAAATTGATATTTGATATTCTATCAAGATTATCTGGACCATTTATTCTAAAGAGTCTTAACTCCGTATACTTTCTGTTAGTTATATGATTGTGATCGAAGCATTTTATTCAAATTGCATTCCCTTCAGATATGCTGCACCTGAACAATACATTATGAGCACTCAAACTCCGTCTGCTCCATCCGCTCCTGTTGCTACTGCACTCTCCCCTGTTCTGTGGCAGGTCTTCTTTGAACTCTGTGTGTGTTAGTTTTACGAGACTTGGATCTATTTATTAACATACCATTCTATTTTGATGCCTGTTCTTCGACCAGTTGAATCTTCCGGATAGATTCGACATCTACAGCGCTGGTCTGATATTCTTACAAATGGTAAGTAATCTACGATTGTTATTTTGCCACCTCTTGAACTAAGGGAGTGTCCTGTTCAAATTCTTCAATGAGAATCATCGAATACTAAATCACAATGAGAATGATGATTGCATTATTAGTGTATTGTTCTAATTTTGGAATAAATTGAGACAAAAATAATTGTTGGTTGGGGAATAGTAGAATGATTGAAGAGAAATGGTTATATACGAAGTAGTAAATGTATTAAGTATAATGAAGGTCAATTGATATCTTTTAATCTCATTAACCACCACAATCACCCCATATTCATTTCCATTTTCATTCCCGTAGAAGAATTTATGAACCGAATGCCCCCTATAACTTTTTCGCTTTTATCTCTGTATGATCATACCATATTATTTCTTCCTGTAGGCGTTTCCAGGATTACGAAATGACAGTGCCCTCATACAATTCAACCGTCAGTTGAAGAGATGTGATTACAATCTAACTGCATGGAGAAACACTGTGGAGCCTCGAGCTAGCCCTGATCTTAGGCGCGGGTTTGAATTGTTAGATTTGGATGATGGAAGAGGTTGGGAGCTTTTAACATCCATGGTTCGTTACAAAGCACGTCAAAGAATTAGTGCCAAAGGAGCGCTTGCTTATCCCTACTTCGACAAAGAAGGCCTACTGGCTTTATCTTTCATGCAAAACCTAAGGTTGCAATACTTCAGAGTCACTCAACAAGATTACAGTGAAACTGCTACCTGGATTATTAATCTGATGGCTAAATCGGGAACACAGAAGGAAGGTGGCTTCACGGAAGCTCAACTGCAAGAACTCAGGGTTCATCCCAGCACTTATCTCTATCTTCTTTTCAATAAATTGAAGATACAAAAGGCTGAATCATTTAAAGATGATATTCAACTGCTTTTATTATGACTGACCGACTTTAACCCTTTTTTCTTATCAAATTTGCAGGAAATCAAGCCTAACAAGAAGTCGAACGTACAGAGGAATGCGCTTGCATCAATTCTACGGGTGCAGCGAAAGATCATTCGGACGATCAATGATAGTGTTGATGAACTCAATCGGCAGAGGAAAAGATATTGGTGGAGCAGGTGGATTCCGAGAGAGGAATGATTTGTGTAAATATATATTACTATTGTTTTTCTATGTAAATTTTGTGTAATTAAGGATTTGCCGGTTTTAATTAATTTGTTAGAGAGAACAGACTAGTGAATACATCTTATTGATTTGTATTGAAAATACTTATTCGCAGAAATGATCACATGTCCCTACAAATTTATACGCGAATATGATAATGACAAATAAGTAAATTTAAGCAATTAATTAAAATAGTAGTGGATTTTATATTTATGTGTTATTATCACCTTGCGGTGAATATATAAATTTATGCCTATCGATAAACATGTAATCATTTCTTTTTTTCCTTCACGATGTGTATAATGGTCTTTCTAAACAAGCCCACTGCGTTTCTTCCGTATGGAAATAAACATCGTACTCCCCTTTCTCGTCACTTCACTCTCTTAAAATGTAAAATCCTCTATAAATTCTACTTTCATAATATCTTTCATTTTAAACCCAATGTCATTGCTTTTGGAACCATACATATATGCAATCCAACTTATTCATTTATTTTATACATAAAAATTCACGAAATTACCTCTCAAATACTTATTTATTCCTCTATTTTCTTAATTTGTATAATCTATATGTGAGATTATTTTGGTATGGAAGGTGTAATAAAATAGAGCAAGTTTTCTCTAAATCAAAACAGTAATAATTGTTTTATTATACAGAATTACTATCAAACTAATTTTATTAAATAAAATAACTAATATTAATAAATATTCATAAAATACAAATAAATAAATAAATTTTATGGTAAAAACGATTAAAAGTATACTTTGCCAATAAAATACTTATTTACTTTATGTACAAGTCACTGCTTAAATTCTTAGCAGTATAGCATGCTAGGGCCACCAAATAGGGCTGAAGAGCTATGTTTTGAAAAGCGGAAGCGGACATTGAACCGGACACCTTAGTTTTTTTGGTCGGATCGGGTCCGATCGTTCAGACCGTTAATAAAGTGGTTGAGCCGGTATGATGTCATAATTATATAATATATAAATTATAATATAATACAATTTAATCATTTGTAATAAATATATAATGAAGACACTGGATGAAGACGCTGCACCGCTTAAAGTTGTTGCAACGCTCATCACACCGCCGGAGATGGATGTCAACGTTAATGAATTTAGGCATCATGCTCTTCGTCTTTTTTAGATTTT
Source organism: Prunella vulgaris (assembly GCA_026898435.1). NCBI lineage: Eukaryota > Viridiplantae > Streptophyta > Magnoliopsida > Lamiales > Lamiaceae > Prunella > Prunella vulgaris. Next base: position 198,366 of record JAPKLY010000227.1, read on the forward strand.
TTTCATAAATATATTAGGGCATCAAGAAATTTCTTAAATTGCAAAATAACCCCTAAATATTATTTTTTTTATAAAAATCTTCCTAGCCGCCGGTTCGACCCGGACCGGTTCAACCCGATTAAAACCGCTTTTGACCGGTTCTCAAGTGCTTTAATAGATGGCCGGTCGAACGCTTTTGAACCGTACGTTACTATGTCCGGTTAGCGGTCGGACCGGTTCGACCGGCAGGTCCGACTGGTTTTTTAAAACATAGCTGAAGAGTATAAAGTCTTGCAATTTAATTTGGTTCATTGTACCAGAATTTTATGGTTGAACATAATGTTTCTGTGATCAGATGCCAGCTCGACTTTACCGAGCTTGATCCAGCAATTAAATGTGTGCAAAAATCACACTCTCTCCGTTCTCTCTATGGGTGGAGCAAATACCGAAAATACCGGTATACCGTACTTATCATACCGAAAAATATCGAATTTATCGAAAATTTTGGTATACCCAAAATTTCGGTACGATATCGGTATAGAATTTTAAAATTTTCGGTATACCGGTATATACATTTCGGTATAAACCGGTATACCGAAAATATTCCGGTATACCGATTATTTTCGGTATACCGAAAATATTTCGGTATCTCGGTATACCGGTATATACCATTTTGTTAATTTAATATTAAAATTATTTTTATTTAATTAAAATTATACTTCAATTATTTCGGTATGGACCGGTATGACTGTATATACCGGTATGAGCGGTATATCGACATAGTCGGTATTTCGGTATGGATCGGTATATATCGAAATATCGGTACGGTACGGTATATCGAAATTTTCGGTACGGTATGCAGTATGCATTTTTGGTATGAATTCATTTTCAATATCATCCATCCATTATCTGCATCACCATCTATCCATATTTCTTGTTTTTTGCTAATCAAAATTGGAAATGAAGGAAGGTTGGGTGAATTTGAACGATGATTTTTCGTTATTCTTTTACTTTTTTACCCATTTTTTGACAGCCCACCTCAAATTTTATTCTAAATCATGACAAGAAGATGTGTATTACCAAAGAATAGTATTAGCTGACAACTTCATCATCGACGATAATTTCATCCTTTGATAAGATTATACCGTCGATGCTAAAGAAGATTTTGACTCTATGGGCAATAACAGTTTTCCAAAAATCCGATGGGAAAACGGATGGTGCAAATTCTTCAAGGCATTTGGTGCAAATAGCATAAAAGGAATTTTCGCAGTTATGCTCCAAATTATTCTCGACAGCAGTTGGTGTAACGTTTCTGTTATTTTTTTGGTGCCATTGAACATGCGCCGGACAGCTAGCTAAGGGAAGTAATCTAGTGGAGCCAATACACAGAAGATACACTAGTGTAGTTGGAAACAATAGATCTCGTTTAAAGTTAGATAAATACATGTTTTTAGTTTTGAACTTGTGAATGTAACGTCTTTAAACTTTATAAATGTAGTTCAAACTTGTTGATATAATATAAACACTATGTAGTTTTTTGTGGGGTTATTTCTGAATATTTTGACTCTTTTACATATTTCGAAGTAGGGAGAAGTGAATTAATTTTCAAATAGATCTACAAAATATTAGAAAATTATACACAACACTATTTTATCTTCTAAATAAGTTGATCATTAGATCATTTTATTACCCTCGGTCCTTCTTATAACCATCATCTTCAATCAACCTCCTATATCAACAACCTTCTTTTTTATAGGCTTCATCTCTTTCAATTTCATTTTTCCGTTTAAATTTTTAATTATTTTCAATCGATTTGATTTGTTGTATTTAAATTGATTAAATAATTTTTTAATTAAAGAATATTAATCAATTTAAATGAATGAATTCATAGAAATATATTTTATGTACAATTATTAGTAAAATGAGATATAATCCAGAAAAATATATATAGGATGTGAATGGTGGCATGAGAAACAAAACAGAAACAGATGGATTTTTTTTTTTCAAAATTACAACCACAATACTAATTATATAATAACTATTAAAATAAATATTCATTTGAAATATCTGAAGATAAAAAGGAGTTCACATTTCTTTGAAAATTTTGAAACTGACACTATCAATAATCTCTTCAGCATCATTAGTTAAGGGCTTGTACGTATTGAAACCATTTTGTAACAGTTATGATATATATAATTTTTTTGGAACTAGGCAGGACCCGATTTTTTTTTTAAATGCTATTCTCATTGTTATAATTCATGTACTCTCAAAGTTAATATTTGTTTTAGTTAAAAATAATCTCATGTTTCAGTAATAGCTAGATATTTCCATTCACATTTTTTTTGTCAAATTTGGTATCATATTCCAATTATATATAATTAGCTTATGCATTTCAAATAAAATCAGTATTACATTTTGATTGAAGATCCATCTGTCTTATACTTAGGCCCGTTTGATTGGGAGTAAAAAGGATGTGGAACGAGAATGAATGGAGATTAACGAGGATTCATTCTCATTAATAGTGTTTGGTATTATTTATTTTAAATAAGTAAGATCATAAAACAAATTAATAAAAAAATAATCACTAACCTGATTACCCCTTAATGATACTCATTATCATTCCAATCTTAAATTTATATCAAGCTTTGGCCCTTAATTGTTGTTTAAATTGTCCCTCTCCTGCTCAATTGATATTTTCATAAATAATAAAAAAATATTATTATATTTTTACCATTTTTTTATTACAATAATATATTTATATCTCGTATTATTATTTTACACATACTAATTAATTTTTTTAAATTATATCTAATTTAACTAAAGGTGACAAATAGTAATATAAGTATTAACTTCGAGAAGGAGGACACGTTACTATATTCAATCGCACAATACAATCGATGCATATAATTTCGAGTCCTTAAGCGTGATAATTAACTCAAAACTCCAGAATATATATATATATGGCAAATTTATATATATAATGATGTTTTCAAAATAGGGAAAATAAAATCGTTGTTATTAAAATAGAGCCAGTCGATACTGGTAGTATCGACTGGTGATGTGGCCTCACCTCAAATTCTAAAACCAGCATCAGATTCTTTTTTCTCTTGGAAGATGTGCTAGTCGGGTTTCCTTCACCCGACTGGTGACTTGGTCTTGTTCTACTAATTTTTTTTAAAACTGCAAAGTATAATGTCAATAAATTTAATAAAGAAGATTATCATTAATAACTCCACTCCACCATGTTTATCTATAATTGCAGAATTTTAGGGCCCCAATAACAAGAATACTAAGAACATCCAACTGCAACAGGCATCAAAATTCACTACAAAATTCAGAAACATAAATCCAAATATACATGTATATAAATGTATATGTATATTTGTATCTATTATTAAAAAAAAGCAGTGCACAAGATGACTTGCCCATGCCTATTCAATATCTTGTAGCATTTTGAGAGAGAGACGTAGGGGAATGTGGGGGGCTATTTATATGGAAAACTTGGAGTGGGAGAAAGAAGAAGAAGAAACTGTCTATCCTACAAATGTGGAATGAAAAATTATATACAATTTTTTAAACTTTGAAATGAACACAATTACTAATAGAAATTCCCATAAATGCATTCCCCATTTTGAATGCATTAATTGTTGACCATTTCCAGTATAAAATACAATTTAAATTAACAAAATTGCATACATACAACATTTATAAACAATTATATTTTTCTTTAATTTTTCATTTAACTTTCATTCAGAGAGAATTAAAAAAGAAAAGAAAATATAAATAGGGTGTTTTAGAGAGAAATGAAAATTTGCTATTTTTCGGGTGAGCAATAAAAGACGCACACAATTTTTCATTTTTTTTCTAATTCTTCTCATCCCTCCAGTTCTTTTTCATCGTTACCTTCATCACTTGCAGAAATATAATTTTGACAAAAAAATCAGAATTAAAGCTTATCATCATTTAAAAAAATAAATACTGTTTCTTAGAACCTCATCAATGGTGGAGGAAATTTGTCTATCTCTCCCCCTATATGTATATTTAAAACTAATTTCATTTTCCTTCCCCTCCAGTCGGGTTTCTGAGTGCCGACTGGCACACCTTTCAAGAAGAGAGAATTTATTATGGGTGCCACGTCACCAGTCGGTACTACCAGTACCGACTGACTTTATTTTGATAAATATCCCTGTTTCTCCCTATTTTAATAATAGATTATAAAATCATCTTTATTTAAATAAATTTGCCAATATATGGCAATGATAAATCAATTAAATTAGAAAAATAATTTAGCTAGCATGCAATTAGGAGGTACATATATAATGACGTAAATGTGAAGAAAGAAAAAGGATAGTCAAAATGTTGGGAATGAATGGTGTCGAGATTTGCAGAGGCAAGAGCACGTGCGGCCTGACTTTGTTGCATGTTTGAGGGCAACAGCTCACATTAAATTCTCTCTAACATATAGCACAACTATATGGGACGCTCCAAAGTACGTCTAAGAATTCATTCATTCATCATCTCAATTTTATGAGTTATAATAATTTTTTCAGCATTTTCTTCCAGTGTTTCCAGCCCTTTCTAGGGGCATTTCGTTATTCAATTATTGCCTTGATTTACAAGAGATAATACAAATATATATATATATATATATATATATATATTTGTAGTATATAAGAACCAACTTATGAAATCAAATAATTTTCTTTATTTTTATTAATATTGATACTCCCCTCCATCCCAAACCAATTTGCACTCTCTATTTTGGGTTGTCCCAAACTAATCCGCACACTACTTAAAAATGAAACATCGATTTGCATGCATACTCACAAAACTATACACACATTTACTCATATACCACTATTTTATTTAAAAAAATACATTTTTCTTAAACCACGTGTACCCTTATGGGTGCAAATTGGTCTGAGACGGAGGGAATATTATATTTTAAATATTTTAATTTGACCATATATTTTAAAATTATATAAATCTTATAAATATATTTATAGTATCAAATCATATACTCCCTCCATCCCACTATATATTGTTCATTTTATCATTTTCGTTCGTCTCTCATTATATGTTTCTCATGTGCTTCTTTTACTATTTTTTGAAAACTGAAGTATTTATTTTTTCAATATTATTTTCATTATTTTTTACACTATTTCTATTATTTTTTCACTTTTTCCATTACATCACTTATACTTTTCGTTTTTACCTTAATATGTGTGCCCAAAATCAACGAGCAACTTATGCCCAACTCCACGTGAATATGACTTTTTTAAATTTTGTATATAAATATTTATCAACTGTTATCAATTACTACTGCTAAGAAAATCACATGGATGTAAATGACGGTCGCCGAGACCGCCTAGGCCCTTGAGCCTTGAAGGCCCTCGGCCGCCTACGCCAAGGTCAAATCGCCGAGAAAAAATAGCCAACAAATTTGGCACTGTCGAGGCTGCCTAGGTAGCCACCGAGGCCGTCTTGGCACCGCCTAGATGACCATTACTCTTATTTTTTTTTATTTTTTTCAATTTAAAAGTTAGATCTAAAATTAAAAAATAAAAATTAATTTACTAAATTACTAAAAAATAAAAGTTTAATTGAACTACTTCATAATTTATTCGTTCCATGTCATATTATGATAGTTTTTAACATTTTGTTGACTTTTTATATTTTGTGATAGTTATTAATTATGTTTTAAATTTATAATTTATCTATAATGTATATTTTTATAAATATATATTTAGAAAAAAATTAATATTAATAAAAAAAAATAGAAAAATCTTGGCACCGCCAAGGCGGCGCCTAGGCGGTCTTGACGTTTAAAGACACTCGACCGCCCGTCGACCGCCAAGCGTCATTTGCACCTATGGAAAATCATAATCAGACTATTTCAATTAATACTAATTTTATATAAGAAATCCATGTCGGCACTCGTAAATTAAACTTAGGGTTTAACGGAAGGTGTTGTCTATAGTGAATTGGAAGCCTGGGAGGAACACGAGATCGAGCAAATGGATTTCACTGTTTTAATTATTTTCCTATTCGTAAATCAGTCGACTTAATTACTTGGGTTTTGTGCTAACAAAAACTGCAACTGATGATGATCATGATAATTTAATTAATAGTACGTGTTACTCTTGAAAATAATGACTGTTTCTTGGTTTCCTAATTAACAAAAAATAAAATAGCTGTAAAGAAGAATATGGCGCGATAATTTGTAATTCACGTGGGCCTTTGAGTGTTATTTTGATCCATTTGTAATTGCACTATTTACTTCGAAGCTTTCCAAATATTCTTGTTCGCAAGACTTTTTTTCAATGTAATATTTTGCATTTGAAAATTAATTAAATAATTGACTAACAAATTTCGGATTAACAGCTACTACTTTTGGCATGGCATAACTCTAACGGGTAAAATTAGTTTGAGATATGTTTGTTGGAGTGCATTGCTAGCATAACAAACTCTTCGAAAAGCGAAGTAACTATTCTTGAATTTTGAAGTCATATGAGTCGATCTATCTAAAGCTTTAAACTTGAAAGGAAAATCAAAAGAGCTTAAGAGTCCAAAATCAGAAGACTTTGGAGTCAGTTAATTCTATTTTTTCTCTTTTTCAGTCATTGAGAAAGTGTGAAAGTTTCATTTGTAAGATATTCTTATTCTAAACAATTGTATTCAATTTCTTTGATCAGAATCAATAAAAATTCGGTGTTCTCTCATAGTGTTGTAGATCTTATGATCAAAATCACTTAAATTTGGTGTGTACTTTTAATTTCAGTTCGCTTTCATTTTGATTAGTTTTGATTCTATTTAGTTTAATTTAGAGAGTCTATATTGTGAATCACAATAGTTTTAATTGTTGGGTCACCCTCCCTTCGCACCACGCCTCACGGTTCCGGTTAACGGATCTGGGTTCAAGCCACCCGCCTAGGTGGACTCCAAACCGATGTTGAAGGAACGGCGGCCAAGGCCCGTCGGTAGAGGCTGCAGACCACACCAATAGCTTCGCTCAACTCAACGGTCATGAATTGGGATTTCAAATTCCATCCGCATCGCAAAGGGGCAGCTTTTATGGCTTTTATATGAGGCGTCCAATCTACGTAGGGTTAGGAACATGAGTGTGTCTTATCCACCAAATGGGTCATAACTCATTGGGCTCATGCCCAACATTCTCCACTTTTTTTGCCATTCCCATCAACACTGGAATCCACGGGTTTTCATCATCACCCCACACACACATGCACACACACAAAGACGTACCAAAGACCTGCACAAACACAAAGTTAGTACACAAGACCTGCAAAAAACACAAAGTAACATAAATGATACAAAGTCACACACATTCATGCAATTGACACAAAGCAATAAAACATGATGTCACAAAGATAAGAATCACAAAGATCCAAATCACACAAAGACCCTAGTCACAAAGGCCTATGCTCCACCTCGAATGGAACAACCTAGACACACAGTCAATTAAACATAGTACACAAAGACTCAAATACCACAAAGGTCGTTGCTCCACCTTACTAAAAGCAACAATGACACAAAGTCAAAATACCACTAAGCAACAGAGGCACACAAACTCTAAGCCTCAATGATAAACAAACCACAAAGGCAAACAATCCACAAAGGACACAAAGGCATAGCACACAATCCACACAAAGAGTTAAGTGCAAGTAAACACACAAAGGTTTAAAACACATCACCTAATTGCTCCTCACAAGAAGCCACATTAGCACACTCATCCTTTTGACTTTTCCTAGGCTCAGAGCACTCCCTAATCATGTGACCGGTGTCACCACAATTAAAGCACCTTCTAACCTTAGGCTTTCTAGCATGCTTATCCACATTCCTCCCCCGAGCCATTACCACCCCCATTCTATTTCAAATCCATTTCCTTGCTCTTTAAGCCATTGACCACAGTCTCCAGAGTAACATTGTCCCTACCATACTTAATAGCAGACTTCATATCACAATAAGAATCAAGTATAACATTTAGCAAAACAATAGGGGTGTAATCATCGATATGCTTATCTCCAGTTTGCTTAATATCCTGAATTAACTTAGTGAACATATCTAAGTTCTCATCAATGTCCTTACTGAGATCAAGTTTAAACCTTAAAAACTTTTCAAGCAAGAACAACTTTGTTGAGCAATTTATACAATTGAAAGATTTATGTGGCTAATTATACGTAGAAAATTACTCAAAAAATAATCTAAAGATGTAATTTGGATTAGTAATAGGAATTATAATTGGAAAAGTAGAGAGAGAAATTGTGTAATGTATTTCTTGTATTTGGGAAATTAGATCCTTACAAATGAGGTATTTTTCTCTATTTATACACTTTTTTGGGTGATGTGGCACTTTTTTAAGCCAGATGGCTTCTGGTGGTGACAAGTGTCCTCCACTTGTCACCACCTTATCCTACAGCTCCACTAACTCTAGCCTTACCTCTCTACGTATTCCCTTCAGGCTCTTCAGACATCTTGTGTCCTCTTCCTTGAAGTGGGGCGAGCAACCTGGCGAGCAGTGGGGCGAGCAAGTAGACGAGCACCATACACTTGTTCTCTTGGTTTATTGCCTTGTCCCCCATGAGCCAGGCGAGCAAGTTGGCGAGCATCTGGGCGAGAATGGTGGCGAGCAACTCGGTCTTGACTTTATGAGCTCGTTGCCTCGTTACACCAGGGCTCGGGCGAGCAAGCCAGCGAGCACTTAGGCGAGCAGCTGAGGGGTGGCCACGTAGGTTTGCTGCCTTGTCACCTCTAGGCTTCGGCGAGCATGTGGGCGAGCACCCTGGCGAGTACGTGGGCGAGCAGCCTGCATATTTCAGCTTGTTTAAACTTTAGTTATTCTTTAATTCCTCGAGCTTATATCCTTTTATCAACATTTGCCCCTCAGTATATGCTTTGATTTGATTTCTCTCTATTAAAGCATATGCTGGAATTAATTTAGCATGCTAGCGAGCAGTTGGGCGAGCAACTTAGCGAGAAACATGGTGCTCATCTTGGTGCTCGCCTTCTTGCTCGCTCTCTCTCTCGGCAACTGAGGCGACATTCCAGAAAATGAGGCATCTCCTTGTTTTGTGTGCCAATCAATCACGAAAAGTCGCGCCCCTTTTCAAAACTTTTCAAATTTCTTGCACTTAAGTCCCTGAAGTTTCTTTTCTTTTAACATTTTACCCGAATGTATAAATAGGGTTTCTCAGCTACTATTCATCTTCTTCCTCATTCACTCTTACTTTCTGAAATTTCCGGCGATCTATTTTTTCAAGCTTTTCCCCGGTGACTTCTCTGCTCCTTCCCATTCTGGCGAACGGTTTCGAGGTCTTCTTAAAAGGTAATCTCTTATCCATTTTGTCTTGCAATTTATCTTTTGTGTTATCCTCTTTTTCTTTTAATCTTCAAATTTTCGTCTTCTGCGCTTGTTCATGGGTTCTTCACCGGAATTCTTGATCGGAATCCTGTTGGTGATATTTGCCATCAGTAGTTAGCACATCTCTAGGGCCAACTTTCTTTTTCTCCTCTTTTCTCGAACCACGTCGTCATCTTCAAGTCGGACCATTTCTTACCGGAATTTGGGCAAACGGCCAATGGAAGACACGGAGAAAGGCGGTCCAATCGCGGGTCTTTCCTCGGTCCATCTTGCGGGTTCTAACCCCGAGGTTGCGGAGGTGGAACGTCCCTTGGAGGAGGGAGGTGAGCAGGCCGGCGGGCAGGTGGGCGAACAGGCCGGCGGGCAGGTGGGCGAGCACGCCGGTGAGCAAGTAGTCGAGCAGCCGGCTGCTCGCCCTGATGGTGACGACCACGAAGAGGTGGACGTTCTCTCCAGTAGTGATGACAGTGACGACTCCATTACCGAATGGTTCGAGTCTGTCAACTTCCCGCATCCTCACATGTCCGAAAGGTCCTCCCTGAAGGTATTGCCCAGGAGTTCGATTGGAGAGCCTACTATGATTGGTACACTGCTGACTTCCCAACTCCTCCCCGACGGTATCGAGAGCTCGAAAAGGGTGACCACACCAATTACAAAGCCAACACTGTTGTGAGTGTTATTGACGAGGATGATCTCGACAGCATCCGGAGGGAGTATCATATTCCCTGCGACGTTATGATGTATGCTCCTCAGGAGAAGGAAAGAGCTGACTGTCCTCTGGAAGGCTTAACAGCCATAAACGTGCATACTTTGGCTGCTGGTGTTACGTTGCGTCTCCATCCTCTCATTGGCCGTTTCTTAGAGACGAGGGGTTTGGCAATCACACAGCTAACACCCAACGCCTGGACATATCTAATATCCCTCTGTGCAGTTTTTGCCTTAGAGAAGTACAAGGATCGCCTAACTCCTCAAGAGGTGAACTACACCCTTTGCCTCATCAAGTGTTCCGAGGAGGGCCAGGGTTACTATTACCTTAAGGCGAGAAGTGATTTGAAGATCCTTGAGGGGCTGCCCAACAAAGTGAGGGATTGGAAGGAGCAATTTTTCTTTATTGGGGGCGACTGGTGGGCACCAGATAATAACGTGCGACTTGGGGGACGTATCATGTCACCAACAGAGTTTGACGAGTTGCAGCGTAGGATTTGTTTATACTTGGAATGTTTTGTTTATGATATCCTGTCTGACACCTTGGTCTTTATATTGCAGGCTTGATTCCTCAGCGTTGGAAAAAGACGAGTCTTTCGGAGCAATTCAAATTTACTTGTATCCTCGTTTGCCACCGGAACAAGAAGGACAGGACATTCGAGTATCTGAACAAGTCCATCTGCCGCATTGCCTCGGGGTTGATCACGACTCCTCATCACTTACGAGCTCAAGTCGCTCGTCCTGCAGGTACTCTTTTTTATGCATTTTAGACCTTTTCTGATATTTGCAGCCGCAGAGGTTACTATCGCTATCCCTCCGTCCTTCAAAACTTTGAACCAGAGGTTCGGGATGGCTAGAACCAAGGATTAAAATTTCGCGAAATTTCGCCGAAATTTCAGAAATTTGAGGGTACCGATATGAAAATTCACTTGAACGATTATTTTTCCAAAATTTCGGTCAAATTTCGGTAAAATTTCGGGAAATTTCGGCGAAATTTCGATATCGTTCAAGGGTAATTCAAAATGTGCAGATTATCGAGAAATATCGTGGAAATTTCGGTAATTTATCGGTCAAAATTTCAGGAAATTTTGAGAAATTTCGGGAATTTTTTTTTTCTCTAATTTGATGACTTGGTACCATTATTGCTTAGACCAAGATGGTCTTTCTTCTTTTACATTTGAGGCTCATAGGACATCATTTTGTTATTAGTTGTGTAATATTCAATAATTATGAACAATTGTTGTATCGTTTTATATGTCTTACGTATGTTTTCTTGATATGTTTGTTGTAAGATTCTCATTTTATTGAGATTTTAAGTTCAATTAATGTATTAAGACTAGTAATAATATTGTCTAAAATTTCATGTTAAATTTCCATCATTTTAATGAAATTTCCGTGAATTTTCTATTTTTTACCGATATCGATATTCGATATTTCCACCGATATATCCATAAATTCAGGGTACCGATATTTCCGTTGATACCGATATTTTCATCCTTGGCTAGAACTAAGAGAGATCTGCCCTCCGTTGTGTTAGCTGCTCAACTGGCTGCCAAGACGACTAAGAAGGCCGCTGGTACTGGGCCGAGTACCCGATCCACTGCTCCTCGAGCACCTCGGGTGGACGATCGACAGGCTCCCAGCGGTTCCCTCAGTGGTGGTAGCCGTCGGTTGCAGCGAGGAGATGGCTCACGCGTTGAGCGTGAAGGTGACGCTGCCAAGAGGTTACGTATCACAAGATCTTCAGCATCTGGGGCCCCGGGTCGGACCGAGGTTCCGGAGTCTACTCTTCCTGCACCTGCCGGTACGTCTACTGCTCCTGCCCCCATACGGTCCGTTGGGCAGTTGTCAGACATCTCGATCCTTGGATGGGATCAAGACCGAGCAGCTGGGTAACATTCTTATGCCTTGAGCATACTTACATTTAGAAAAATTTACTTAGAAAATTTTTCATAAATTTCTCTAAGTGTCTTCTTGTATGAACCTGTATGCAGGTACGACCCTTCACGTTATCAGCACCGTAGTCCGGCCGTGCACCAGTTCACGCTCGCTCAGCCTCCGAAGTCCCTCAATGATCTTAAGGGTTCAACTCGCTTGGCCGTTGAGTCTGTCGTTCGCCATTGGACACAGCCTCAAGACATCATCATTCAGCATCAGTCACTGATGGATAACATCCGTACGACTATGTATCACACCAGCGGTGCCCTCTTTACTGCACAACGCGCCCTTGAGCTAGCTGTGACCTTGGAAAAGGCTTACGCGGTGCTGACGGATAGTGCAAGGAAAGAGAGGGATGATGCGAAGAAGAAAATTGCTACTGCGGAAGCCAAGGCAAAAGCCTCTTTGGATGCCGAGCAGTTGGCTATTGCAAGTGCTGAGAAGGCTCAAGCCGAAGCTGATGGTCTCCGGGCCGAACTAGCAAGTGTTCGAGCTCAACTGGAAGAAGGTCGGATTGCTCTTGGGAAGGTCGCTGAATTGGAGAGAGATCTTCAGGCAACCCAGACCGAACTTGCCAACCTCAAGGCCGCGTACACCGACTACTACACCATCGATGCCGTTGCTAATATACGAGCCGAGTCTTCTGACTTTGGTTTCGTTTATGCCTTCACCGAGAACCTCCGGGCTTATCACCATGCTGTTGGTGAGAATGAGGACCCCTGGTCAAACTTGAAAAAGGAGTTTACTGATTTCCTTACCGAACGTCCACTTAGGGATGGTTTGGTCGTCGACATTGGGGACCTCGAGGAAATGGGCGTTGATTTGAGCATCGTTCCTCCTACTCTCAAGATCGTTGGTGGGAAATCGGTCTCCGGTCTATCCGGAGCAAGTACAAGGTTTCCCCTAAGTGCTTACTTCGGTTAGCTGGAGCATACCCACCCATTCAGATCGATGTTCAGGACGACACGATGGTGGATACCGAGGGTTTGTCCCCATTCGAAGTCCTCCCTGGTCTCTCTCCTTCAGGCGCCGGTGGACAGGCGGGCGACCACTTAGGCGAGCAGCCCAGCGAGCAGGCTGGCCAAGGTGATGGGCAAGTTGGTGACCAGTAGAGAGTTAGGGATTTTCATCTTTTTGCTTTTGCTCTTCGTTTGCAACTTTTTGCTTCTTACGCCCTCGAAGGCGCTCCACATGTACTTGACCATCATTTTGATATTAATGAACTTGCAGTCTCCTTTTTATTGGGTTTGCTTGCGTTTGTAGTAATGTGTGTGTCTAAGTTATTTAGTGCTCATTTTTTGATGTACGGTGTTTCAATTGATTCATCTTACTTTTTCTTTTTACGAAATTGCAAATTTACACCTCATTTTTCATCTCTTTCGATGTAGGCTTATTGATCGGTAAGGACTCCGTTTTAATGGTATAACCTTAGGGTTAGTCTCAATACCTTGCCTTTATTGTGGACTCGTAAGTCTTGTGAGCTTATAACTTGAGACATCTTTTGATACACCAATTTGAAAGGAAATCTTCTCTTTATTCAACATAATAATGACTTTACAGACTTGTCTTTATCTAACATGAACCTGCTTGCCCCTATACATGTTGGGCGAGCAAGGTTTTCAAAGAAAATTTACACAAGTCTTCACTGGTAGAATTTCTTGAGATGCACCGCGTTCCACGTGTATGAAGAAGGGTTGCCTTGCATATCCTCCAGGTCATACGTCCCATTTGGCCAACTTTTTGTTACTTTGAACGGACCTTCCCATTTCGGACCAAACACTCCAGTCGGGGCTGCTAGTATCTGTCTTATCACCAAATCGCTGATCTGGAACTTTCTACCCTTCACTTGTGAATTGTAATACTTTTCGGCCCATCGCTTATAGACCGTATTTCTCAATTCTACCAAAGTTTTTGTTTCTTCAATCAAATCTTTTTCTACCGCCATATCATCTTCATTTGCTTCCTCATCGTATTTGATTATCCTCCATGTCCGATGTTGGACCTCCACTGGGATGACTGCTTCAACTCCGAAAGCCATTGTGAACGGTGTCTTCCCGGTACTTGTTCTATAGGATGTCCTATAAGTCCATAGGACCTCCGACAGCTCGTCGGCCCAACTGCCATTTCTTTCTTCCAATCGGATCTTCAGGATGTGCTTCAAGATCTTATTCACGGCTTCGACTTGTCCGTTTGACTGAGGATGATACGGCGTGGAGTAATGCTTCTTGATGTCCCATGATGAGCAGAAGTCTCTCAACTTACTTCCATCGAACTGTCTTCCGTTATCCGTGACTATTGACTATGGTAACCCAAATCTGCATACCAGGTTTTTCCAAATGAAGCTTATCATCTTCTCTTGGGTTATAGTCGTTAATGCTTCAGCTTTGGCCCACTTAGTATAATAGTCCACGGCCACCACTACAAATTTTACTCCATCTTTTCCAGGAGGGAATGGGCCGATCAAGTCGATACCCCATTTAGCGAATGACCACGGACTATATACTGATTTCAACTCTTGTGCCGGGGTGTGGATACTTGGAGCGAACTATTGGCACTTCAAGCATCTTTTAGCATATCTGATAGCATCCTTCCTTAGTGTTGGCCAATAATACCCTTGCCTAATAGTTTTGTAGGTCAGGGCTTGCCCCCCGACGTGGGCTCCACATATTCCTTCATGGATTTCTTCTAACACCTTTTGACCTTCCTCTGGGGAGAGACATTTGAGTAATGGAAGTGAGATTCCTCTCTTGTACAACTGCCCCTCAACCATCGTGTATCTAGCAGCTTGATTCACAATCCGTCGTGCTTCCCATGGATCTCCCAACTATTCTCCGTTGGACAAGTATTCGCGGATAGGTGTCCGCCAATCATCAGTAGTCATTTGTTGGCTGTTGACTATTGGTTGCCCCCTCTTCAACACTTGATTAATATAATCAAATGTTGAAGGATTAGTTAGCTTTGTGACCACCACCTCTGAGATGCTTGGCTCTCCGGTGCTTGTAGTCAACCGAGCGAGAGCGTCCGCTTGTGTGTTTTCTAGTCGAGGGATTTGCTCGATGTACACCTGGTCAAACTTGGATATCAGGTATGCGACAATCCTTTGACAGATGATCATTTACCGGTCCTTCGACTCGTATTCACCTCGGACTTGAGATACTATTAGCTGCGAATCTGCAAAAATTTGAAGTCTGGTTGCCCCTACAGCTAATGATAGTCTCAATCCCGCAATAAGTGCTTCGTATTCGGCTTTGTTGTTGGTTGCTAGGAAGTCGAACCTTATTGCTGAGGTGAATACTTGTTTGTCGGGACTTAAAAGGACGATATCTGCTCCGGCTGCGGAACTTGTTGCTGAGCCATCTACGTAGAGGTGCCATGGGTATATACGTCCCCTCATCGGATCTTGAGGGTAGGTTAGCTCTACTATGAAGTCTGCTAGGGCCTGCCCTTTGATCGCTGTTCGGGGTGCGTATGTTATACCATACTGGCTAACCTCCAGTGACCACTTAAATAATCGTCCGGCAGTATCGGGTCTATTTAAGACTTGTCTCAAGGGGAAAGTTGTTAAAACTTCCACTTGATGGTCGAAGAAGTATGGTCAGAGCTTCCGTACGCTCATCACCAATGCATACGCCAACTTCTCCATTGGGGAGTATCGGAGCTCCGCCTCATGTAGCACTTGGCTGACATAATATATTGGCAGATGTGTCTTGCCCTCCGCACGCACCAAGGCTGAGCTTATGGCTACCTCTGATGCTGCCAGGTATAAATACAACTTTTCCCCCGGCACAGGCTTTGACAGGATCTGGGGATTGCTGAGGTAACTTTTTATATCCTCAAACGCCTTTTGGCAAGCATCCGTCCACACATAGTTGGTCTTCCCGGTTCTCTTGCAGATGCCTTTACCTTTGATGGACTCGAAGAAGGGTCTATTCTTATCTCCAGATCTGGATATGAATCTGTTTAGTACCGCGAGACATCCGCTAAGTCTTTGAACCGCCGGTACATCCTTCGGTGGTCCCATCTCCAAGATGCATTTAACTTGTGAAGGGTTAACATCTATACCCCGTTGACTTACTAGATGTCCCAAGAACTTGCCGGATTGCACTCCAAAGCTGCTCTTCTTCGGGTTAAGTTTC